>NW_021025487.1:1628166-1639895 GCF_004153795.1 Camellia sinensis
CTGATTGCGCACCCAATGATGAATTTGTATATGCTTGTCAAATGTTCGAAGTCCTCAACAGAATGCCTCAGTTTTGAGCCTCAAAACCCTATGAATCTCTTGCCTTGTTTTTGGACCAAAATAACAGTTTTTTCAAGCCTACACATCTTGAGACCTACAGGCCCACTTGCGTGGACTACCGGCCAATAATGTGGTATGTCGTCCACTATTAGTGGGTTATTGACCACCTGTGTGTTTTTTCAGATATTTTTGCCTACTGTGATAGTTGTTTCCACAGGTGAATGCATCAGTCCATACGTGTCTATATGGATATTTCTAAGGAGGTCTCATGTTTTTCTATATATAGAGGACCTCCCCTCTTGTTGTAAAGGTTAGAAAAATTTGGAGCAAAATTTTCTCTCTCTCTCTCTCTCTTTCTTTACAATTCTCTCTCTCTCTCTTGCAAGTTCTTCACTCTTTGCCTATACACTCTAAACCAAACCTTGCAGTTTTTGTGCTGAGGTGTTTTTGAGCTTGCATTTACCTCTTGAGGGTGTGTAATTGTTAGTTTGCAACTCAAAAAGGATATCTCTCTTCAAGAGGTATAATTCTTAGCTTGTTTCTCTTCTTTATTTGCCATCTTTCTACTATTTTTGGATTGTTTTTTTGATTGTTTTTACACTGAATTTTTGGGCTAAAACTTGTGGTTTAAGGCCATTTAAGCTAGAGGGGTTGATAGCCCTTCTTTGAGCCTTGTTTCTAAGGCCTTTGCCCTTGAGTTTCCCACCTTCTCATTATCTTTTTTTGAGCTTTTTACCACTGATTTCTAGAGGTTTTTCAGTGGAAAAAATCATGTTTTGAAATCCCAAAAATGGAGGGGTTAGCCTCCCCTCCTTGTGCTTGCTTACTAGCTTAACTTGCTCCATGTTTTAGCTTATTGTTTTAGCTATTTTTAGCTTAATTCTAGCACTTTTTTGGATTGTTTTATCACTGGTTTAGGACTATTTTTAGTTGTTCATTATATTTGAGCTTTATATAGCATGTTTATAGTGTAATAGTCCTCATAGGCTTGGTGGTTTACGCCTTAGCCACCAACCTATTTGAGTTGATAGTGTTTATTTCAAGCTTTCCATACTTGTATGCATCTCTAATCACCTCTGCAACCTCCCTCATTTCTTGGCTTTTTCTTTCAAACTAGTTGTTTGTTTAAGCTTGAGATTGAGGTATTGTGCTTAATGGTTTAATCCCTTTGGGGGTTCATTACCAAACGCATGACACTTCTTTTTTGCCTAAAACAACACTTGGTTTGGTACTCCTTTCCATTAGAGGACTTAAAGCTCACTTTTGGACTCAATGAATTAATGAATGGCTGGTAATTAAAATGAAGTAATAAAATTAGGACTAAAAGTGATGCAAGATATTAAAATCAACTTGGGTTCAATCGAATGTTAATTGAACCCATTGAGTCTTTTCATACTCACTAGTGATGTAAACGGTTCAAGAGTCAATTTCAACCACTTATCTTGATCAATCCATGATAGGGGTTTTTTTGAGAGTCTTTAAATTGTGCATTTATTGAATTGTCCCTTGGTTCATAAGTCCTCACGTAATGAAATTGCGCCGAATGATGATTTGTGAATCAAGCCTTCCTTTCTTTTAACCTGTTTGATGATAAAAAGAGGTAGGGTGGACAAACATCCCCTAGGAATACTCTGGTTTGTGCTCTGTTTGTCCTCTGTTGCTGTAGGAAAGAACCAGCACTAGTGGCTGGCAGGCCACTTTTTCTGGATGGCAACCCACTATTAGTGGCCTGCCAGCCACTACTTTTGGGTTGTCAGTCACTTTTTCAAGGCAGGTAGTGCCTTTTTCCAAGAGAACGGAGCAGAAGCTAAGGTGAAAAACAGTACATTTTTCCAACTGTGACTATGCAACAGAGGCATTCCAGTAGCGGAATGGAGAGCATTATCGAGTGGAAATTCACATCCCTGCATGAGCTCTCCCTCGATCCTCGGGATCCGTGAAGTGATGTTGTAATAGTATTAGTGTTATGCTTAAACGAAGCTAGTTAATTATGTGTCGTATTTATTTAATTAACTAAAATAGTTAGTTAAATTCGTTGTTATGATAATTAGTTAATTAGCTAGTTTAGTTAATTTACTTCATTTTGGTTTGTAATAGTTAGTTAATTTGTAGTTATTAGTTTAGCTAGTTTATTCATTCGAACCCTCTTACGCGAGGGCCAAACTTGTAATAATGTGTATGTCTTCCAACCCTACATCTTTTTCCCTTTTATTTACTTGCTTATGATGGTTAGTTTTAGAACATCACTTTCCTTTTAGCATACTCCATGTTTGCATCCACTTGTCTTGCATGCATTGAGGCTTGGTTCATTATTCTAACAATGCATTGTCATTTCAATACTTCTTTGAAAAGGTTCTTAAACCGCATGCTATCAAATTGACTCACATGTCATAATTAGTAGTCGAGCCTGTTAGTTGCATATCGCATGTGTTGCATTAGTCATGTTGCATTAGTTAGGAACATGCATGTTTTCTAACTCTTTTTCTTTTGGCTTGCCTTGGAGTACGAGGTGAGTATTTTCGTGCTTTAGCATATCGCATGCGTGTGATTATTGCCATGTCTAACATGCTTGGCGTGAGGCTAATTGCTTAAATGCTATATCTGCTTGAATGCTTGTGGATGAAGGCTAATTTCTTGAATTGGAGTAATTTGAGTAATGTTCATATGCGATCACTTTTTTAAGTGGTACATATTTTAAACAATTTTCAAAACAAACATGAATCAAAATGTTTCAATTTTTTCAAATTAGTTTATACTTATGTGCGCATCACATAGTAAAGTTAGCCTAATAATCGGAACAAGAGCATATAATGTAGATAAGAATTACATCATGATTAGTAGAGGCTGATCTTTGATCAGGTGAGTGGGGGTGCTCAATTTATAACCTTCCCTTCTCATACCTAAGTTCCCAAGCTGAGACAATCTTGGTGATGACAGATACGTGGCCTTTGGTACGAGTCATGGGTTTCCTAAATTTCTCAAAATATTTAGGTGGCGACTCTGTATCTAGCAAAGCAGTCCATTTTTGACAATTTGATTCAAAATCGATTTTCTAAAAGATTTGCCGAATTTGGACTCTTTGGTGGTTATTTATTTCACATTGCACTTGTGAGATCAGATTCAGAATTCCGGGAGTCTGAACTGTAGGGCTAGTCGTATCCAAAAGGAGCACGAAAAGTCGAGCTACACATATTCTTTTCACTCTTCCTTTTGTTCATCACCTTCTTTTTGGAATGTCGATTGGAGTTATTCTTTTCTTCTATCTTCTTGAGTGAAAAATGTTGAGTATTGGACTTACTTCTTCGTGACTTCCTTCGCCTCACAAGAGTCCAACTTTCATCTTCTCTACTAGTTAAGACTTCTTCAAAACCATCATGGACATACTTGTCTTGATATGGAACTTGAATAATGATAGGTTCAAATGAACCAAATTGGATGACTTTGGGAATTGCTTTCATTGTTCGGATTACAGATTGTGACATTTCCATCTTGGATTTTGAGGATGGAGAATTTGGAGGTCCTACAATAACCGTCGCATGGTTAGATTCTGCCGATTCGTCAAGGTCCAAGAGGATTTGGTTCTTCATAGCCAAGTCTACAAGCAATTCCTTTAACACGAAGCATTTTTCAGTAGGATGACTAACTATCCGATGATAGTGGCAGTACTTTGGATCCTTCACACGACCTATTTCTTTAGGATGTTTGCACTCAGGAAGTTGAATGACTTTCTTTTCAAGTAAATCTTCTAATATCCCTTGTATGTCAGAGTCGGGAAAGGGATACTTCTTTTCTTGTAGTTCTTTCAAAGATCGGTGTGTTTCCTTCCTTTCTTCGTTCTTCGTTCTTCTTTCTTCTTTCTTCTTTCTTCTTGTCTTTCGTTGAAATCTTGATTGGAGCTGTGGTTACTGTCATTGCTTCTTTGGTGGTACCTTTGAAAGTCTTGCCTCCTTTTTTCACTTCTTTGTTATCTTTCCTTTGTTCAAGAATGGGAAGGTCTTTCCCGCCATGGTTGGCTATGCTAATTTCCATGTCATGTGAATGCATAGATAACTCTTCAAATGTTCATGGTTTTATCCCTTGAAGGATGCAAATGAGTCCCCAGTGCATGCTTTGCATGCACATCTCCATAGTTGAGATCTCAGAGAGTCGGTCTTTGGAATCTAGACTTAGAGCACGCCAACGGTTGATGTAGTCTACCATAGGCTTGTCCTTCCATTGCTTGGTACTGGTTAATTCCATCATGCTTACCATACAATGGGTGCTATAGAAACAGTCAAGGAATTCACATTCCATTTGCTCTCAACTGTTGATTGACTCGGCCTCCAAATCGGTGTACCAATCAAAGGGATTTCCTTTGAGCAACCGAACAAATTGTTTGACAAGTAGATCTCTATCTATCCCGGCATTGTTACAAGTTTCCACAAAATGAGCAACATGTTGTTTAGGATTACCTTTTCCGTCGAACTACTGGAACTTGGGAGGTTAGTATCCACTAGGCATTCTAAGAATGTCTATCCTTTTTGTGTAAGGCTTGGAGTACATGAAAGTGCTTTGCGAGGGCCCACCGTATTGTGCTCAGATGGTATTTGCAATCATGTCTTGGAGTTGTTGAACAGACAAACATGCAATAGATGTTGGTTGACTACTTGTGCCAATCGTTTGCCTCACCAGATGTATGGCAAGTTTTCTCACCAACAACTTGCTTGGACTTAAATGTAGGGTTCACTTTCTCAATAAGCGTGCCTTGTGGTGTAAAGCCAGGTGGATGAGAATTGTCTTGACTTACCTCGTTAGCATTTCATGCTTCTAACTTGTTCATCAAGATGGCCATCTAAAGATCTTTCTCTTCCACAGTGTTGGTGAGCTTGTCAATGACACGAGCCATGGTCGCCAATTGTTCTTCCACTGAAGTGGTGCCAGTGTTCATGACTTGCATAGCCATCGAGCGAGACAAATTTGAGTGATTCGATGAAATTGAATGTTGAGGACTACTAGGAGATGATCTTGAGTGTGAGCCTATACTTAAGTTTGCATAAGAAGCTACGGGTGTTGGGTGTGGGAAGAAACCTTCTGGAAAAGAATCCTTTGAGACAGAAGTGGATTTCTTTTATTCCCTCACTTCCTTTTGCTTAGCCCCAGACGTGGATACCGTGATAGATTTGTGGGACTTGTCTTACACTTGCTTTCTTGCATTGGTGGTCGGCATGACCCTGTGAGTGGCGAGAGCAATGGTAGCCTTGGTCTTGCTACAGGTGATTGGACCAGTAGAAGTGTTGTTGTTGCTGGTTGTGACAGGGGCATTCTTGCTGGCGTTCTTATTGATCAAAGCAATTTAAACTTTCTTTGAAGCCATTATGCTTTATCAAACAAGACTTCGAGAAGATGCTTTAGGAGAAAGACATGAGAGGCAGAGAGGTCCCACTGGGCATGTCAAAATTTGTAAACACAAATTTCATATCCTGCAATTAAGACGCAAAATAAATGCACAAAATAATTAATTTTATTGATTATAATAAATGAGTACAATTCTCTGTGGTTTGCTCTATTACAAAAGAACAAATCCTCTGATTCGATCTCCGAAATTGGCATGATTCAATGGTTGTAAAAGCTTCTTGTTGAACTAGACAAGTTGATGGATTTCTTCAAGTCTTTCAATGGAGAAACTTGGAGAAGAAAGGCTTGATCGAGGGCTTGAATAGCTTGATCTCAAACAAGTCTTAAAATAATCTCTTTGAAAAGAGGGACCAAATTTGTATTTGTAACTTAAAAGGATTGACAGAAGTTTGGAGTTCTTAATAATCCTTTCTTCTAAGTTTGAGGAACTTTTAGAGAGAATTTTCAGAACAGAATTTGGCAGAGTCTCAAGATTGCTTAGGAGTTTGCAAGACCATTAGCCAAAGAATGTGTCTTTCTCTCTAATGAGAGCCTCCATTTACAGGCTTAGGAGGGGAGGATTAATTTTGGAAACTCCAAAATTGACTCCAATTTTCAAGAAACAAGCAATTTACTTCTTAATTTATGGACATGATTTGCATTCAAATTTAAAATTAAATTTGAATTATTCTACTAAATTTTGATAAAAATATCTTCATGGGCCCACACTTTTGGGTTGACCCAATTGTCAAAATAAATTCACTTTTCTTTTGGTGTGACCTATAATTTAAAATGGGTTAAGATCCATAATTTTAGTATGACCCATACCCATTTGAAAATTTTGACCAATCAATGAAAATTTATTTTCCTTGATTAATCAGACGGTGATCAAGACACATGAAAATTTAAGTGTCTACACCATGTTCAGAACAAAATTCCTCAAATGGTGCATCATACTCACCACCTCTATCACTCTTCAATACCTTAATAGTTTTGCCAAGTTGATTTTCAACCTTAAGTTTATATTGCTTAAAAGCTTCTAAGGATTTATCCTTACTTCTCAATAAGTAAACATAGCAATATCGAGTGCAATAATCAATAAAAGTAATAAAATACTTCTTACCTCCTCTAGTCTGAACAAATTTTAAATCACAGATATCTATGTGAATTAAACTTAGAGGTTCAGTACTTCTTTCTACTTTATTAAATGATGCCTTAGTGAGTTTTTCCTCAACACAAATTTCACATTTATGATTAGGATCAAACTTTAAGTTTGGTAAACATATTAATGAAACAAGTCTACGTAAAGAATTAAAATTTACATGTCCTAATCTACCATGCCATAAAAAAGAAGACTCGACAATATAAACAGAAGATGTGTTCTTATTATTAATAGCCAAATTTGGTACAACATTATTTACATTGAGCTGAAAAAGCCCATCACTCATATAACCTCGCCCCATATACATGCCAAACTTGGAGAGTACAACCTTGTCAGATTCAAAGACTAATTTAAACCCATTCTTGATTAACAATGACCTAAAAATCAAATTCTTGCGAATCTCTGACACATGGAGTACATTATTAAGAGTGAGTTCTTTCCCCGAGGTCATTTTCAGCATGATCTTTCCTTTTCCTTCTACAGTTGAAGTGGAAGAGTTTTCCATAAAAAGTTGTTCCCCACTTTCCACCACTTTGTAGGCTGTGAACATCTTCTTATCTGCACAGATATGGCGAGTTTCTCCAATATCCACCCACCACTCTTTGGGATTGCCCACCAAATTTACTTCAGAGACTACTACAGCAAGATTGATGTCTGCTACTCCATCAGAAAGATAAAATCCTCGACTATGTTGGCTTGTGCTGGCTTTTTGCTTGAACTCCCTCCGTCCTTGCGAACGTGACAATCCTTAGCATGATGTCAATCTTTGCCGCACACAAAACACTTGCCTTTGAACCCGTTGTTGATCCATTTGTTGATCTTACTAGTGGATCCTTGTTTGGGACCATCGCCATCATGCTTCCACTTCTTGTTGTTGAACTTTGACCCTTGTCCATGTAACGCCCTCAAAATATAATAAAAGATCCATAATCATAATAGAAAGAATACATATTCATTCATCAGAGTCTTCTTTACAAAAGATAATACATGTTATCAACAAAGTAAATGCCCTACAGGCTTACAACTTTCCAAGTTATCACTTGGTCACAACAAAAGAAGAGTTCTAACTCTATACATAAAAAGCCCTTGGCTTGGATTTACATTTAACATCAAAAAAAAAATATCAAAATGGAGTCTTCAACTCCTAAACCTCCCAAGCTAAGACCTTGGAGGTGGCCTGTCCCATGTACCTAAAAAATGGTGTCCCAAGTAGGGTGAGCCAAAACCCAGTAGAGATATACTAAACAGTATATGAGAATTAACTAAAACATTAGCATTCGATAAATGTTTAACACTTACAAACCATCTTAAACCTTTTCCATAATCAATCAACATTGGCGCCCATATTTTAATTCACTTCCAATTATTTACCCAAATCAATTCATTGAAATAATACATTATCATATAAGAAATTCAAAATGAGACTACAACTCATTCATCAACACTTCAATCATAAACATCATTCATACACTTCCATATCTTGCCATTTTACGGAACTACGTCCGAAAGAACCAACACCCAAACATAAATAAGATTTCGGGACTTTCACCCTCGACACTCCGACCAACTTAATTATCCATGGAGTCCATCCCCTATCTCTTCCCAAACAATGGAGTACATCCCCTATCTCCTCCCAAACAAAGATACATATACAATGTATTTAAACACGTCATATACAATGACCAATTCAATTAAATATACAATGTTTTATATCCAACCATCATATTCAACGACATATTCCAATTGATTAGTTTCAATTTACCTAATCAACATGCAGTTTCTACAACAATCATGGCTATCCTTCACCGATAGCCCAAAACAGATATATCTAAACAGATAAATAAATTTCTCAACAGATAATTTATCACTTTTTTCATAGGTGAGTGATTCATCAATCCAACTACACCATTTAATCGCAATTCCCTCCAATTTCATGATTTTCAAACCAATTTCATATTTCCACATCATTTTCATTATTTATGCAAATAACTTTTATACTTCAAATTAGGGCATTTTCTCCATTTTCTTAAATATTGCTCCCAAGGTCAAATCTCACCCATTCCACACAAACAATCCCATTTTCAAGACCTTACATACAAATGGAACCTAACAATAGGAAACCCCTCTTTTAAACATTTAAACTTGCACCCTAACTTCACCTAAACCAACCATTTATACAAAATGACCAATATTTATATTAAAGCTCATAGAAATGAGTAGATTATCCCCACCTCAAGACGAGAAGATGAGCCAAGCAAGAGATGAAACCCAAAGATGACGAAATCAACTTTTACTCGGATGAAAATAAAGATCTTGAGGAGCTCAATCTTTTTATCAAAGGAAAGAGGGTGAGGAGATCACTAGATTTAGGTTAAAATATAGAGAGAGAGAGAGAGAGAGAGGGAGAGAGAGAAAGAGAGAATATTTTAGAAAGAGATGCTCTCAACTTAGGATTTTGGAAAGTTTTAGAAAGAGAAAGGATAGAAAAAGTGATTTAAAAAGTCACTTTCACGATCTGATGTACGTACAGTCCACTCGAGCGGAGAGTTTGGCGCTCGAGCGTCAAACACAAAAATTCAACCCGCTCGAGCGCAATAAAGGCCGCTCGAGCACCAAGACACAATAGCAAGGCACTACCCGCTCGAGCATAGAATACACTCGTCTAGTATTTTACAGACTTCAGATAGCCGCTCGAGAGCCAGAGGGGCCGCTCGGGCGTAAGAAACTCCGCTCGAGGGTGAAAAACACTTCTGCAGTATTTTGGCAGACGCATAAAGTACTAAAAAATTACAAACCCCGCTCGAGCGCAAGAAGGCCCGCTCGAGTGGAAGACCAAAATTCTAGGCAACAAGGTTCTAGACCAATTAGTAACCAACCTATTTTAAACATGCCCAAGACATTCCAAAACTCAAATTAAAAGAGTAAAGGATGGAAATAAGGTATAGACAACGACATACAACCACGGAACCTGAGTCCGAAATACGATAAATGACGGGAAAAAATCGGGATTGCTATAGTCCATATTCCACAACATTTGCTTTAGCCTGCATGACATGGTTTCCTGACTTATTGTCGGAACCACGGTTATCCTCCTCAATTCTGAGCTACATTATCAGTTCTTCCAATTTCATCTCCTTGCACTTATGCTTCAGATAATTCTTGAATTCTTTCCAGGATTGTGGCAATTTTTCAATGATTGCCGCTACTTGGAAAGATTCACTTAGAACCATCCCTTCCGCATGTATGTTAAGAAGAATTAATTAGAGATCTGGAACCTAGCTAATAACCGTTTTGGAATCCACCATTTTGAAATACAGAAAATAACCGACAACAAACTTCTTTGTACTGACGTCCTTTGTCTTATACTTATGATCTAGAGATTTCTACAGTTCTTTAGAAGTTCTTTTGACACTATACACATTGTACAGTGTATTGTCCAATCCATTGAGGATATAATTCCGACATGGAAAATCACCATGTTTCCATGCATGGACTGCAGCAACCACTTACCGGTCAGTTTCTCCCTCATTTAGTGTCGGTGCTTTTTCATGGGTGAAATGAGCCAAATTCAATTTGGTAAGATAAAACATCATCTTTTGTTGTCATCTTTTAAAATCATTTCCATTGAATTTTTTTGGCTTCTCCCCATGATTTACCGGTATTGCTGGAGTCATCACTGGCACAACAAGTGTGGGGCTTTGAGTAGTAACAGTCTCAGTACTGTTTATTTCAGTTGTTATAATTCTAACGAAATAATAATACACCAATCACAAATTTATATAGAAAAGAATTTACACACAAAATATACACAATAATTTTTTTTAACAAAATTCCAATGATAAACAATATATTACTACTATGTTATCAAAGAAATCATTAAAGAGTATATTATTACTATTTAAGAAATTAAACAGTATATGACTACTATTTAATTTTCCGAAACAAAATATTCATCTGTCTAGCACAGAAATAAATAAAAACTATAAAACTACGTTAAGATTGTTAAAAGATGATGTTTTATCTTACCACATAATTTAAGATTGTTATACCCACAATGGTGTGTGTATGTAAATTAAATGTATAAAATAAACAACAAAATAAAACAATTTAGAAAATAATTATATAAATTAAATTCCGAATTAAATGCTTACAGAAATTAAAGTCGGGGCATGTGTTGGACATAATCTCCTTAAAATAGATTTCGCCCTCACTCCGGTGCTTCGACTTTTAACCAGTGTCTACTTCCCAGGATGCGACAACCAATACTTGAATTTGCAGCACTACAAAATCAAGTCTGGCATACCAAAACTCTGTTGTGACTCTTTCTCTTTCTTCCTAAAAATTAAATGCAGAACACATACAGAAACACAGAAGGAGAAGGACGAAATTCTGAGGAAAAAAATTGATTTCTAAATTGCTGGAAAACTGGCCTTTTATAGGAGGAATGGTGGCTGTTAGAACAGGTGCCAACAAATATGAACCTTTTCAAACAGATTCAACAAGAAAAAAGCTTGTTTGAACTGTTTGGACAGATACAGATCAGTCCGAGAAAGAATTCAACAGGTATGACCCTGTTCGAGTGGGTTAGAATATGTTTGGGTGAAGAAAAAAATTTGGACCAATTTATTTTGAATTTTGAAACCAAAAGAAAAAATAAATAAATAAATTATAGATATTTTTGGTCCAAAAAAAATAAGTATGGTCCAATAAATAAATAAAAAACAAGCCCAGGCCCAGCCTGCCCGGACGGATGGCGACGACAGCGTACGCGTGGTTTTTGTTTTAGGTCCAATGGGTCTAACCCACTTTACCCATAACCTCACCCTTCCACAAACTTGGGTACCCCTTAGGGCCTATCCCAAGTATCCTAAGCTAAGGTATATAAACTCATTCAAAACCTTAAGCCTTTCCAATGTGGGACAAGCACATTTCACAGATATGTAGTAAACCCACCTAAGGCTAGTTCCACAAACCCGAAAATGCTCGTTGAATTCTCATTCATCCGGAAATGATTTTGAGCAACCAAATACATAGTTTTATTCACTATGCGACATTAAATATGAACCCAATGAAAAATGTTAAAAATAACGCTTGGGTCCCACCTCAATTAATTCTCAAAGTTAGCAAAAAATAA
>NW_021025487.1:1642445-1669692 GCF_004153795.1 Camellia sinensis
TCGAGGGGTCGAAATGTGCAACTCAATATCGAATGAATGCACGTATAAACACGACAAAACCTAACTCCATCATGGATGATCCGGAGTGTCGGTGACTGGAGAATTGAGATACATTCCGTCACTCGGAGTACGCAATGCACCTCATTTCCCGTGCCCGGGCTAACTCCTATCCCGAACATGATGCAATATGCATGACATACATGAATGCAACTAAGATACAGCCTAGCTTGCACAATGCTGTGAAAATGAGATGCCTAGAAATGCGTGCACACGGGCACGCAAATCGAGGCAATGGCATACGCAATGCAAATGACATGAAAATGCAATATGGGCTTATACCAACATGAGAGAGCCTCAGCCACACTCACATAGGATGCCGATGGATGAAAAATGAAGTGCCTCGAAATGCGTGCACACGGGTACGCAAACCGAGGCAATGACATATGCAATGCAATGGCATGAAAATGGCACATAGAATGCAACATGGACTTATACTAACATGAGAGAGCCTCAGCCACACTCACATAAGAGGCCGATGGATGAAAATGAAGTGCCTCGCAATGCGTGCACACGGGCACGCAAACCGAGGCAATGGCATACGCAATGCAATGGCATGGAAATGATATGCAAACATGCTAATGGAATTTCAGCACCGAGATGTGGGGGAAAACAGCCCCGAAACGAGACGAAAGCACACCCGATGCATGGAATCTCTCCCGAAATGCAAAATTAGGCACATAGAATGAACTACAGCTATACAAAGCATGCATAATTGGTACATGGAATGAAAAGACAGAAGCAAGGCAGCCCCAAAATAAGCATTTTATCAGTACAAATGATGGCCAAACAGCAAGCATAAATAGGGCAAAACTAGTATGCAAAAATGGCCCTAAATATGAGATTATGAAGCAACTCACAGCTGCTGACTCCAAACAGGTTAGGGCCCTTCAACAACATTGAAGAGGGGCCAAAAATAAGCCACTTTACAGAACTGTAAAAACCCTAAAAACAAACATAGATATGACTAAGCTCTTATGCAAGAAAAATGGCCAAAAGGTGGCCAAAGAGGCAAGTGGTATATGCAAAGCCCAAACTGAAAAATTCCCTTCTACAACATTGAAGAGGGACCAAAAATATGCATATTTACAGAATTGTAAAAACCCCAAAAACAAATATAGATATGGCTAAGCTCTTATGCAAGAAATGGGCCAAAAGATGGCCAAAGCACAAAGTATACTAATATCCATCAAACAGCCAAAGGCCCTTAATGAAACATGAAGAATGGGCCAAAATAAGACTATTTCTAGCTCTGTAAAATGACCAAAAATGGAAGCATAATGGGCTGCCAAAGCATGCAAGAAAACAGCATTCAAGGAAAATATTGAAGCAAGTGCAAGTTGGGGGGCTCAAACAGGGTTGAGCCCTTAATGAAACAAGAAAATGAGCTCAAAAAAATGACCTTTTCAGTTTTGGTCGGAGCTCAAATCAGTAAGCACGTATGGCTAAGAAATGTTGCAAAAATAAGCTCAAAAATGGGGAAATGGCAACTCACCCTTGAAGACCAATCTTTGGTTGCTTCTTGGACCAAGTTGCAGCACCTTTAGCCTCTGGAGAACACCTTCAAACTTCTGGAATGGAGGATGGAAGGGTGGGGGTTGGTGGTATAGAAGAAATGGTGGTGTTGGACTTGGAGGTTTTCAAGGAAATGAGAGAGATGGAGGAGGATTTTGTATACCAAGCTTGAAGACCAATTTTTCTAACCCCCAATACCAATGCTTGCAGCTGGTTATAAGGACCAAAAGGAGGGGGAGCATGGAAGGAAAGGGTGGGGGAAAAGGACCAAGGCTTTCCCCCCACAAAATATCCCCCGGATACAGATGTTTCTGGGGAACAACAGCTATACAGCTGTAAAGTGCCACTTGCAAGGAACATGGCCGGCCACCTTTTGGACTTGCAGGTGGCCGGCCGGCCACCTCCCCTAGCCGGCCGGCTAGGGGTCAAAAAGGTCAACTTGCTTTAGTGGCCGGCCACCACAAAAAGGTGGCCTCCCAGGTCCTCTCATCACAACCCTGTGGTTCAAATTTGGAAATTGTAAAACAGGAGAGAGAATAGGCCATTTTTAAGAGGGGTTCAAAAGGGTCAAATGGAATTTCTAGCCGGCCATAAACCTTTAGGGTCCTCCCATGTGTGTACAACACAAATATGTGGTTTTGAGTTGAAGAAAGTGGCCCCAAGGTGTTCAACATTGGCTCGGAAGTGAGAAAAACGGGTGCCGGAGGGCGAAAATGGAATATAACTGTTTGCCAAGATAATTGCTGGCCTCCCACCCTCTAGTGACCTTCCTGGTAATAAAACAGAGGTACCTGCCAAAAATGAACGAAAATCAATGCAAAACGAATGCTTGGGGGCCGAAACACGCAGTTCGGGGTCCCGAAAATGGGCTGCCAAGCACTGAAAGTGGCGTTCGGCCACGAAGTGGGTTTCTCAGACCCCAGTGTCCCTCAAAAGGGAGAAAATAAGATGTATGCCAAAATTTAGAGCAAACGGAGATGGTTAAGCGGTCCCGAACCGAGGCACACGGCCAACGGTCCCGAAAAACCGGAAACCGGGCTCCGAAATGGGCAAAATGGCCTATGGCCACAAAATGTAGCCCACGGCCACTAAGAGATGGTCTACAGGACCTCTCCCTCCCCTCAGGAAAAGAAACAGAGAAAACTGAGTCTGGTTCGCAAACCGGGGCAAGGCACAGAAGAGGGTTCGGAAGTCTGGAGGCGGGGCTCACGGCCGCGACTCTGAAACTTCTGAACGAGCACATTATGCAATATCACCAAGCGCTCAACTGGTGACGTCTAAGTCTTAAGGTCGGTCAAAAATGGGGTGTCTACACAAATATTTAGTGTTTTTGGTTTAATAAATATTTAGATATATTGCGTACTATTGCTTCTGTCTTATAGTTTAGATATATTTAGTGTTTTTGGTTTAACAAATATAAGTGTTTTTGGTTTAACAAATATTTAGATATATTGCATTCTATTGTTTTTGTCTTAAAAAAAAGACAAAAAAATTTTTTAATAAATAAATAAAACTGAATAAAATAAAATAAAACAAAAGACAAAAATAGTGTTTTGTGTAGTGTGCGTGATTGCGTTTCGTGTCTAGGAGAATTTAAATTCTCTAAAGGTGTAATTCATTTGGTATTAGCCTTGCCCAAGCGGTATCTAACGGTCTGGTATAGCCACCTAACTTTGTTTGTAGTGAGTTCTTAGGAGACTAATTGAGACAATGGAAAATAGAGTTCAAATGGCAAAGCCTAGAACACAAAGGTTTGGAATTTCCGAGACTAAAGTCTGGTTTAAATACCTAGGGGCGTGGAGATTACTTCAAAACCACCTCGGCTTGAACTCTGTATGGCAGCCCCATAGGTCTAGTTAGTTTCAGGCGCCTCGATTTTGGATACCAAATCAACCTAGTTTGTCACCCTGTTGGAGAATAGGGAAAGTTACAAACATAGTTAGGAAGAAAAGTAGTACTTATGGTTTTCACATGAAGATTATACCTATGTTGAGCGTTTAGATGTTTTCGAAGTGCTATATTTATTTTAAATGTACAATGAAGGCAAAAATGGTTTGAAGTTTTTGGGTTGTAAATGGGTTTAAAAGAAAAAATTTCGCACGTACAGCACATATCATGGCCCCTTTGTTCACTACTATTTTATTTTTTTATTTATGTTATTTATTTTATTTCTTTTATATATATTTGTGTTCATGTCTGCCTAGCTGGGGTACACCAACAATGTTTGGTAATATTGTCTCTCTATCTCTTTCTAATTTACTTCGCATTTGCTTCCATTGCGGACAATGTCATATTCAAGTTGGGGGATGAGGGTATTTTCTTTTGTGTACTTCTACTTGGCTCCTAATTCATAATTCATGTTTATACCTACTTCACTTGATTGCACTTCTTCACTTGATGTTGACTTGTTGCTAGTAAGGTGGTGACATAAGCATATGTTAATTGGAGAACATAGTAGACTTGTATGAAAAGGATTTATTAGGTAAATATTCACATGTGATGTTTGCACTAGGATAGTTGTTTATGGTTATGGTATTAGTACACTTATCATGAGTATGCCTTGATTCACAAGAATACACTATCATAGCGATGACCTCTCTATTATAATCTCTAGTGTACATCATTGATAATTCCTAGTGTTGCAAAAAAGAATAAAGAGTAACCTTGATTCTCATAAAAAAAAAATACAAAAACAAATGCAAAAACAAAAACAAAAACAAAAACAAAAACAAATAAAAAAAATGACTTGTTTGGGTTCGTAGCCTCTTTAGCTCAAGTTATTAAGCCCGTAGGGGTGTCTCTACACCTAGTGCCCTAAAATCGTCTGGTTTAGGAGTCATTGACCCAATACTTGCTACATGGGTTAATTAGAAAGCTTAAGGGACCTAGACATTGCACAATTAAGGAAAAATAATGACTTGTTTGGATTCGTAGTCTTTTCAGCTCAAGTTATTAAGCTCGTAGGGTTGTTTTCACACCTAGTGCCCTAAAATCGTCTGGTTTGGGAGTCATTGGCCCAATGCTTACTACATGGGTTGATTAGAAAGCTTAATAGATTAGGACATTTCACAGTCTAAAAAAAATTTAAAAAAAAAAATTTGAGAATCTTGGTTGTAAAAGTTTAGTTTTTTTGTATATGTTGGTTGTTATTATGAGTTACACTGTACTATTATAATAGAAAGTTAACTAGTTATGGGGGTAGCACTTTACACCAAGGGCACTGATGATGTGTTTACTAGCATTCGTAAGTACATGGGACTTAACTTTTGTAATAACAGAATTGTGGTTCTTGTTCAATAGATTCCTTGATGTTTGTCCACCTTGCCTTCAATGACTCATCATATCTTGATATCACACTATAGTTGGCACATAAGGTAATTAATAGTTGGAGTAGTGTGATTACTTATTGTTGTTGGGCAGATGTGAATATACTAATGTTTGAGGGTATCATTTCTAGAAACCCTCACAAGACTATACTTGTCCATTTGGGATAACTTTGTGATTTAAAGGCTTGTTGCATATGCTAAATTTAATCGTGATGCCTACGAAAGTGGCTTAGAGTATTTTATTTTTCTTATTTCCATGGTTTTGCTCAAGGACTAGCAAAATGTAAGTTGGGGGATGTGATGTAGGCCGAAAGGTACCACATTGAGGTCATTTAAGTTACATTTATAGTCTTTGAATTTTGTTTATTTGGTGGAGACGATCTATTTTGTGCACTTGTATAGACTTGGCAGCCAACATGCAAGTTCAAGTAAAAAGTAGCACAAAAGCAAATTCTCCATGCGAGTAGTGATAATTCCTAGCCTACCACCTCACTGCACGTGCGGCCAGGCTCTACTGCACGTGCGGCCCACCACTGCTCAAGCAGAAATTAGGGCCGCTCGAGCGGCCCATCTAGGGTTACATGCACGGAAATTTCAGTCTATTCTGCTGGGCATAAAAGGAAGAAAAGCGATTGCTCTTAGAGATCGAAAATATTTCAAGAAAAATGAGAGGCTAGGGTTTGAAGAGGGGGATTCTCAAGCTTCAAGGAAAATTTCATGGAGGCTTCTTCTTCTACTACTTCTTCTCACTCCTTTATGAGTGGCTAGGCTCCAATTCCTAGGGTTTTGATGAAATCGTAGCCAACTAAATAGGTTTTCTTTTCAGTTTTCTTTTATGTAATAGTTTGAACAGTTGTATGGTTCTCAAGAAGTTTTCAAATATATTTTTTCATTATTTCCTCAAGTATTCTTCTTTCTGTGATTGTTGAATGCTTCCCATGCAATGGTTTTCTGTGCTTTTATGTTCAAGGTATGAGACGAGCCATACTACGAAGGACGAGTCGTGTTGCTACCCTAGTTTAAAGCAAACAATTCATACTACTTAAGATAGTTCGTGCCTATACATTGAATGTGTTAATTTTCTTGATCAATAATTTGAACTTGTAGTGGAGAAATATTATTTGGTTCGAATCGTAGTATAATTGATTTTCAAATTGAAACCTTATTTATATAACTAATGGTGAATGCATTACCTTGGGACGAGTCAAGAGAGATGTATTGTTGGAGTGTTTGTGTTGGGAGGAGCCGAGAGAGAGAGAGAGAGAGAGAGAGAGAGAGAGAGAGAGAGAGAGAGAAAGACAGAGATTGTGCTGGAATTCAACCCAAGAGCCCAAGAAAAAGAAGAAGAAATAAGGAAGGAAAAGCTTGGAAAAAGTGAAGAGATTCAATCATTCAACAATTCTAGTTAAGATTTCTAACTCCAATCTTGGAATTAATCCTCCCAACATCACAAATCAAGATGAAATAGAATCCAATTGTATGTAACTTTAAATATAATGAAAAGAAAAATAAAGTTCAAGAACTAAGAAATTAATTTAGAAATTTAGCAATTGAGTTTAATTTGCGTTATTTTTCATCAATTTGAACTTTATCTTTACATGCATTATAAATTTTAAAGAATTTGAGTTAATCAATTCCATATTTTGAAGAGAAGAAGGAAAAGTTTTATAAACATTGAAATCCATAGAAATCTAGAATTAATCTGGATGATAAATGAGGTTTTAATTTTGAATCCCTAATCCGGGCGTGTAATGTAATCTAAGAGTCATACTTGATTTAACCATATTTTGGAATATATATTAAATTAGTTAGTTTATTTGAATTACATACATGCAATATTTGCTAGGAAAATTGATAAGAAAATGATGAGTTGGAGTTAAGATCAAGTTTATGAAAGTAAAATTAGAAAGTAATTATTTGGGCTTGAGTTTGGAAATTATGGTTATTAAGGTTCATCAATTACATGCAAATATTCTTTTAAGAGTTTTATAACTTTAATTTCATGTTTTGAAAATCAAGGAAAAATATTTGAAATCTTTGCATGAATAAATCACTGATTTAGTAATGATTGATTAAGAAGCCAAGTTAGAAATCGATTCATTTGGAAAAGAAGGATTTAGTAATGAAAGAATATGTGAAATGAGAACCCGATTCATTTGAATAAATAAAGAATAAGTATAGTAAAACTTTGGATTACTTAGACAGAAAAAGTTGAATCAAGAAAGTGATATTGCGTTTCAATGTGTATATGTTATGTGTTTGTGTAGGTCGCTTACACGAGGAGTATCATCCGACCAAGTACTGTGAGTAATTTCTTTGTAAAGATATTTTCATATCTGAATTACTTTGAGAATGACTATATTATCTCATAATTTGGGCCACCTATGTTTTGTTATGAAATGTTTATAAGATGTTGATATAATAAGTTTGTGAACAAGAACCATGGAACCGTTAAGTTATACTTTGAAACTCTAAAACATGTACGATACGATATTGTAGACACCCCATTTTTGATCGTCCTCAAGACTTGGATGTTCTTGTAGGTTCATCCAGCAACAAGTTTGATTGCTCGTCGAGTGTCCGACTTTCGTGACGAAATGCTCCAGGTTTGATCCTTCCAAACCCTATTTCCATTCTGTCTCATTTTTGGACCATGTGTTGGCCTTTGCTTTATGGTGTCCTTGATGGCCTGCCGGCTATCATAGAGGCCTGCCAGCCATGGGCTAGGCCCTTCCGGCCATCATTAGGCCCTGCTGGCCATCAATGAGGCACTGCCGGCCACCACTGATGGCCGGCCAGCCACCTTTGTTCTAACAGATATTTTCTCAGATATTTTGAGCCAACTGTGGCTCGCTGAGCCATCCTCTATACACGTGTATGGAGGGATGAAAGTGTATAGAGGGATGGAAGGCAAGCTTTAGGCTTGTCAAGCAAGCTTTTGCTTGCATTGCCTATATAAGGTTCAGAAATTTCAGAGACAAAATCTCTCTCTCTCTAGAATTCCCACTCTCTCTCTATATATTGTGCTCTATAGTGCTTAGAAGTGTGTTTTTCTTCACATTCTTGCAAAGAAACACCTAGTCAAACACCACTACCTTGGAGCTAAGGTCCTTGAAGGTTTGTTTGGAGTTCAAAAAGCTGGTTTTTGGCTCAGAAGTTGTCATTTTGCTGCTGTGCTTCAAGGGTGAGCATATTCTCTTTTAAGCCTATTTTTGTGTGCCATATTAGCCACCTTTGCATGCTATTTTAGGTTTGGTTGTTAACTACAAAAAGCTCTATTTTTAAGTGTTAAAAACGGTTATTTGAGGCCCTGTGGGAGTTGGAGGTGTTTCACCCCCTTGTATGCCTTATTTGCTAAACTTTTGGGCCATTCTTTAAAGCTTTTCAAACTATCTCTTTTTGGCCTTTTAGTCACTGAATTCTAGAGGAATTTCAGTAGTGGAAAGGTGGTTTTGAGATCCCAAATAGGAGGGGGTGGTCCCCTCTCCTCTTGTCTTGTTTGCATGAGTTGATGACCCACCAAATGAGCATATGTTTCTACTTCTTTGTGGCTTTGTTCAAGCATATTTTTGTGACTTGTTAGACCAGCCATAACTCTATTTTTGGCTTGTTTGACCATTGGTTGCTTGCTCTTTACACTTGTAGTGTAATCTTGCTCACTAGCTTTACATGATTGCTACTTTAGCTTATCATTCTAGCTTATTTTGGCTATACTCCAGCATGCTTTTACTCATGTTTTAGTATGCTTTAACTCTATTTTGAGTGGTTTAGGTCATATAAGGCTTGCTTTGTTTGGCTATAGCATGATAGGCTTTAATAGCTTTGTGTTTCAAGTCCTCTAGCATGCTCTACTTGGGTTGTTTGCATGATTTGACATCATTTAATATGTGATTTCAGAGCATATATCACTATCATACTCTCATAAGTATCACTCTTTCAATGCTTTTGAGAGATTGAGCCTCATGCCTTGTTTGTGAGCCAATACATGAGCATATCTTTCTTGCCATCTATGTTGCAAGTCTAGCATGTTTTTGCTACTTTTTCGACCTGCCTTAGGTCTATTTTGAATGGTCAAGGTCATTTGAGCATTGCTTAGTATGGTTGTGGTGTAAGGGGCCTTGACTAGCTTTGAGTTTTGAGGCCTTCAACATGTTATGCATGTGGTGCTTGCATGGTATGGAACCATTTAGGATGTAATTCCAGTGCATGTAATGTAGTCACACTCTCATATACTTCACTTCTTCATAGCTTTTGAGGGTTGTGTATTATGCCTTGTTTGTGGCCTAACATGTATACATGTTTGTCTAGTCCTTTGAGCTTCAATTTCAGCATGTTGTAGCCTCTGATTTGGCATGTTTGAGCTCTGTCCAGAGCTGGTGTGGTTGTTTAGGCTATGTATTGCATGCCCCTTGTATGATGCTCTTCACTAGCCTTAGTGTTTTGGGCCCTTAACATGTCTTGCATGCATTGCTTACATGATAGAGTCTTATGCATGCCACTTTAACATTGAAATATCTGCCATCTTTCCCATTAGAGGACTTTCACAATTGGACCAACTGGTTAAGGAAATGATTGGTAATCTAAAATGTATAAACAAAATCAACCAAGTAAAACATGCCAAGATAAGCATGTTGTTTGCATTGCATGGTGTTCAATCGGACGTTATATTGAACACAAGATGAATTGATTCATTTCATACTTGAAGTGACGAAAATAAGCCAATTCTCTTTGTCTCCATTGCCTTTGATCACTCATGATAAGGCCGTGGTCTTAGTGTCTTGTTTGTTGTGCATTTATCGAATGTGTACAAGTTGGGTCTTAGACCATCATGCATTCAAAATGCTTGGTTGATGGTCTTGGATTCAATTATGCAACTCCTTTGATGTTTTGAGGTGATAAGGAGGGGCATGGTACACACATACCCTTGGGAGACCCTCCATTTCCTCTGTTTTGTACTCTGTTGCAGTTTGGTGTCACAGCACACCAGTGGCCGGCAGTGCCACATTGATGGCCGGCGCCCTTGCATTGTTGGCCGGCAGAGGCCCATCTTTGGTCAGCAGGTGACCGGCAGCAGCTCCTCATGGCCGGCAGGCCACTGGTGCACTCCCCAGCACTATTTTGGTAAATTCCAGCAACAAGTTCTTGAAGACACCCTACAAACAAAGCCTCAAGAAAGCAAACCGGAAAGTGTTTTCAGGCGGCAACCGAAAGCATGCATCCTTCATTGTCCAAGGCAGAGCTAAGGCAGCCTAGTTTAAATATCATGCATGTTTATTTGGTTTTGTAATTTAATTAATTAGTTTGTTAATTAATTAAGTGTTGTAATAATTAAGTAGCTTAGCTTTGCTATTTCTTTATTCATTTGTAATAATTAGTCTAATTAGTTTAATTAGATTAGTTAGTTTAGCTTAGCTTAGATTAGCTTAGCTTGTTCATTCGGACCCTCCGTCGAGAGGGCATATTGTTGTAATAAGGGTGCATGTGTGTGTGCATGTCTTCCAACCCTATTTCTTTCTCCCTTTTACTTACCGCTTTTGATGGGTAGTTTAGGGCATATTTCAATTAGCATACCTTATGCTTTGCCTGTTTGCATCATTCATTTGTTTTGCATGCACCGGGCTCGGCGCATCATTCAAACCACATTGTATCTCAATACACTTACTTGAATACGTGTTCAAAGCATGTTATCAAGTGTTGCATTCACATGCCATCTTAGATAATCAAGCCTATTTTAGTTTCATTTTTGCATGTGTTGCATTAGGCATTTTGTATAGTTAGGATCATGCATATTTCTAACTAGCTTCTATTTTGGCTCAGAGTACACTATAAGTGTTTACACTTTAGCATACTAGCATGAGTGTGAGTGTTGCCATGATAGCATGCTTGCCATGAGGCTATTTGCTTAACTGATTAACCGCATGAATGCTTGTGGATGAAGACTTGATTGCCTGAATTGGAACAACTCGATGATTGTGAGTTTTAAGCCCACTTTGCGGAGTGGCAAAATCATGTTTTAAAGCCCACTTGAAGGTGGCAAATCAGCGCTTTAGCCTACTTGTGAGTAGCATTTCCAAACCATTTTCGAAAAACGAACATGAGATGTTTTGTTCCAAATTGAATGATTTAGTCTATACTTGTATGTTGTGCGCATCACGTAGTAAGTTAGCTAAATAACCGGAATAAGAACACATGTGTTTTTAAAACAACATATCATTTTTAGTAGAGACCGATCTTTGATCGAGCAAGCTGGGGTGCTCATTTCAGGACCTTCCCCTCTCGTACCCAAGTTCCCGAGCCGTGACAACTTTGGTGATGACGGACACCTGGCCTTAGGCACGAGTCAAGGTTTCCTAAATTTTCCAAAACAAAATATTTAGGTGGCGACTCTAAAATCTGGCAAAACAGTCCATGTTTGGCGCTTTTTGATTAAAATCGATTTTCCAAAACGATTTGCCGGATTTGGACTCTTTGGTGATTTATCAGTCTTACATTGCACTTTGTGAGATTAGATTTAGAACCGTGACAGGAGTCCAAACTGTAGTAGCTAGAACCCAATTCGCGCCCTCTCCAAAAGGGGGGCGCGCGGAGAGAGTTTAAATTTCGTTTAATTTGTATTTAAGGCTAAGTCCCTTTTTGTCTAGTCGGTATATATGATGATGTGATATATATGTATATAAAAAAATAAAGTTTAAATTTTTTTTGTCTTATGTAAGTCTACACAGCTCATTGAACATTGTATATTTATTATTTGTTTCCGCTAGCCCCTAATAATTTGTTTTCTGTTTAAGAGGCATTTGGTAATCTACGAATTACTGACCGGTTACGATACTAAACCTATGGGGGCGGGTTTGGGTCATGACTGAGTGGTATCAAAGCACGAGTTATATCGCACACACGCGTCCAAATGAGCTATAAGATGTCCTAGAAAGAAATTAGGGCATTACATCAGCATGTGTGAGTGTGTGTAGAATTGACATGTGCATATGTGATAAAAAAAATGTGAATTTTGTGAACAACGATTATGAAATATGTTCTAATTATTCGATGCAGCATTCTATATAAGCCATTGATCCATTATAAACATTCCGTTTGTTGTCAATCTTCAATGATTGTTCTATGTGATGTTAATAGTAATTGCTCTGTATGAAGTTCACGCATGATGTACAGTCTGTATGATTCCGATAGTAATCGTTTTGCATGATGTCTACACGTAAATGACGTTCTGAATGAGCTCAATAAGTATAAGTCATCAATGTGATGTTTTGCATAAGGCATCTGTGTGCAAGAGCTGTACACAATATTAGATTAATCCTAGAAATCTGGTTAGCTAAGCAATCATGTATATAAGTATAGAAATTATTTGTTCTCCTATTTTTGGGACCCAATTTTAGGATGTAATAGTATCTATATATTGCCTTTGTTTTGGAGAAGACTACACATTGGAAAATTTTGCAGAAACTCTATTATTTGACATGGTATCAGAGTAGGCTCGATTTCAAAGAAGTCTGCAATAAACAATCGTAGACAATTTTTTTTCCCTCGAAGCTCATCACCCTCATAAAGCCGCTGTGAGTCTGATGGCTACCACTACAAACACATCAACCGAACTCATCCCAGCACCAACACAGCAGATTATTGTACACCAAGACAATTCTGCATTTCCAACCGGAATCACACTCGATAAGACCAATTACCCATTATGGTCTCAACTCATGGAAATGCGTATTTGCGCTTGCAACAAAGCTGGATATCTCACCGAAGAAATAAACAAACCAGCATCTAGAGATCCCAATCTTGGAGCATGGATTACTGAAAATCATAGTGTGAAAAGTTGGCTTATTGACTCAATGAGTCTGTCGCTAATGCAGCGTTTTATTCACCTCCCCACCCCCAAGGAGATATGGGAGGCCATATCCAAAACATTCTATGATGGGTTAGACGAAACTTGTATTTTTGAGTTGAGCTAAAGATCTTTTTCTACCTAGCAAAATGGCCGACCATTATCAACATACTATAATGAACTTCTTGTTATTTTCCAGGAAATTGATCATAGAACTACATCTCAGGAAGGAACAGTCGAAGTGGTACTCCAGTTGCACTCCGCAATGGCTAGGCTTCAAGTTCATATTTTTCTAAGTGGACTTGACTCTGAGTTTGATTAGGTTCGTGGACAAATCTTGCGAAAAGACCCAAAACTTGATTTAGAGAGCATATATGCATATGTCCGGAGAGAATATCAATAGAGACAGACAATGGGGAGCTATCGTCCAATCTCTGAGAACTCGGCTATGTTGGCCAACAAAACTCGACAAGGACAGTCAGCTAGATCATCAAACAATCAAAACAACCAATTATCTGAAAAGGCTAACAACTTGGTATGCACCCACTGCGGAGAAAAAGGTCATTTGCAACAGCGCTACTACGAGGTTATTGGCTATCCGGAGAGGTGGGACTTCTCAAAGAAACCTCGAAAAAAGACTGCTGGGAAAGCTCTGCTGACATCCACGGAGAAAAATTGGTCGCTGCCTACAGCAAATATTGCCCATCCAGGTATTATTGGTAAAGCATCTGTATTCTCTGCAACTTCTAAGAATAGAACTTAGATTATTGATACAATTGCATCCAATCACATGACGAGGGATTCCAGTCAGTTAAAATATGTTCTTCCTTTTCCTCAATCAATTATTTCCACCGCCAATGGCAGTACCTCACCTATTATTGGGGAAGGATCTGTTGTCTTGTCAAATACCCTCACATTAGATATTGTCCTTGTTGTTCCATCTCTTGCCTACAATCTTTTGTTTGTTAGCCAAATTATTTCAACTCTTGCTTGTACTATAACTTTTTAGCCCTCATTTTGTGTCTTTTTGGACATTCTAACTCAGAAGATTCTTCGTTATGGTGTTAAAAGGGGCAACCTCTACTACTTGGAATTGATAGAGAATGAGGGATTGAAAATCAATCAGGCAAATCATGCTAGCAGTAAAGACAAGGCTCAAGCAACTATATGGTTATGGCACCGTAGATTAGGACATCTTTCTTTTGGTTATCTTAAGAAATTGCAACCATAACTTTTTTCAGGTGTAAATGATTTGGCTTTTCATTGTGACACTTGTGAACTTGTTAAGAGCCATCGTATTTCTTATTTACCGAGTTTGAATAAAAGTTCAGAACCTTTTGAGGTTATTCACTCTGATGTTTGGGGTCCTGCAAAGATTCCCTCTATTTCTAGAGCTCGTTACTTTGTGACATTTATTAATGAATGCACTAGAATGACTTGGGTGTCCTTGCTTAAAAAAAAGAATGATGTGTGTCTAGCATTTCAACACTTTTACAAAATGACACACACTCAGTACCAAAAGCAGATTCATGTTTTGCAAACTGACAATGGTACCGAGTTTGTAGATGGCTCTCTCGGTAATTTTCTGAGCAACCATGGCATTTGTCATTTGACTTCATGCACCTATACTCCGCAACAAAATGGATTAGCAGAGAGGAAGAATAGACAACTTTTAGAGGTAGTGCGTACCTCCCTCTTTGGAATGAACATGCCTCAATTTTATTGGGGTGAGGCTGTGAAATCTGTTACCTACCTCATCAATCGAACACCTTCTCGAGTAATAGACTTTCAAACTCCTCAACAAAAACTACAATCCTTACTTTCAATTCCCCATCTTTCGAATCTTGAACCTTGAGTTTTTAGATGTACCGTGTATGTTCACATCCCAAAAATCTTGCGAAACAAACTTGATCTATGTGCAAAATGATGTGTCTTTGTTGGTTATTCTGACTTTCAAAAAGGATATAGATGCTATGATCCACAAACCCAAAAGCTTCATGTGACTCTCAATGCCTCTTTCCTTGAATTAGAGCCTTATTACTCCGGGGAAGTCTCTAGCAATTCTCTTCAGGGGGAGATCTCAAGTGAAGAGAATGTTCAACAAGAGAATGGCGGAGGTGATGAGTTTATCGAGTTAAAAGAGGTGAATGAATGTTTTAAGCAACAAGGTTGTAATGATGTGCAACAAGGCTGTGATCACAACCATGAAATGGAGAGTGACTCATTAATTTCTCCTAAAAAGACATTGATTTTATCTGACATAATTTAATCATCACAGATACCCTCAGAGTTGCCTCTGTCTACACCATTAACTAAAGAATCAACCCAGAATGTTCCTTCTCAAGCAACTACAAATCCTGTGTTTGGAGAGTCTAATGAAACATATGTTCCTACAGAAAATATAGCTCCTAGATATCCACAAAGATTGAATAGGGGAGTTCAAAAAAAAACAATATGAACCTGATCCTAAAGCCAAGACCAAATACTCAATTAACAACTATCTGTCCTCTCATAGGTTGACTGAATCGTATGCATTTACTGTTTATCAACTATCCATGGTTTCTATTCCTAGTAATGTGCAGGATGCATTGGCTGATCCAAAATGAAAAAAGGCAATGAACGAAGAAATGGAGGCTTTGCAAAAGAATGCCACTTGGGAACTTGTTCCACTGCCTAAAGGAATGAAGACAATTGGATAAATCTGTCTGTTTTGCTTCCGGAGCTATCTATAAGTAATAACTCCGTAAAGTTGTATTTAACTTTAATTATTTTCTAATGATATGAAATGTTCAATTTTCTAAAATGCTATGCTTTGTATAAATGAATGATTGTCCAAATTTCTGAAATGTATTTGTGGCTTCCTTAGTTTTAGATGACATCTGTTATCTGTTCTGTTATGTCCCAATTATGAGCCAACTGTACCGTCTCCGTACATGTGAGTCAACTGTATGCCTTCATGGCCGTCCATTTATGGGTCAACTGTTTTTGTTAGTGCTAATGGATATACTACATACGATTAACTGTAAATTCTGATTATGAATATAATTATGATTCCATTTCTATTATAAATACTAATTTCTGAACAAGAATATGAATTTGAATTTGTTTATGATATGAACTTTGATTTCTAAATCTGTTATAGATATCATTCATTAAAACCCTTAGCTCTGTTATTATTCACTAGGTTTCAGCTCACTGTATTATTTATGTATGTAGGTGATCAGGGGCGTAACTAGGCTTAGAGTTTCTGCTTGGACTTTGTTTTGTCAGCCAACCTATGTGCCTCCCTTGGAGGTTCTGGATAAGTCAAGTGGTTATGGCTATGTGCATAAAGTTTAAGTTTTATTTTCTTGTTTTGATTTAACAAGCGTTTTTGTTTATTCTGTATTTAGGGCTAAGTCCTTTTTTGTCTAGCCTATATATATGATGATGTGTAAATGTATGTATATAAAGTTTAAAATGTTCTGTCTCGTATAAGTTTGCACAGCTCAACGAACATTGTATATTTGTTATTTGCTTCTGCTAGCCACTAATATTATGTGAATCTGTCTCAAAGGCCTTTGGTAATCCCAAGATTACTGGCCGGCTATGATGCTAAACCTATAGGGACGGGTTCGAGTCGTGACAGAGTGGTATCAGAGCACGAGTTATATCGCACACAAGCGTCCAAATGAGCTATAGGATGTCCTAGAAAGAAATTAGAGCATTAGATCAGCATGTGTGAATGTGCGTAGAATTAACATATACATATGTGATTTTAAAAAAAATGTGAATTTTGTGAACAACGATTGTGAAATATGTTCTAATTATTCGGTGCAGCATTCTATAGAAGCCATTGATCTGTTATAAACGCTCCGTATGTTGTCAATCTTCAATGATTATTCTGTATGATGTTGATAGTAATTGTTCTGTATGAAGTTCACGTGTGATGTACATTCTGTATGATTAATTGTTTTGCATGATGCCTACATGTAAAAGACGTTTCGAATGAGCTCAATAAGTATAAGTCATCAATGTGATGTTTTGCATAAGGCATCAAGTGAGATGTTCTGTATGAGTCACCAATATGGGTGTTCTGAATAAGTCATTCTATATGAATGTTTTGCATGGTATTTTGATAAGGTAAATAAGACTTTTAAGCACTACTAGATGTGTTAAGTTTTGAACGGTTTGATGAATTATAGGTGAACAGAATCACTGAATTGAATACTGAATTGAATTATAAATTGTTGAATGACTAAAGAATGAATTGAGTTTCCGTAACAGAGTTGAGTGGAGAATAATTTGAATTTACGACAATTGATCAAAGTTAATTAATATATCTATATAGGTCTAAGAATTGGAATAATCATAAAGACAATGTAATTTGAATTATTTATGTAAGTGTGATCTTAAGTAAATAAGGATGTTAATGAGACTGCGTAAAACGTAGACCTGTTGTGAAATTGAATCACCACTTTAAAAGGAATAGTATGAAAAAGATTATAAAAAACAGTAATCTTAATTTAATAAAAGTATATAAGTTCTACTATGATCTGTATGTCAATCTAATACTATTTGAGTACAACCCAACAACTGCTACTTATAAAAGGCTCAATGAATTTCTGTGAAATATGCTTCTGTTAAGACTCTGATACGTTTCTGTTCTAAATCCAATGTGTCCCTCTGTTTCGAAATTATCATGATTATTAGTATCCAAGATGTCTGTTTGAAACCGAGACCAATAATATGTGATTGTATTTCCATATAATTCGGAAATTTCTGTTATAGACCAACACTATGTATTATGTAGATATAACTTAAAATCCTCTGACATAGTCAATGAAGATTAAATGACCTTTCTTATGGAAAATAATGAATTACGAATTGCGTGGGGATAATGTCGGGACAATTATTGTCAATAAACTTGATAGACCAGTAACTTATATTTGTTATTTGTAACGCATTGAATGGTAAATTTGATTGAAAACCTCCTATAAAAATGTCAGTAGCGAAATAATTTGATTTATTCAAAAAGTAAGGAGAATCATGAACATCCCTTGAATTAAAATTTATGTTATTTGGAGCATATAAATTATGGATTGATGAATTAAAATATACGAGTTATGTGATTGATGACAATAGAGGCGGTAATGAATCACTAATTTGGGTTGATTAACCACTAAGTGATTGAGAAATAAGTTCAATTTCTGTGAAGAAAATCAAATGAAAAGGAGGTTACCTAGGAAAGGAAGTGGAGTAAGACAAAGCTATGTAACAAGTTTTCGGTACAACTATCCTAAGTTTGGAGGACCAAACTTTCTAAGGGGGAGAGACTGTAAGACCCCACTACGTAAAATAATTAGCATTTAATTAATTAAGGAGAGTTAAATTTTAATTGCCTATTATTCTGATTTAATTTGGGATTTATGAAAATTATGGAGACTAATTCATATATGTTTCTATCGAGAGTTTATAATTGAAAGCCTAAATGGCTCAAGAGAGTATAATTAGTAAATTGAATTATTTTAATGTCAAGTATCGGACCATATGGGAGTTAATTATCTTTGCATTTTGTATCATCTAATCCATGGAATTAAAGGGATTTTGGGAGTAATTGCATGAACTAGCTTGAAGATGATGAATATGAAAGTTTTGTATATATATATATATATGCATATATGTATATATATGTATGTGTGTGTGTGTGTGTTAAATCACCATTTGTGAGCATGAATATGTAATCTATGTTGAATTTCAGAGTTTACTCTTACATGTATCCCCGATTGAAAGAGTTTTGAAATCTAATTCCATGTTTTGAAAGCCATTGTCGTGAGTTTGAAACTATGTGTGTTGTTTTCTGACTGCACTGCCAAACAAGTACTCAGCTGGAGAACACCGGCAGAATAAATTGCGCCGGAATGACCCGTTACAGAAAGATGAGACTCCAGCGGTGGTTCGTCCACCCAAGGGCACTCCGACGATCAAGTCAGTAATCAATATCTCTCAAAGATAGCCAATTGTGATTAACTCACAAGCTAGAATACAAAAGGCGTACCTTAGACCCATGAAGGTGCCTTACTTTTATAGTTAGCACTGACCTGATCCCTGTAGAAGCCTAACTTCAATGGACTCTGGCTCAATGCTCATCTTGGATTCTCCAATAGATAAAGATAAACTCCCTAAGAGCTTTATCCTTATCCAAGCTGAAGTTCTCCCCTATTCTAGGACTCTTATAGCTTATCCGCTTATCCCGGATTCCGGTATCTCTGCAGATAACCTCGGTCTAGGCCGAGATCATCTCGGCGTCATGACCAGGACACGTGGCACCTTAGCTGGCACTTCGGTGCCACCTTGGCCACGTGTTGTCATTAACAAAAAATATGTCCTCACAACTGCCCTCTAGGTTATATTACCTAGGCATCCTAAGGTGATAGAACCTATATCATTCAACAATGTAGCACATCGGCTAAGCTTACTCTATCCTTCATTATCGAGGTCATCATCCGTCGGCTCGATATGACCAAAACTTTAGTGTGTTTTATCAATGCCTCTTGAACTAAGAGCCAAGTTTTTCAAGTTCCTTAACCGAGATTGTTTCCATAGCCGAGGTCTTTGCTTCATTAAATCAAGAACTCCAAGAGTTTCTACACGCGTATGAGCTGTCACACACAGTAACTTAACCATTTTCACCACGCATCTTTTCCCTATTGAACCGTACCTAACACGCGCCATCAAGTCGCGTCACTTTTGCGTGCGCCGCCTGACAGACACATCGTCCTAGGCACACTAATTGCGATTTTGCCACCTTTTCGTGTTTTGATCAAAACACTTCTCTTTCTTCGTCTTTTCACCTTTGAATCGTCGTTTTTTGCTCAAGCTCTCTCTCTCTAACTTTATCTCCCAAATCCTTCATTTCTGTCTTCTCGAAGTGTTCTACAACTACTCCGCTCACCTCCTCTGGTGAAGCTTTTGCTGCTCTTCTCCACCTACTGCCACCGTCTGACTCCGGCATACTTCATACCGGCCTCATTTTCCTCGGTAAGTCACTGTTTCCTCACTTTTTCAATTTTTTGACTTACTTCAAAATTTGTTATGCTTTATACACTGCTACTATAATTCTATTCATGTTCTTGAATCTTCATCTGTGTTGTAAATTTTATTTTGCGTGCAATTTGTTTCTGGGTATACACACAAACTCACACACTATTCATACACTTGATGTTCTTTGTAAATTGCCACTATCTTCAATTTGTGCACGTTTACTTTTTACGCAATGTTCTTGAACCCCTTCTGGTTTTCTTGAGTCTGAATTTCTATTCTTCTCTGTTTTCTTGTTGTGTTTTCCAGATTTCTGCCTTCAATTCTTATTTTCATAGTCTTAGGTTTTGGGATTTGTTTTAGAACTCCTATCCTTAGGAAAAATTGAAACGAATTCCTCCTAGATCTTGAAAACCCTTTCCCTAGTTTCTGTTTTTGAGTTAAGCCGAGGTCCACTCAAACCCAGATAAAACACTTCCTTCTGAAGTCCAACACCTTGTCCCTCTTTGCCGACATCATGGGTATGTTTAGGTGGAGGGTAAACACCCCTGCTAAACTAGAATACTTTAGGCAAGAGTTCTTCATCCCTGCTGACGTTCACTTAGGTTGGCTAGGAAGGAGGACTCTATCATGCCCAAAGATGACTCCATGCCCTTTCCAGTAGTAGCCTTCATAGAGTGTGGACTTAGGTTCCCTGTTGACATCCTCTTCCGAGAAGTCCTTTACTACTATAAACTCAACCAAATGTAGCTAGCCATTAACTCTTATTGAGTCATTAACGGTATCATTGCCCTAGCTAGCTGAGAAAACGCTAGGATAACCTTAGCCGATATCCAATACTGTTATACAATATGTGGCCTGAAGTCAGAAAAGGGCTATATCTATTACCTTAAGCCGAGATCCATAGAATACAAACTCATCACCGACCTCCCAGACTCCAACAAGGGTGCTGGAGACGATTATTTCATCGTCTCGGGCAACTGGGAGTTCCCACCAGATAACGACCTTCACCTCTACCCCTTAAGCCAAACAGTGTTCAGAGAGGGGAATGGTAAGAGCCAAGTGTCACTTTACTTGCTTTCAAGTATTTTATTTATTTCTGATACTTTTGTATGTTCTAACGCCTGCTTGTTATACTTTACAGTCCTTCCTCAACCACCAAAGGACTTCCGCAAAACATTTTATCCGAGCAAGGATTTCAAGAAATTGTTGGGTTTGCCAGTTGACCAGCAGAAAGCCGCTTTGCTGCTCAACTACATCCTAACTTACAAATCTGTACTACCTGACGTCCTGAAAAAAAGCAAGTCTCCTCCTTCTGCTACAATTCTTCCTACAACTTTATCACCCCGGCCAGATCAAGCCTCCACATCTGACCTAGCAGAGCAGCCATCAACTTCTACTCCATAACTGATTTCACCCTCTCAGTGCAAACGTCAATGTCGAGCTCCACTTCTTGCCCCTGCAGGCAGAACTCGTAACTGAAGACGCCGAAGTACTGAGGCATCGGCTTACGATCCAGCCAACCCACCAACCGCACTTCCAGCGATCTGTTTTGGCACAAAAGTTATTGTTACCGTCTCTGCCGATGAGATGGGGGCAAAAAAAGGCCGTTGTTGAAGACCTTCTTGCCGACATCCCTAATGTCGTCACAGTGCAATCTTCACCTTCTTAGTCCTAGCCCAAACCGAAGCTAAAGAGGCTGAAGAAGGCCCAAGAAAAGGCAACGGTGACTCAGATCGACTCTGAGGACACCTTGCCAATCTCAAAAATGGCTGAGGCAGAAAAAAGTTCCTCCGCCGCCGAAAAGAGGCCCGCCGAGGCTGAACCCTCCGAATCCACCAAGTCAAAAAGTCAAGGTCAGACTCAACAGCCACCTCGAGTTCTCTCAAATCAGATGACCCCTAGGCCCCCTCCATCACAATTGAGGATAAGCCAGTCAGAGCTAGTGACAGCGCCTCTAATATTGAGGTCGGTTAGCCCTCTCCACTGCGCAGCTCCTTCCCAATGACCTCAACCGAATGGCCGATGTCAGCGAATATGAAAATTTTGCTTTGATGGTTCAGCATTCTGTACAAGTAAATCTCTAACACTTGGTACTCTTCATTCTTGGTCTTTAAACTTAAACATTTTACTAACTTTGTTCCTTGCATTTCTTCTAGGAAATCCAGCATGCCCACTCCTTTACGATGCAAGCAGAGGTAATGAATAAGGAGCTGGTCCACAAGACCAAGGAGGCTGCTGGTTTGCTCAAGACCATAAATAAAGCCGAGGCCAAGATAAAAACATTGATAGATCAGGCCAAAGCAGCCAAACAAGCCCAAGACGAGGCCGAGGAAAGGGCGGGGGCTGCTGAGGCTGTGGCTGAGGTCCTCAAGGCTGAGAAGAAAGAGGCCAAGGAAAAAATGATCGAAACCCAAGCCGAGCTCCGAGATGCCCTGGTCACAAAGCTGCCGAGATCAAAATGGTAGATGAGAAAGTCTATGCCGAGGGGGCAACCGATGTCCGCAAGGACTATAAAAAACAAGTCAAAAAGGCAGCCAACAAGGGTTACACCCTTGGTTGAATGGCTGCTCTAAAGGAGTTGGCTGTCCCTGAGGACTCTCCTCTCAGAGATGTAGGCCGATTTACGCTGCCATTTCTTTTCGCTTCTAGCTAATCCGAGGCTAAGGCTAGGGAGGAAGAAAAAAAAAATGAGAGGAGGCTGAAGACGAAGAGGCCGAGGTGGCTGATGCTGAAGTTCCTGCTGGGGCCAAGTTCCCAACTCTGAATGAGCAAGTCCTAGACTTGACTCGGGATGAGGAGTACGAGGTTTCAAAAGGTCCCTCAACCCAGAAGACAACATCCGAGGTGCCAATCGTCGAGAAGAGAATTGATCAAACTCTCCAAGAGATTGACGCCGAGCTCGAGGCTGAGAAGGCTACAGAGAAAAGTTCATAGTTGTCTTCTGAGGTTGAGACACATCTTGCCGCCAACGCTGAGTAGTCTAGATACCAGTTGTTGCTTCTTTACTTTATATTTTCTGTTTTTGGAGTTTTTTGTAACTTTTTGGACAATGTTTTAACTTTAATTTGGCCATTGTGCCCTTTTATATCTGAACAACTTCCTTATCTGAATGCAAGTCCTCTTTCTTGACTAAGTGTTGATATTTGTCTTTTCTTTACTGTCTTGTATGATTCCATACTTAGAATAATTTGCATGTCTTCAAAGTAAACCTTGACTGTGCAATTTCCTCGGGGTATAATGCTTCGGATATACCTACTGATTGTTTATCTCGGCCTTGTCTTAACTTTTGAAAACATCTTGTAAAAAATATTTTCACAAGTGTTTATTTAAAACTTGCCACCTTCTTATTGTCTTCTATCAAGACTTCAGTATTCCATACTTCAAGGTTTGGCAACTTGGTAATCTCAGCAAGTACGCAGTTACTTCATGCGATATAACCTCTGCTTAACTTCAACTTGTAAATTTTTCTGAAAATTTCAACAAGTGTTAAGCCGATTTTTAGTTTGCAAATTCTAACTCCCAAGCATCATTCTCTAGCTTTCTGCCCCCTATTGTGAACTTAAGTTTCACTTAGGTTCTCATTAAGCATGTGGCTATGACCTTGTTGCCAAAGTTATATTTAAACAAAGACCAGCCGAGGTTCTCAGCCTTGGTTCCTCTGTAAATCTTACTCAAATGTACTTAGTATCATTCAAAGTTTTAATTCTGTCGACACAGCAAATCTAAGTTAATTCAACTTAGTTCAACTCCATTATATACAAGTATAATTTTAACTCTGCCATATAATAAGTCTAAGTTATTCATCATGTTTCAATCAGAAACATCGCCAACTTAGTTCAACTCTATTATATGCAAGTATAATTCAACTCTGTCATATAATAAGTCTAAGTTATTCGTCATGTTTTAATCAGAAACATCACCAACTTAGTTCAACTCTATTATATCACTACAACAAAAAAAGGTTTTTACGGCGCGTAATGCACGCCGTAAAAACCCTTTTATGACGTGCATTGCACGTCATATTATGACCAATCATGGGAAATCATTCACTTTCAATGACATGCTTCGTACACCGTTAAAAACTATTTAATGGCAAATTTTGTGCGTCGTTGTTACTTTTTCTACGACATGCTATAGTACGCCGTTAGAAACTATTTAACGGCAGATTTTGTGTGTCGTCATTACTTTTTCTATGACTACTTTTGCACGTCGTTAATTAGTGGAACAAATAACGACGCTGATTGCGCGTCATAAAATATGTAATACAATGACTTATTGTGCCAACCGTAGAATATGTAATTTTTTTTATTTTTAAATTCAACAGGTACTATTTGACCAATTTTGTACAATCTAACAAATATTACAAACAAGCATCACAAAACATCAATCAACCACCAAAATATTATTTGAAACTCAAAAATAAACTATATCCATAAATTATAAACAGTCAGCAATTGTCTATACATTCCAAACATTTGAAAATTATATCCTTAAGTTCTAAACTGTACAAAAAGTTTAAACCATCCAAAACTATGCATATCAAACTTTCTAAACATATACACAACTATTAAGAGATTATCTAAAACTGCCAACAACAGTTCGTATAGCAGTTGCAGCTGCAGCTGTTGCAAATCCACTTGCTCCAATCACAGGGACGAGGGTTCCCAATGTATTTGTTAAGGCACCTAAACCCGCAGTAATAGCTGGAGCAACTAACCCTGTTGCATTTCTTGTCTGCATGACAAAGGAAACTTCACATAAGTACAAAAACCGACTCAGGGACAAAAATATTTCTTGAGGTATTAAGAAATGATCAAGAAATTTTAAAACATCAACAAAACATTTCCAAAATTAATAAGATAATTCAATGGCCCCATAAAAGCAATGTCATAATGAAAAATTAGCAAAATTCAAGATCTCAATAGTTTGCGACTAAATCCAGGCTATAAAAAGCTCAAGAGAAAAATCAAATTTAAAAAGAAGAAGAGGTTGAATTAATCTACTTCAATGCAACAACTACTTGGGACTTGCATAATTATGTTGAAGGATCTCTAGGTATGAGGTTTAGGTTTGTATAGATTTTATCTATTACCATTGTAAGTTCCAAAATAAAGAGTCCAAGTCAAATTAGAGTTTATATTATTTCCAAGTTTAAAAAGAAACTTCCAATCCATTACAGAAGAAATTTAGGTAAGTTTTAGTAGCTTTAGGCGCTTTTTGGGACAATGTGATGTAATTCTACTTGAGTACTCTATTGTTAGAATCGTACGATTCGCGGTTCAAAACACATAGAAATCGATTTGAACAAGTACATGGAATCGCAAATGGTACAGAATCATATCTGAATCAATCGATTCACGATACGAATCGAAGAATCGCTGAATCGCACGATTTGTTATTGTCACGGGTCGACCCAGTTTCTCAGACCCGAATGGAAAAAATTCAATTTTTGGCCCAATTTTTTTGCTTTTTCTTGGCACAAGATGGGTCGTCTGGTCTTTTAAGACCAAATGACAGTCCAACCAAGGTAACCCATGGTCCCTGTTTACTCCCAAGAGACAAAACCCTAGAAAGACTCACCTCTCTGTTCGACGCAGAGCTTCGTGGTCCTTTTTCTCACTGTTGGTGGTCCCTTGCTGCTGGAATCTGCTTCGTGGCCTTTCGTATAGTCTTCAAAGCTGTATAAAAGTTTGTCGTCTCTTTCGTCTTCAATTTTGTTTGAGGTATTACCAAACAAACTTCATATAGGTAATATAACTTACTATATTCACTTTATACTCCTCCTTTTCCATTACTTTATTGTCCATTGTGGACTGTAGAAGTATCCATTAGTTTATTGTCTATTGTGGACTGTAGAAGCACTGAAGCTGTTGCTGTGTGGGTGGGACATTAAAAAAATATTTTGTTTTTTTAATCGATAAAAAAAATATGAAAAGCAAAAAAAAAAAAATGGGAAACAAGATCCATCATGGGACCATTGTACCCATGTCAAAGATGATAATAGAATACATTTGAGATGTAATTATTGTGGAAAAGATTATTGGGGTGGAGTGATTCGAATGAAAAATCATTTAGCCGGAACTCATGATAATGTTGGTGCTTGTAGTCAAGTTTCTGAAGATGTTATGAATATGTTTTTACAACTCTTAAGTGGAAAAAAACAAGACAACATTATAGATGTTGATTGTTTTGAAGAAAAAAATATTGAAGGGAAAAGTAAAGGGGGAACTATGGATGCGTATGTCACAAAGGGAAGGGCAAAGCAACAAGGTTTGAATCAAATGATGAAGCAAAGGGAGCCCGTGATTAGAGATATTTGTAGAGTCATTTATGGGCATGCATTGGCTTTTAATTTAGTGAAAAGCCCCTTGTTTAAGAAGATGTTGAAGTCGGTTGGTGAGTATGGTGTGGGATTGAAGCCACCCAGTTATCATGAAGTGAGAGTATCTTTTTTGAAAAAAGAGGTTGATCATGTGAATGCAAGTTTAGAAGTGTATAGAAAAGAATGGAAGAAGACGGGTTGTACTACAATGTCCGATGGATGGACCGATGGAAAGTCTCGCTCTCTTACTAATTTCCTTGTTAAAAATCCAAGTGGAACGGTGTTTATTAAATCAATAGACACCTCCGGTGTAATTAAAAATTCAATGAAATTATTTGAGATGCTTGATGACATTGTGAATGAAATTGGTGAAGAAAATGCGGTTCAAGTGGTAACCGATAGTGCATCGGCGTATGTGGGTGCCAGTAGATTATTGGAAGAGAAGAGGACTAAATTGTTTTGGTCCCTATGTGCGGCACATTGTCTTGACTTAATGTTAAGTGACATAGGTGAGTTGATGGTTTTCAAAGATACAATAATTAAAGCCAAGGAAATCGCTGTGTACGTTTATAGGCATGCTTGGGTGCTTGATTTGTTCCGAAAATTTACAAAGAATAGGGAGCTGACAAGACCCGCAGTCACTAGATTTGCCACCGCTTTCCTTACTTTAAAAAGTTTCCAAGATAGAAAACTCCAACTTAGAGCTATGTTTGCGTCGGAAGAGAGGGCTAGAAGTAGCTATTCTACATCTGTTAATGCAAAAAAGGCACAAGGAACAATCTTGGGAGATGCTAGATTTTGGAAAGCAATCAAGTATTGCTTGAAGTGTGTGCTCCCTTTGGTGAAAATTTTGAGGCTTGTGGATGGTGATGCAAAGCTGGCAATGGGATTTATTTATGAAGCTATGGATAGAGCGAAGGAAGAAATTGCTTCAAACTTGAACCATGTGAGGGGTAGATATAAGCGCATTTGGGAAATTATTGATACTAGATGGGATTTACAACTCCATAGGCCTTTGCATGCGGCGGCATATTACCTTAATCCAATGTAAGTTTTTTTCTATTTTGGTCAAATTATTTGTGTTGTGTTGTGTTGTGTGACTTATATACAAAATGTGTAATGGAATTTATTTATGAATTTATCTTTCTTTCTAGGTTTCATTAT
>NW_021025487.1:1669742-1674742 GCF_004153795.1 Camellia sinensis
ATATAACAGAGGTCCGCTCGAGCGCTAGAGAACCCGCTCGAGCGCAAAATCACACATCTCAGTACTTTTGCAGGCGACCAAAACTGCTGGAACCAAGGATTCTACGCTCGAGCGCTAGTATGTCCGCTCGAGCGGACAGGCAATTTTAAATGCATTTTGCTTCGGGGGCGCTCCCCCTCGCCCCCGCCGTGGCGCTGCCCCGGACCCGCCAAGGGGCGATGCCCCCTCGACCCCCGCGAGCTGACCGGGCAACTCGATGCCTGTCATAATCAGCGAAGTGGCAATCTTGAAAGCATTAGCATCACAAACTTCTCTAAAAAGGCACAATTCGGGTTGGATTTGCATCTAAACACTCATAACCTCACTGAAATAAAAAGTGCGAAAATAAATACAACTGAAAGGAGTTTTGTCAAACGGGGTTGCCAAGAATAAAACCTAACACGGTCCATTTGGAAAAGAAGGATTTAGTAATAAAAGAATATGTGAAATGAGAACTCGATTCATTTAAATAAAGAAAGAATAAGTATAGTAGAACTTCGGATTACTTAGACAGAAAGAAACAAGAGAAGCCAAGTTGAATCAAGGAAGTGATATTGTGTTTCAATGCGTATATGTTACGTGTTTGTATAGGATGCTTACACGAAAAGTATTATCTGGCCAAGCACTATGAGTAATTTCTTTGTAAAAATATTTTCGTATCTGAATTATTTTGAGAATGACTAGATTATTTGATAATTTGGGCCACCTATGTTTTGTTATGAAGTGTTGATACGATACGTTTGTGAACAAGAACCTTGGAGCCATTAAGTTATACTTTGAAACTCTAAAACGTGTACGATACGATATGTCTTCGAAAATGAGGTTTTGTTAGGAATGAATGAGTAAGATATGATAAGCTTTTCAAAAATGGAATTTGTTTAAGAAGGAATGAGTTCCTTTTGAAATAATAACTATGATAATAGCTTGGGAAATGTCTTTTGATCCCCAATGACTTCCGTATAGTATTCAACTCGTCATGTACGTTCAGTATAAGTTATTGACTCATTGTGATATAATATATGATATCGATCTTTTATGATCATTTCGCATGATTTCAATTGTATTGATCGTTTCTCATGATTTCAATTGTATTGATTTGTATGATATATGCCTGTTATAGATGTTTTGAATAAAGTCGCCGAAGTGGGCGTTTCGCATAAGCACGTTCTATATGGACGTTTTGTACCAAGTCATCCCAAGTGGATGTTTCGCATAAGTCGTTCAATAAGGACGATTTGTATAATGTCGTCCTATATGGGCATTTTGCATGAAGTCGTCCTATGTGGGCGTTTTGTATGAAGCCGCTCAATGAGGGCGTTCCGAATGTTTCGTTCCGCCGTGAAATTTCTGTGTGGTATTCCGACAAGTTTTGATAAGGCAATTGGGTACTTCGAATTGTGGAAAGATTTGATGATCAATATTAGTTATTATATGTTTCCGAAGTATGCTTTAATTATTTTAAGAACATTATTGTTTAAGTTATGGATCTCATTTATTTAACCTCTTTACATCGAGATTATTCACTGTGCTCCAGCTCACTATTTATATTTATGTATGTAGGTGATTAGGTGCGTGACCAGGCCTAGAGCTTCTGCCTGGACTCTATTTTGTCAGCCAACCTATGTGCCTCCCTTGGAGGTTCTGGATAAGTCAAGTGGTTATGGCTATGTGCATAAAGTTTAAGTTTTATTTTCTTGTTTTGATTTAACAAGCGTTTTTGTTTATTCTGTATTTAGGGCTAAGTCCTTTTTTGTCTAGCCTATATATATGATGATGTGTAAATGTATGTATATAAAGTTTAAAATGTTCTGTCTCGTATAAGTTTGCACAGCTCAACGAACATTGTATATTTGTTATTTGCTTCTGCTAGCCACTAATATTATGTGAATCTGTCTCAAAGGCCTTTGGTAATCCCAAGATTACTGGCCGGCTATGATGCTAAACCTATAGGGACGGGTTCGAGTCGTGACAGAGTGGTATCAGAGCACGAGTTATATCGCACACAAGCGTCCAAATGAGCTATAGGATGTCCTAGAAAGAAATTAGAGCATTAGATCAGCATGTGTGAATGTGCGTAGAATTAACATATACATATGTGATTTTAAAAAAAATGTGAATTTTGTGAACAACGATTATGAAATATGTTCTAATTATTCGATGCAGCATTCTATATAAGCCATTGATCCATTATAAACATTCCGTTTGTTGTCAATCTTCAATGATTGTTCTATGTGATGTTAATAGTAATTGCTCTGTATGAAGTTCACGCATGATGTACAGTCTGTATGATTCCGATAGTAATCGTTTTGCATGATGTCTACACGTAAATGACGTTCTGAATGAGCTCAATAAGTATAAGTCATCAATGTGATGTTTTGCATAAGGCATCTGTGTGCAAGAGCTGTACACAATATTAGATTAATCCTAGAAATCTGGTTAGCTAAGCAATCATGTATATAAATATAGAAATGATTTGTTTTCCTATTTTTAGGACCCAATTTTAGAATGTAATAGTAATCTATATACTGCCTCTGTTTTGGAGAAGAATACACATTGGAAAATTTTGCAGGAACTTTATTGTTTGAGAGCATCAAGTGAGATGTTCTGTATGAGTCACCAATATGGGTGTTCTGAATAAGTCATTCTATATGAATATTTTGCATGGTATTTCAATGAAGTAAATAAGACTTTTAAGCACTACTAGATGTGTTAAGTTTTGAAAAGTTTGATGAATTATAGGTGAACAGAATCACTTAATCGAATACTGAATTAAATTATAAATTGTTGAATGACTGAAGAATGAATTGAGTTTCTATAACAAAGTTGAGTGAAGAATAATATGAATTTATGACAATTGATCAAAGTTAATTAATATATCTATATAGGTCTAAGAATTGGAATAATCATAAAGACAATGTAATTTGAATTATTTATGTAAGTGTGATCTTAAGTAAATAAGGATGTTAATGAGACTGCGTAAAACGTAGACCTGTTGTGAAATTGAATCACCACTTTAAAAGGAATTTTGTTTCCGCTAGCCCCTAATAATTTGTTTTCTGTTTAAGAGGCATTTGGTAATCTACGAATTACTGACCGGTTACGATACTAAACCTATGGGGGCGGGTTTGGGTCATGACTGAGTGGTATCAAAGCACGAGTTATATCGCACACACGCGTCCAAATGAGCTATAAGATGTCCTAGAAAGAAATTAGGGCATTACATCAGCATGTGTGAGTGTGTGTAGAATTGACATGTGCATATGTGATAAAAAAAATGTGAATTTTGTGAACAACGATTATGAAATATGTTCTAATTATTCGATGCAGCATTCTATATAAGCCATTGATCCATTATAAACATTCCGTTTGTTGTCAATCTTCAATGATTGTTCTATGTGATGTTAATAGTAATTGCTCTGTATGAAGTTCACGCATGATGTACAGTCTGTATGATTCCGATAGTAATCGTTTTGCATGATGTCTACACGTAAATGACGTTCTGAATGAGCTCAATAAGTATAAGTCATCAATGTGATGTTTTGCATAAGGCATCTGTGTGCAAGAGCTGTACACAATATTAGATTAATCCTAGAAATCTGGTTAGCTAAGCAATCATGTATATAAGTATAGAAATTATTTGTTCTCCTATTTTTGGGACCCAATTTTAGGATGTAATAGTATCTATATATTGCCTTTGTTTTGGAGAAGAATACACATTGGAAAATTTTGTAGAAACTCTATTATTTGACATGGTATCAGAGTAGGCTCGATTTCAAAGAAGTCTACAATAAACAGTCGTAGACATTTTTTTTCCCTCGAAGCTCATCACCCTCATAAAGCCGCTGTGAGTCTGATGGTTACCACTACAAACGCATCAACCGAACTCATCCCATCACCAACACAGCAGATTATTGTACACCAAGACAATTCTGCGTTTCCAACCGGAATCACACTCGATGAGACCAATTACCCATTATGGTCTCAACTCATGGAAATGCGTATTTGCGCTTGCAACAAAGCTGGATATCTCACCGAAGAAATAAACAAACCAGCATCTAGAGATCCCAATCTTGGAGCATGGATTACTGAAAATCACAGAGTGAAGAGTTGGCTTATTGACTCAATGAGTCTGTCGCTAATGCAGCGTTTTATTCACCTCCCCACCGCCAAGGAGATATGGGAGGCCGTATCCAAAACATTTTATGATGGGTTAGACGAAACTTGTATTTTTGATTTGAACTAGAGATCTTTTTCTACCTAGCAAAATGGTCAACCATTATCAACATACTATAATGAACTTCTTGTTATTTTCCAGGAAATTGATCAATAGAACTACATCTCAGGAAGGAACAGTCGAAAGGGTACTCCAGTTGCACTCCGTAATGGCTAGGCTTCAAGTTCATATTTTTCTAAATGGACTTGACTCTGAGTTTGATTAGGTTCGTGGAGAAATCTTGCGAAAAGACCCAAAACTTGATTTAGAGAGCATATATGCATATGCCCGGAGAATATATCAATAAAAACAGACAATGGGGAGCTATCGTCCAATCTTTGAGAACTCGGCTATGTTGGCCAAGAAAACTCGACAAGGACAGTCAGCTAGATCATCAAACAATCAAAACAACCAATCATCTGAAAAGTCTAACAACTTGGTATGCACCCACTGCGGAGAAAAAGGTCATTTGCAATAGCGCTGCTACGAGATTATGGGCTACCCGGAGTGGTGGGACTTCTCAAAGAAACCTCGAAAAAAGACTGCTGGGAAAGCTCTGCTGACATCCACGGAGAAAAATCGGCCACTGCCTATAGCAAATATTGCCCATCTAGGTATTATTGGTAAAGCATCTGTATTCTCTACAACATCTAAGAATAGAACTTAGATTATTGATACAAGTGCATCCGATCACATGACGAGGGATTCCAGCCAGTTAAAATATGTTCTTCCTTTTCCTCAATCAATT
>NW_021025487.1:1677242-1701995 GCF_004153795.1 Camellia sinensis
ATGCTTGATTGTAAACCAGCAGAGACAACCATAGAAATGAATCATAAGCTCGAAATTTTCCCCAATCAAAACCCAGCAGACAAGGGTCATTATCAGCAATTAGTTGGAAGATTAATCTACTTATCACATACAAGGCCAGATATAGCATATGCAGTGAGCGTTGTGAGTTAGTTCATGCATGCATCAAGTGAAGCACATATGGAAGCGGTCTATCGGATCTTAAGATGCTTAAAGAGTGCTCCAAGAAAAGGTTTGCTGTTCTCAAGAAATGGTATCTTTAACATTGAAGGATACACAGATTCTAATTTGGCAGGTGATCTAATAACCAGAAGGTCCATATTTGGTTACTTTACTCTTGTGGAAGGTAATCTTGTCACTTGGAAAAGCAAGAAGCATAAGGTAGTAGCAAGATCAAGTGCTGAAGCCAAATTTCGAGGTATGGCTCATGGTGTATGTGAATTGATATGGATAAGGAATATACTGAGGGACTTAGGGATTGACTATGCAAAACCTATGAATCTTCACTGTGATAATAAGGTAGCCATTGAGATTGCACAAAATCTTGTTCAACATGATCGCATTACATGTTGAAGTTGATCGCCATTTCATCAAGGAGAACCTCGATAAAAAGATTATACAATTTCCATTTATTCAATCCGAGAGTCAGATGGCTGATATGCTCACAAAAGCCATTTCAGGGAAGGTGTTTCATGGTATAATTGACAAGTTGGGCATGATAGACATCTATGCACCAACTTGAGTGGGAGTGTGTGCATGAGTTGTACACAACATTAGATTGATCCTTGAAATCTAGTTAGCTAAGCAATCATGTATATAAATATAGAAATGATTTGTTCTCCTATTTTTAGGACCTAATTTTAAGATGTAATAGTAATCTATATACTGACTCTGTTTTGGAGAAGAATACACATTGGAAAATTTTACAGGAACTTTATTGTTTGACAGCATCAAGTAAGATGTTCTGTATGAGTCACCAATATGGGTGTTCTGAATAAGTCATTCTATATGAATGTTTTGCATGGTATTTTGATCAAGTAAATAAGACTTTTAAGCAATACTAGATGTGTTAAGTTTTGAAAGGTTTGATGAATTATAGGTGAACAGAATCACTTAATCGAATACCGAACTAAATTATAAATTGTTGAATGACTAAAGAATGAATTGTGTTTCTATAACAAAGTTGAGTGAAGAATAATATGAATTTATGGCAATTGATCAAAGTTAATTAATATATCTATATAGGTCTAAGAATTGGAATAATCATAAAGACAATGTAATTTGAATTATTTATGTAAGTGTGATCTTAAGTAAATAAGGATGTTAATGAGACTGCGTAAAACGTAGACCTGTTGTGAAATTGAATCACCACTTTAAAAGGAATAGTATGAAAAAGATTATAAAAAACAGTAATCTTAATTTAATAAAAGTATATAAGTTCTACTATGATCTGTATGTCAATCTAATACTATTTGAGTACAACCCAACAACTGCTACTTATAAAAGGCTCAATGAATTTCTGTGAAATATGCTTCTGTTAAGACTCTGATACGTTTCTGTTCTAAATCCAATGTGTCCCTCTGTTTCGAAATTATCATGATTATTAGTATCCAAGATGTCTGTTTGAAACCGAGACCAATAATATGTGATTGTATTTCCATATAATTCGGAAATTTCTGTTATAGACCAACACTATGTATTATGTAGATATAACTTAAAATCCTCTGACATAGTCAATGAAGATTAAATGACCTTTCTTATGGAAAATAATGAATTACGAATTGCGTGGGAATAATGTCGGGACAATTATTGTCAATAAACTTGATAGACCAGTAACTTATATTTGTTATTTGTAACGCATTGAATGGTAAATTTGATTGAAAACCTCCTATAAAAATGTCAGTAGCGGAATAATTTGATTTATTCAAAAAGTAAGGAGAATCATGAACATCCCTTGAATTAAAATTTATGTTATTTGCAGCATATAAATTATGGATTGATGAATTAAAATATACGAGTTATGTGATTGATGACAATAGAGGCGGTAATGAATCACTAATTTGGGTTGATTAACCACTAAGTGATTGAGAAATAAGTTCAATTTCTGTTAAGAAAATCAAATGAAAAGGAGGTTACCTAGGAAAGGAAGTGGAGTAAGACAAAGCTATGTAACAAGTTTTCAGTACAAGTACCCTAAGTTTGGAGGACCAAACATTCTAAGGGGGAGCGACTGTGATGACCCCACTACGTAAAATAGTTAGCATTTAATTAATTAAGGAGAGTTAAATTTTAATTGCCTATTATTCTGATTTAATTTGGGATTTATGAAAATTATGGAGACTAATTCATATATGTTTCTATCGAGAATTTATAATTGAAAGCCTAAATGGCTCAAGAGAGTATAATTAGTAAATTGAATTATTTTAATGTCAAGTCTCGGACCATATGGGAGTTAATTATCTTTGCATTTTGTATCATCTAATCCATGGAATTAAAGGGATTTTGGGAGTAATTTCATGAACTAGCTTGAAGATGATGAATATGGAAGTTTTGTATATATATATATGCATATATGTATATATATATATGTGTGTGTGTGTGTGTGTGTGTGTTAAATCACCATTTGTGAGCATGAATATGTAATCTATGTTGAATTTCAGAGTTTACTCTTACATGTGTCCCCGATTTAAAGAGTTTTGAAGTCTAATTTCATGTTTTGAAAGCCATTATTGTGAGTTTGAAACTGTGTGTGCTGTTTTCTGACCGCACTGCCAAACAGGTACTTAGCTGGAGAACACCGGCAGAATAAATTGCGCCCGAACGACCCGTTATAGAAAGATGAGACTCCGACGGTGGTTCCTCCACCCAAGGGCACTCCGACGATCAAGTCAGTAATCAATATCTCTCAAAGATAGCCAATTGTGATTAACTCACAAGCTAGAATACAAAAAGTGTACCTTAGACTCATGAAGGTGCCGTACTTTTATAGTCAACACTGACCTGATCCCTGTAGAAGCCTAACTTCAATGGACTCTGGCTCAATGCTCATCTTGGATTCTCCAATAGATAAAGATAAACTCCCTAAGAGCTTTATCCTTATCCAGGCTGAAGTCCTCCCCTATTCTAGGACTGTTATAGCTTATCCGCTTATCCCAGATTCCAGTATCTCTGCAGATAACCTTGGCCTAGGCCGAGATCATCTCGGAGTCATGACTAGGACACGTGGCACCTTGGCTGGCACTTCGCTGCCACCCTGGCCACGTGTTGTCATTAACAAAAAAATATGTCCTCACAACTGCCCCCTAAGTTATATTACCTAGGCATCCTGAGGTGATAGAACCTATATCATTCAACAATATAGCACGTAGGCTAAGCTTACTCTATCCTTCATTGCCAAGGTCATCGTCCGTCAGCTCCATATGAGCAAAACTTCAGTGTGTTTTATCAATGCCTCTTGAACTAAGAGCCAAGTTTTTCAAGTTCCTTAACAGAGATCGTTCCCATAGCCGAGGTCTTTGCTTCATTAAATCAAGAACTCCAAGAGTTTCTACACACGTATGAGCTGTCACGCATAGTAACTTAACCATTTTTACCACGCGTCTCTTCCCTATTGAACCGTGCCTAACACGTGCCATCAAGTCACGTCACTTTTGCGTGTGCTGCCTAACAGACACGTCGTCCTAGGCACACTAATTGCGATTTTGCCACCTTTTCGTGTTTTGATCAAAAACACTTCTCTTTCTTCGTCTTTTCACCTTTGAATCATCGTTTTTTGCTCAAGCTCTCTCTCTCTAACTTTATCTCCCAAATCCTCCATTTCTGTCTTCTCGAAGCGTTCTACAACTACTCCGCTCACCTCCTCTGGTGAAGCTTTTGCTGCTCTTCTCCACCTACTGCCACCGTCTAACTCCGGCGTACTTCATACCGGCCTCATTTTCCTCAGTAAGTCACTGTTTCCCCATTTTTTCAATTTTTTGACTTACTTCAAAATTTTTTATGCTTTATACACTGCTACTATAATTCTATTCATGTTCTTGAATCTTCATCTGTGTTGTAAATTTTATTTTGGGTGCAATTTGTTTCTGGGTATACACACGCACTCACATACTGTTCATACACTTGATGTTCTTTGTAAATTGCCACTATCGTCAATTTGTGCACGTTTACTTTTTACGCAATGTTCTTGGACCCCTTCTGGTTTTCTTGAGTCTAAATTTCTGTTCTTCTCTATTTTCTTGTTATGTTTTCCAGATTTCTGCCTTCAATTCTTATTTTCATAGTCTTAGGTTTTGGGATTTGTTTTAGAACTCCTGTCCTTAGGAAAAATTGACACGAATTCCTCCTAGATCTTGAAAACCCTTTCCCCAGTTTATGTTTTTATGTTAAGTCGAGGTCCACTCAAACCCAAATAAAACACTTCCTTCTGAAGTCCAACACCTTGTCCCTCTTAGCCGACATCATGGGTATGTTTAGGTGGAGAGTAGACACCCCTACTAAGCTAGAATACTTTAGGCAAGAGTTCTCCATCCCTGCCGACGTTCATCTTAGGTTGGCTAGGGAGGAGGACTCCATCATGCCCAAAGACGACTCCATGCCCTTTCAAGTAGTAGCCTTCATAGAGTGTGGACTTAGATTCCCTGTTGACATCCTCTTCCGAGAAGTCCTTTACTACTATAAACTCAACCCAATGTAGCTAGCCATTAACTCTTATTGAGTCATTAACGGTATCATTGCCCTAGCTAGCCGAGAAAACGCTAGGATAACCTTAACCGATATCCAATACTGTTATACAATGTGTGACCTGAAGTCAGAAAATGGCTATATCTATTACCTTAAGCCGAGCTCCATAGAATACAAACTCATCGTCGACCTCCCAGACTCCAACAAGGGTGCTGGAGACGATTATTTCATCGTCTCGGACAACTGGGAGTTCCCACCAGATAACGTCCTTCACCTCTACCCCTTAAGCCGTACAGTGTTCAGAGAGGGGAATGGTAAGAACCAAGTGTCACTTTACTTGCTTTCAAGTATTTTATTTATTTTTGATACTTTTGTATGTTCTAACGTCTGCTTGTTATACTTTGCAGTCCTTCCTCAACCACCAAAGGACTTCCGCAAAACATTTTATCCCAGCAAGGATTTCAAGAAATTGTTGGGTTTGCCAGTTGACCAGCAGAAAGCCGCTCTGCTGCTCAACTACATCCCAACTTACAAATCTGTACTACCCGACATCCTGAAAAAAAGCAAGTCTCCTCCCTCTGCTACAATTCCTCCTACAACTTCATCACCTCGGCCAGATCAAGCCTCCACATCTGACCCAGCAAAGCAACCATCAACTTCTTCTCCACAACTGATTCCACCCTCTCAGCGCCAACACCGACATCGAGCTCCACTTCTTGCCCTTGCAGGCAGAACTCGTAGCTGAAGACACCGAAGTACTAAGGCATCGCCTTATGATCCAGCCAACCCACCAACCGCACTTCCAACGATCCATTTTGGCACAAAAGTTACTGTTGCCGTCTCTGCCGATGAGATTGGGCAAAAAAAGGCCGTTGTTGAAGACCTTCTTGCCGACATCCCTAATGTCGTCACAGTGCAATCTTCACCTTCTCAGTCCCAGCCCAAACCGAAGCCAAAGAGGCTGAAGAAGGCCCAAGAAAAGGCAACGATGACTCAGATCGACTCTGAGGACACCTTGTCGATCTCAAAAATGGCTGAGGCAGAAAAAAGTTCCTCCGCCGCCAAAAAGAAGCCCGCCGAGGCTAAACCCTCCGAATCCACCAAGTCAAAAAACTGAGGTCGGACTCAGCAGCCACCTCGAGTTCTCTCAAATCAGATGACCCCTAGGCCCCCTCCATCACAATTGAGGATAAACCAATCAGAGCTGGTGACAGCGCCTCTGATATTGAGGTCGGTTAGCCCTCTCCACTGCACTGCTCCTTCCCATTGACCTCAACCGAATGGCCGAGGTCAGCGAATATGAAAATTTTGCTTTGATGGTTTAACATTCTGTACAGGTAAATCTCTAACACTAGGTACTCTTTATTCTTTATCTTTAAACTTAAACATTTTACTAACTTTGTTCCTTGCATTTCTTCTAGGAAATCCAGCATGCCCACTCCTTTGCGATGCAAGCAGAGGTAATGAAGAAGGAGCTAGTCCACAAGACCAAGGAGGCTACTAGTTTGCTCAAGACCATAAATAAAGCCGAGGCCAAGATGAAAACATTGATAGATCAGGCCAAGGCAGCCAAACAAGCCCAAGACGAGGCTAAGGAAAGGGCGGAGGCTGCTGAGGCTGTGGCTGAGGTCCTCAAGGCCGAGAAGAAAGAGGCCGAGGCAAAAATGATCGAAGCCCAAGCCGAGCTCCGAGATGCCCTGGTCACAAAGCTACCGAGATCAAAGCGGCGGATGAGAAGGCCTATGCCGAGGGAGCAGCCTATGTCCGCGAGGACTATAAAAAACAAGTCAAAGAGACATGCAACAAGGGTTACACCCTTGGTTGGATGGCTACTCTGAAGGAGTTGGCTGTCCCTGAAGACTCTCCTCTCAGAGATGTAGGCCGATTTGCGATGTCATTTCTTTCCGCTTCTAGCCAATCCGAGGCTAAGGCTAGGGAGGAAGAAAAAGAAGAATGAGAGGAGGCCGAAGACGAAGAGGCCGAGGTGGTTGATGCTGAAGTTCCTGCTGGGGCCAAGTTCCCAACTCTGAATGAGCAAGTCCTAGACTTGACTCAGGATGAGGAGTACGAGGTTTCAAAAGGTTCCTCAACCCAGAAGACAACATCCGAGGTGCCAATCGCCGAGAAGAGAATTGATCAAACTCTCCAAGAGATTGACGCCGAGTTCGAGGCTGAGAAGGCTACTAAGAAAAGTTCACAATTGTCTTCTGAGGTTGAGACACATCTTGCCGCCGACGCCGAGTAGTCTAGATACCAGTTCTTGCTTCTTTACTTTATATTTTCTATTTTTGGAGTTTATTGTAACTTTTTGGACAATGTTTTAACTTTAATTTGGCCATTGTGCCCTTTTGTATCTGAACAACTTCCTTATCTGAATACAAGTCCTCTTTCTTGACTAAATGTTGATACTTGTCTTTTCTTTACTGTCTTGTATGATTCCATACTTAGAATAATTTGCATGTCTTCAAAGTACACCTTGACTGTGCAATTTCCTCAGGGTATAATACTTCGGATATACCTACTGATTGTTTATCTCGGCCTTGTCTTAACTTTTGAAAACATCTTGTAAAAAATATTTTCACAAGTGTTTATTTAAAACTTGTCACTTTCTCATTGTCTTCTATCAAGACTTCAGTCTTCCATACTTCAAGGTTTGGCAACTTGGTAATCTCGGCAAGTACGCAGTTACTTCATGCAATATAACATCTGCTTAACTTCAACTTGTAAATTTTTTTGAAAATTTCAATAAGTGTTAAGCCAATTTTTAGTTTGTAAATTCTAACTCCCAAGCATCATTCTCTAGCTTTCTGTCCCCTATTGTGAACTTAAGTTTCACTTAGGTTCTCATTAAGCATGTGGCTATGACCTTGTTGCCGAAGTTATATTTAAAAAGAGACCAGCCGATGTTCTCAGCCTTGGTTCCTCTGTAAATCTTACTCAAATGTACTTAGTATCATTTAAAGTTTTAATTCTGTCGACACAGCAAATCTAAGTTAATTCAACTTAGTTCAACTTCATTATATGCAAGTATAATTTTAACTCTGCCATATAATAAGTCTAAGTTATTCGTCATGTTTCAATCAGAAACATCGCCAACTTAGTTCAACTCTATTATATCACTACAACAAAAAAGGGTTTTTACGGCGCGCAATGCACGTCGTAAAAGCGCTTTTACGACGTGCATCGTGCATCATATTATGACCAATCATGGAAAATCATTCACATTCAACAACGTGCTTCGTACACCGTTAAAAACTATTTAACGGCAGATTTTGTGCGTCGTTGTTACTTTTTCTACGATATGCTATAGTACGCCATTAGAAACTATTTAACGATAGATTTTGTGTGTCGTCATTACTTTTTCTATGACTACTTTTGCACACCGTTAATTGGTGAAACAAATAACGACGCTGATTGCACGCCATAAAATATGTAATACAATGACTTATTATGCCAGCCGTAGAATATGCAATTTTTTTTTATTTTTAAATTCAACAGGTTCTATTTGACCAATTTTGTACAATCTAACAAATATTGCAAACAAGCATCACAAAACATCAATCAACCACCAAAATATTATTTGAAACCTCAAAAATAAACTATATCCATAAATTATAAACATTCAACAATTGTCTATACATTCCAAACATTCGAAAATTATATCATTAGGTTCTAAACTGTACAAAAAGTTTAAACCATCCAAAACTATGCATATCTAACTTTCTAAACATATCAACAACTATTAAGAGATTATCTAAAACTACCAACAACAGTTCCTATAGCAGTTGCAGCTGCAGCTACAGCTGTAGCAAATCCACTTGCTCCTATCACAGGGACGAGGGTGCCCAATGTATGTGTTAAGGCACCTAAACCCGTAGTAATAGCTGGAGCAACTAACCCTATTACATTTCTTGTCTGCATGACAAAGGAAACTTCACATAAGTACAAAAACCGACTCAGGGACAAAAATATTTCTTGAGGTATTAAGAAATGATCAAGAAATTTTAGAACATCAACAAAACATTCCCAAAATTAATAAGATAATTCAATGGCCCCATAAAAGCAATGTCATAATGAAAAATTAGCAAAATTCAAGATCTCAATAGTTTGCTACTAAATCCAGGCCATAAGAAGCTCAAGAGAAAAATCAAATTTAAAAAGAAGAAGAAGTGGAATTAATCTACTTCAATGCAACACCTACTTGGGACTTACATAATTATGTTAAAGGATCTCTATGTATGAGGTTTAGGTTTGTATAGATTTTATCTATTACCATTGTAAGTTCCAAAATAAAGAGTCCAAGTTAAATTAGAGTCTATATTATTTGCAAGTTTAAAAAGAAACTTTCAATCCATTACAGAAGAAATTTAGGTAAGTTTTAGTAGCTTTAGGCGCTTTTTGAGACAATGTGATGTAATTCTACCTGAGTACTTAGTAGCAAATACATAAGATAAGGAACTGTAGGAATAATCCCTAAGCTAATCTTTTTCTTCTTCTCTAATTTTTTACTAGTATCTAATTCAATCACAAGCTATTACTAATTCCATAGACTCTTGAACCTTATAGCCTACTTCCTGATATTATGTCTTTTCTCTAATAATTCAATCCTAAAAATTATGCCTCTTAAAAAAACTAAACAATATTCATAAATAACATAGTTGCTTCATCCATACCATTTATAATCTACAAACCACATCCTCCTAGTGTTTCCAAAAATCAACCGCCACAATTATGTAACAGTATCAGTGGCTCCAAGGCACCATTTCAGCCACCATAGTGGTGGCCATAGTTAAGTAACAAAGTCAAATATTGGCCCTTTTGGTAGGACTTATTTTCAGCTTATTTCAACTTTTAGCTTAATTTAAGCTATTTTGATGTGTTTGGTTCAGCTTAACAATACAGCTTATAATTTTTTGTAAGTCAAAAATCAACTTATTCTTTGAGTGTGGGAGGAAAAGCTTAATTTATAAATCAAAAATCAACTTATCTTCACAGCTATAAGCTATAAGCTGTTAAGCTATAAGTTATAATTACTTTCCCATAACTCTACCAAACAGGGCCATTATGCAACTCATTCTGAGTAGAATAGTGTGTGACTAACAAAAAACCCTTAAATTTGAGTCTTGAGGCTCGAAAGAGGAGTGACCAACATAACATTATAGGGTAATTAGTTATGATGTGAATATGTGCAAAATTACATTGAAGAGTGTGTAAAGAAGTACAGTGTTAGAATCACACAAGTCAAGCACAAGAATTTACCCTTCTCCCCATGGATATTGAACACTTTCCATATCAGCCACCACTTGGCCAATTGGATATTCACCTGAATGTCCTTCATGTCTACTTGATCCCCAACTAGATGAAAATATCTCTTTGGATCCATCAAAGCAGACATTATCCAGTATGCTTTCCATAGATGCTCTCAGTTTCAAATGATCATAGCATCCATCTTCCCATGTCAAAAACCTGAAAGAACAGGCAACTCAACATCAACAACAAAGTAGCTAGTGCTTATTGTAAATAGTACTTGCCAAAAAAGAGACCATCCATGGCACATGCTCAGTGCAGACCATTATCTATAAAAAATAATTATTTTAATATGTAAAGTAATAAAAAAAAGAAAAGAAAAATACTACCATATGGATTTATGTTGATGAAATTACTTCACACAATTTCTGGACATTGTTTAAAATGGTACTCCACATTCATATTTTAACAATTTTTTCCTAAAGTGAGAAAGGGATTAAGCTCTTTACAGAATTGCAGATCCATTAGAACTATGTCAGAATTACAGGTAGTAGCAAAATGGTCATAAGCACATTATGGACCTAATAAAAAATGTGTACTAGAATTAGACCCCTAAAAAAGCTTAGTAATAAGAAACAAGAGAGGGAAGATCAAGTCAGTCAACTGGTTAATACTTATAAAAAGAAAATGCCCGTCCAACTCTAATTTTTCAACTATCCAAAAAAACATCCTAAGATTTGGCTTACTAGGGACCCAAGTGATACTCACTCCCTCACTCCCCTTTACCACATGATATAAAACCAATGTCATATACAAAATACAAAATTCATTTGGCAACATTTCCTAAAATATATAATCTCATCAAAGTGATTAAATCAGAGACTAGCATTGTGATATAGAGTTGTAGGTAGGTACCAGGCAGCTAAAATCAACAAGAAGTTCACATGAAACAAATGAGTCAAGAACATATGAACTTGGCCAATGCTAACCATCTATTCATTAGTCCAGACTCCTGAACAAAGAGCCAAGTTTATTGGGTTGAAACAGATATTATCCAAATTGAATTACATTCCAACAAAAATACACAAACTGGGATGCAATAAAGGTAAGCAATAGTCTTATCATTAATCTCTAAATATAAAGAGAGTATAAAATCAAATCCTATCGATTAAACACTAAATGAGTCTTAGAACTAGCAATAATATATAATTAAAAAAAAAAGTTCAATACAATCAGATTAGTACATACAAAGTAACCAATCCTAATTATTTATATCTAGATCCCAAACTCTAGTAAAATTTAATCAAAAAGTTCTAATGACGTGAATTCAAATTAATGCCCAATCAATTACAGTAAGCAAATTGAGTTCCTTCTCAGTTTTATTAATTGTAAGCCAAATATATTCTAAAATTTGAAAATACTTCAAAACCTTGACCTTTAACTGCAAAATATATAACAAAAGCAACAGGGAATCAGAGAGAACTAAAGAAATGAAATTTAGAAGATCCAAATGACAGTCTTAAGAATTCATTCAAGCAAACAATATCTAAGTAACAAAAGAACAAAAAGAAGAACCAACAAAACCCAGTTCCAAACTACACAATTTAACCTACTCTAAAGCCCCAACTTCAATACAGATCCAATAATGCAAATCAAGAACATGAAAAACTCAGTAATACATCCACATCCAATAATCTCTCACTGAGCACCATCATAAAAGCTCAAAGTTATTTTTATTTTTTATTTGTTAAATCCCACATGCAGATCTACATGATTGAATAAAACAAAACCAAATCAGATTCATAAAAATAAAAAAATAAATAAAATAAAAACAAGAACAAGAAATGTACCTGAGCAACAACAAGACCACTGATATGAGCCAATCACAAAGCAACAAAGCCCTAACCTTATCAGCAACAGATCTCAACCTCTTTGGAAATTAAAGAAACAAGCTCATCATCATCCCAATCCCAGTCATGTTCCAAGAAAACTATTAGATGAGTTTAAAATATTACATAATCACATGCTTGATTAATAGTGTCTTGCAATTTCCTTACCATTATTCCTATTTTCTGAGCATATAAACACCCAATGTAATGTTTTGTAAAGACAAAATAGTTAGTTGTTTAAGATAAATAGCCATTCAAGCAAAAAAACACGAGTTACCTCAATAAAATATGTTGCAAGATTCAGCTGAACGTGGATTGGTTCAGCCGCGGAGCGACAGCCATAACCTGCTGTTTGGTCATGGAAATGGTCATAAAACTGACCTCTAAGCCCCGTCCAAAAAATATCCGGCGATTACAAAAAAATATAAACGCAAACGTCACACACATAAATCAATTTATATAAATTTTTTGGTAAGAGTGTAAAGGCACACAGATACAAAATGTGGGAAACAGTTATGCACATGTACAAACCGTGAAACAAACTATATGAAATGTGACTAAAATAAAACAAAACAAAGCTGCAACTGTTATACCACAATGGGGAAATCACTGACTTGAACTAATTTACCGGCTACAAAAAAGTAAAAGACAGGATGGCGATTGTTCAAAGCCTCCACATCTATAAACATTGTATTAAGTTTATCTTAACCTAGAACAAAACAATGTAGACAAAATTATATTGCAAAATTTAATTGATTGGGCTTTTCAGGGTGTACGGGAAAGAAATACACCTTCTCGTATAATCTTGTTGACTAAATCCACGCTCCTCCGTACGACGTCACTTTATCACCTGAAAACACAAACGTGAGCTAGCCGGCGGGTGTGTGCCGGAAACCTCTCCGATGCCTAAGTCAGCAAACTTGACAAATAGACAAAGCTCTGTATATTCAGAAAGCAAAGTTGTGTGTTACCTCCCCAAAGGTGATGTTTGTGAGCTTTTATAAGTTTCGAGTGGCACAATCCTAGTAGGACTTCTATTCATCAAAATTTGACTATCAAAATTCAAACAGACACATAATTACGAATTAGTACCTGCCATTGTTACACATAATTTGACTATCAAAATTTGACTATCAAAATTCAAACAGACACATAATTACGAATTAGTACCTGCCATTGTTACACATAATTTGACTATCAAAATTTGACTATCAAAATTCAAACAGACACATAATTACGAATTAGTACCTGCCATTGTTACACATAATTTGACTATCAAAATTTGACTATCAAAATTCAAACAGACACATAATTACGAATTAGTACCTGCCATTGTTACACATAATTTGACTATCAAAATTTGACTATCAAAATTCAAACAGACACATAATTACGAATTAGTACCTGCCATTGTTACACATAATTTGACTATCAAAATTTGACTATCAAAATTCAAACAGACACATAATTACGAATTAGTACCTGCCATTGTTACACATAATTTGACTATCAAAATTTGACTATCAAAATTCAAACAGACACATAATTACGAATTAGTACCTGCCATTGTTACACATAATTTGACTATCAAAATTTGACTATCAAAATTCAAACAGACACATAATTACGAATTAGTACCTGCCATTGTTACACATAATTTGACTATCAAAATTTGACTATCAAAATTCAAACAGACACATAATTACGAATTAGTACCTGCCATTGTTACACATAATTTGACTATCAAAATTTGACTATCAAAATTCAAACAGACACATAATTACGAATTAGTACCTGCCATTGTTACACATAATTTGACTATCAAAATTTGACTATCAAAATTCAAACAGACACATAATTACGAATTAGTACCTGCCATTGTTACACATAATTTGACTATCAAAATTTGACTATCAAAATTCAAACAGACACATAATTACGAATTAGTACCTGCCATTGTTACACATAATTTGACTATCAAAATTTGACTATCAAAATTCAAACAGACACATAATTACGAATTAGTACCTGCCATTGTTACACATAATTTGACTATCAAAATTTGACTATCAAAATTCAAACAGACACATAATTACGAATTAGTACCTGCCATTGTTACACATAATTTGACTATCAAAATTTGACTATCAAAATTCAAACAGACACATAATTACGAATTAGTACCTGCCATTGTTACACATAATTTGACTATCAAAATTTGACTATCAAAATTCAAACAGACACATAATTACGAATTAGTACCTGCCATTGTTACACATAATTTGACTATCAAAATTTGACTATCAAAATTCAAACAGACACATAATTACGAATTAGTACCTGCCATTGTTACACATAATTTGACTATCAAAATTTGACTATCAAAATTCAAACAGACACATAATTACGAATTAGTACCTGCCATTGTTACACATAATTTGACTATCAAAATTTGACTATCAAAATTCAAACAGACACATAATTACGAATTAGTACCTGCCATTGTTACACATAATTTGACTATCAAAATTTGACTATCAAAATTCAAACAGACACATAATTACGAATTAGTACCTGCCATTGTTACACATAATTTGACTATCAAAATTTGACTATCAAAATTCAAACAGACACATAATTACGAATTAGTACCTGCCATTGTTACACATAATTTGACTATCAAAATTTGACTATCAAAATTCAAACAGACACATAATTACGAATTAGTACCTGCCATTGTTACACATAATTTGACTATCAAAATTTGACTATCAAAATTCAAACAGACACATAATTACGAATTAGTACCTGCCATTGTTACACATAATTTGACTATCAAAATTTGACTATCAAAATTCAAACAGACACATAATTACGAATTAGTACCTGCCATTGTTACACATAATTTGACTATCAAAATTTGACTATCAAAATTCAAACAGACACATAATTACGAATTAGTACCTGCCATTGTTACACATAATTTGACTATCAAAATTTGACTATCAAAATTCAAACAGACACATAATTACGAATTAGTACCTGCCATTGTTACACATAATTTGACTATCAAAATTTGACTATCAAAATTCAAACAGACACATAATTACGAATTAGTACCTGCCATTGTTACACATAATTTGACTATCAAAATTTGACTATCAAAATTCAAACAGACACATAATTACGAATTAGTACCTGCCATTGTTACACATAATTTGACTATCAAAATTTGACTATCAAAATTCAAACAGACACATAATTACGAATTAGTACCTGCCATTGTTACACATAATTTGACTATCAAAATTTGACTATCAAAATTCAAACAGACACATAATTACGAATTAGTACCTGCCATTGTTACACATAATTTGACTATCAAAATTTGACTATCAAAATTCAAACAGACACATAATTACGAATTAGTACCTGCCATTGTTACACATAATTTGACTATCAAAATTTGACTATCAAAATTCAAACAGACACATAATTACGAATTAGTACCTGCCATTGTTACACATAATTTGACTATCAAAATTTGACTATCAAAATTCAAACAGACACATAATTACGAATTAGTACCTGCCATTGTTACACATAATTTGACTATCAAAATTTGACTATCAAAATTCAAACAGACACATAATTACGAATTAGTACCTGCCATTGTTACACATAATTTGACTATCAAAATTTGACTATCAAAATTCAAACAGACACATAATTACGAATTAGTACCTGCCATTGTTACACATAATTTGACTATCAAAATTTGACTATCAAAATTCAAACATAATTACACATAATTACACATAATTACGAATTAGTACCTACTGTTAGAAATTCACATGTTTCTCCTCTGTTTAAACAATAGTTACAACTCAAATACACATATATATATATTTATAAAATTACATCAACATATCTAACTAATGCTCCTTTATTTTCCAAAACTATCCACATTATATCTATCTAACAGCTCATAATGCTATATAGGAAACCTATCATATACTTTATCTAAACCAATAATCACCATATAAAGGCCCTACAAATTCAAAAACTTTTGTATCTCATGAGAATTTGTCAACAACTTTACTGCATATTTTTTCTTTTCCGGCATTTTCTCACAAACAAAACAAAGGCAAAAACTATAAATATCATCTGAAACATGTACAACATAAAAACTCTAATCTTAATTTTCATTCTAAGGGACTAAAAACAGAGCTAAAGAATAAAACTCAATTTCTTCAGTTCTCTTTTTTGACAATTTCTAAGCAGATAAACAGAGGCAAAATGGAGAAATATGTCAGACAAAACAAAAACATGCTGAATTTTCAGGCTTAGGAAAAAAAAATGAAATGAAGAAATAAAATTGAATTGCATTCACGGAATGATATAAATCATCAAATTTGAATATTGCAAGGGTCATCCGTCGATCCAAACCCTAGGAGCAGATTCAAATCACAAAATAAGAAGAAACGAAGGAAGATAGAAACAGAGAGAGTACCTTCTAAAAGAGAGTACCTTGAACTCGATCGAAACCCTAGGTGTAGATTCAAACCTGAAAACAAGAAGAAACAGAGAAAGAAACTTGAGAGAGAGAAAGAGCATACCTTCAATGATCGAGTTCGAAAGAATCGAGAAAAGTTAATTGTGTTTTTAGAATATATATATATATATATATAAGAAACAAAGAGAGCACAAGATTGAGAAGAACATTGAGAGAGAGAGAACGAGACAGAGGGACAGAGAGAGAGAGAGTGAGATCGAAAGAAGAGAGAGAGTGAGAGAACGAGATTGAGAGATTCATACCAATGTGAGACCGAGAGAGAGACAGTGAGACCACATACGAGAGAGAATGATCAGTGTTTGTGAAGGGCTAGGCAAATATAAGGAAAAGAAAAAAAAATAAAAGAAAATAAAGGATAAATTGATTATTTGCGACTGATAATCAGGTGGTCGCAAATTATATGGTAGCAAAAGGTGATTTTTCTAGTAGTGACATCATGACCGGACTATCTCTGCGACCGGCCTAACTCCAAGTTGCCTCCGGACCGGAGTAGCTTTACATCATCTTGGGCCGAAGTAACTTTACCTCTCTTGGGCCGGAGTAACTATATCTCTCTTGGGCCAGAGTCACTATATCTTTCTTGGGCCGGAGTAACATTAAGGCCTTTTTACATTGTCGTTCGTACTTTGGGCCCACAAAGTCCATCTCACAACTCGGCCCAATTTTCACCAAAAATTACCCTCTCAATTGCCCCTTAATTCCATCTGCACAGCATGATTGGGATTACCAGTCTACTAGCCGAGCTGGAGTTTTTAAGCTTTTCCAGCCGAGCTAAAAACCCTTTAGCCTCTCCAGCCGAGCTAAAAACTCCTAAGCCTTTTAAGCCGAGCTAATTTTACTCCGGGCTCTGTTTTGTACGGTCAAAACGTCTCTTCAATCACAACTGTAACGCTTCCCTTTCCAATGACACGTGGCGGGCTTTGATAGGCTGGGGGCAGCTGTTACGCCACCCTCGTACTACGAAATTTTTGAACAGTCCCGCCCTTTTTGCCTTTCGTCCATTAAACAAAACAACCCTCTCATTTTTTGAATCACTTTCTCTACTATTCTTCGTCTTCTTTCTCTGTGCCTCTACTTCTTCAACTATCAAGCTCGTGCTCTTCATTGTTGTGACTGTTCATCTCCAGATCCCTCCTCTTCAATCTGGTAAGTAAATCCATTTTCTTCCTCTATTTTACTTTCGTATCTCGCTTTCATTGTAGTTTGTTTTTGAAAAACATATTTTGTTTTGCCTTGTACTTTTCTGGAAAAACTTAACCATAGAACACCTGAATATATGCAATATCCTGTAGAAAACTAGCCTTCGATCTAGAATCTTGTCCCAACCGAACTAGGAGTCTGTTTGTGCTATACATGCAAATCAATTCAAATAATAACCGAACTAGAACCAGTAGAAATAACAAAAGTTTCAAAAAATCACCACCTCCTGATTCACTTTAGCCGAGATAAGATCACCTAACGAAGTTTAGACTAGGAACTTCGATTTTCAACCGAGCTAAGCCTTTGGGGCTAAGCCAGCTTTCTTTGTTTCTGAACCAAAACTCAAAAAGCTGCCCCTAGAGGCTCAACCGAAGTAACAAAACTCATAGTTTAACCGAACTAGGCCTTTGGGGCGAAGCCAGCTTTCTTAGTTTCTTAGACCGAACTCAGAAAGCTGTCCCCAGACGATGAACCGATCTAATAAGCAACCTGCTCAAACCGAGCTATTAGACCTTTTGATGAACCGAGGTAGAACCAGTTCACAAGGCCGAAGTAGGGCTCTTACACCTTGCTTTTAATTTGTAGCACGGTCCAATGATCAGTGCTTAACCCCTTTGTTTTCTACTTTGCAGACTTAGGTTGCCCAGGCACTTCTTCGTGCGCTCGACCGCGCTACTGAGCACAATTTTTGAACCGATATAACTTATCCATAAATTATACAATGAATGGGTAAGTATAGGTTTTTGGTAGAGACCCCTGGTGGCATGGCCGAATTCCGAAGGGATTATGGCATTCCAGACGATGTACACCTTACCCTAGCCAAGCAGAATATCATACCATGGGGCGAAGTAGGCTTTGTACCTTTTACCCTGCTTTCAATAATAGAGACCGGACTATGGTTCCCAGTCCAGCCTTTAATTTGTGAGTTTCTTAGGCAAACCAGACTATGCCCAACCCAGCTATCCACCAATACATACCGGATAATAATGGGTATAGCCGAACTAAACCGCCAAGCAGGCCTGAACCTCGGTCTAGCCGAAATCTTCCACCAGTACTCCATAGGTTCCAAAGACGATGGCTGGGTTTATTACCTTAGGATACGCCATCGTAGAGAAAAGATAATAAAAGATACGCCGGATAAGGATGTAAATGACGATGACTTTTTCTGGGTATCGGGAAATTTTGAAGATCAGCAAGCCCAAATCCCAGGCCGAAGTATAAATTGGAACAAAGGAGAACCTGGTATAGTTACTTCGGTTTTATGCATGTTCTTTTACTTTGGTTTCAGATGTCATAACCGATCTAACAGTTGTATCCTTGTTGCAGACTCAGCTCATCTTGCTTCCCTGTATAGTTACCCAAATCTGAACACCCTCCGAGCCGCATTACGTTTTAAAGAAAGGAGTTTGGCTAAGCTTCTAAATTTTGAGCCGACCTACAGATATAGCGGTCGCCGAAAAGCCAGAGTGACCGATTTCCTTCTTGAAGACGCACCAGAACCGGACCCAACTTTGCCCGAAATCAGACTTGTCCCACTAACCGCCGAAGAAGAGATGGCAAAGAGAAGCAGAGTCAGGGCCCTTCTGACCGAAACAACTAGGGCCGAAGTACCACCATCAATTCAAACCCAAGAAGCGGTGGTGGCCCTTCCTACTCAACAACCATCCTCATCCCGCCGAACCAAGTGCGCCCGGACTGCCGAAACTGAACAAAACTTGGTTGATGAAGACGAAGCTACTCTTCCACCGAACCTGCCACCGAGCCCCCAACCCGAGCCTACCAACCGAACTACCACCAGCCGGGCACCGAAGCTAACCTTCAACGACTGAGATATCCAAGATTCTGATTCGGTTGTTGCTGACAAAGATCACCAATTGGCCTTCAACCTGGCCAAGAGTGTGTGCCTCCCCAAAGATATGGAGCACCACCAAAAGCAACTAAACACTGAATTGAAGGCCATCCGGTCTTCATCAAAGTCCATGATTTTGGTAAGTAGCTCTGTCCGTTTTTCTGTCTAATTTTTTCAACTTTCATTTCGGCTGAAGGGAAATCTTTGTTTCGTCAGGCCTTACAGAAAAACAACATCACTTATAAAAAAGTGCTAGAGCTCAGGAAAACAACAAGGCAAGCAATGGCGGAAGCCGAAGTGAAGGTGGCTGAGCTAGAAGAAGCCAGAAAGCAAATGACCAAGTTACAAGCTGAGAACGGCCGACTTGCAGGACTGGTTAGTTCGGCCGAAGCAGAAAAGCAGAAAGCCGCCATCGCTATGAAAGACAAGTATCTGCGCGAGTTGGTGAAGCTTGAAAAGAAAAAAGATACCGAAATAACCCAATTGAAGGAGAGTGCAAAGGGAGCCGAAAAGCAAGGCTACAAGAAGGCAGAGGATGCTTATGTCAAGCAGTGCGAAGCTGCCAAGGAGTTATTCTTCAAGTGCGGCTGGAGGGCAGCTGTTGAGAAGCTCGGTCACGATCCACAGACCGAGGTTTTCAACCCTCCAGCCTATTTTACACTGAACTCCCTTATGGAGCATGCTAATGCCATGCAACAGCAATTCCTTGATAGCTCAAATTCTGATGAAGACTCTGCTTCTGAGGATACTCCAGTTGTCAGTGCGGCTCAGTCAGTTCGGTTGGAGCCCACGGTGGAGGATCTGACTATTGAACTTCCAGGTGAAACCGTGGTTCCGACCGAAACCATCCTTGCGACCGTGAACGAGCTCCCATCTGAGACCGGTCTTCGAGTTGATGCTGATGCAGCTTTTGATGCCGAAATCGATGATCTTTTCAACTAATTCTTTTTGCTTTTCTTTTTTGTTACTTTTTTACTCTTGTAACCGGGCTGCGGCCCCTCCTTTGTACCTGTTTTTGTTTTTAATGAAAATCTTCTTTTGTGCTGGACTCTTATTCCGGTTTATATTTGTATGTTTGCACTTGTAATGTCTTCTATTACTCCAACTGCTATTTTGGTTTTAGCTGGTTAAACTATGCTTACCAGCCAACCACTCCTTAGCTGACATATTTACTTCGGCTGAGGAGTACACAGAGTTTGTTTAATCCAGCCAATCCACTTTTTAGCCATACCTTTACTTCGGCTGAAGAGTAACAAGAGTTGGTTTATTCCAGCCAACCACTCTTCAGCCATACCCTTACTTCGGCTGAAGAGTAACAAGAGTTGGTTTATTCCAGCCAACCACTCTTCAGCCATACCCTTACTTCGGCTGAAGAGTAACAAGAGTTGGTTTATTCCAGCCAACCACTCTTCGGGTCCCGGAAATGGGCTGTTAAGCACCGAAAATTGTATTCGACCTCGAAGTGGGTTTCTCAGCCCCCAGTGTCCCTCAAAAGGGAGCACATAAGATGTATGCCAAAAATCAGAGCAATAGGAGATGGTTAAGCGGTCCCGAACCGAGGCACACGGCTTGACGGCTCCGAAAACCGGGAACCGGACTCCGAAATGGGCAAAATGGCCTACGGCCACCAAATGTAGCCTACGGACATTGAGAGATGGTCTACGGGACCTCTCCCTCCCCTCAGGAAAAGAGACAGAGAAAACCGAGTCTGGTTCGCAAACCGAGACAAGGCACATAAGAGGGTTCGGAAGTCCAGAGGCAGGGCTCACGGCCGCGACTCTAAAACTTCTGAACGAGCACATTATGCAACATCACCAAGCGCTCAATCGGTGACGTCTGAGTCTTAAGGTCGGTCAAAAATGGGGTGTCTACACCTGGATCCTTATCCTGGGCTTAGGAAGGTGTTGGTTTAATCCAGCCAACCTCTAAGTTAGTTTTTCCAGCTAACTTAGAATAATGTTTGTAATGTACCTAATCTTCACTAAAGCTAACTTTTACAGAGAACAACTCATGCTGAAAAGAATCGCTTGTTTTATTGAAGAAAGAAAAAATTACACATGTTTGAAAAAGAAAAGCTAAAAGTAAAATAACTTGAGATTGGCCGTGTTCCATGGCCTAGGGACTGCTTTGTCGTCCTTGTTTTCTAGGTGATATGCCCCTTTGCCAGCTAATCCAACCACTTTGTAAGGACCCTCCCAGTATGGCCCTAACTTGCCATCTCCTGGTACCAAGGTATTTCCCATTACTTTGCGCAGTACCCAATCTCCGATCTTGAATTGTCTTGGATGCACTGTTTTATTGTATTTTCTGATTAACTCTCGTTGGTATGAGGCAACGTGAACCAGTGCTCTTTCTCTTCTTTCTTCCGCAAGGTCGAGTTCCAATGCTATGGCCTCTCCATTCAAGTCTGGATCAAAATTTTCGCTTCAAATTGTGGGGAGGCCAACCTCCAGTGGGATTACTGCTTCCATTCCGTAGGCTAAGGAGAATGGTGTCTCTCTTGTTGATCGTCGAGGTGTGGTGCGGTAAGCCCATAAAACATGAGGAAGTTCGTCCGCCCACTTGCCTTTTGCCTTCTCTAACCTTTTCTTTAGTCCATCCAAGACAACTTTATTTGTTGATGTGTACGTTTTTTGCTTGAGGATATGCCGGTGTAGAATTGTAGAACTCTATCTTGTACTCTTCACAAAAGCCTCTGAAGATTCTGCCGTCGAACTGAGTGCCATTATCTGAGATTAGGGCTTTTGGTATGCTAAACCGAGTGATGATATTCTGCCAAACGAACTTCTTCACATCTTTCTCTTTGATTGATGCTAATGCTTCTGCTTCCACCTATTTTGTGAAGTAATCTGCTGCAGCGAGGAAGAACTTTCTGTTGCCAGGCGCTGTTGGAAGTGGTCCTACTATGTCCAAGCCCTACATTGCGAATGGCCATGGGCTAGTCAATGGTAGGAGTTCTCTAGATGGTTGATGTATTTGGTGTGCGAATTTCTGGCATTTTTCATACTTCTTCACATATTTCTCTGAGTCTGCCTGCATGTATGGCCACCAGTATCCTTGTGAAATGGCCCTGTAAGCTAGCGATCTTCCACCTTGACGGCTTCCGCAAACCCCCTCGTGTATTTCAAACAATAATGCTTCCACTTTGCTGGGATGAACACACTTTAAGTAAGGTCCTGAGAACGACTTCTTGTATAATGCCAAGGATGGAGAGAGCCAAAATCGCTGCGACTTTGCTCTTATTCTGTTGGCTTCTTTTTTCTCTTCTGGTAAGATGCCGTCTTTTAAGAACAGGATGATGGGATCCATCCAAGAGGGGCCTAGTTCAGCGAGCGAGCTCCCGTTTGAAACCAGTCTTCGTGTTGATGCCGATGCAGCTTTTGATGCCGAAATTGAAGACCTTTTCTCTTGATTTTGTACCTTTTCTTTTTTTTTTTTGCTATTTCTTTACTCTTGTAACCATGCTACGGCCCCTCCTTTGTATTTGCTTTCTGATGAATGAAAATTTTCATTATCTCTTACTTCAGTTGATGGGTTCTTTTCATCTATTTTTACCTCTACCAAGTCCTCCACTGCTTTCTGATCAGCCGCTTTGCCGACATCTGCGAATAGCTCATTGCTCTCAGGCTCTTCCACCTCTGTTCTATCCTCACTACTTTAAATTTCTTGATCTCTGTTCTGACCAATTCTTGGTACTTGGCCATCCTGTCATCCTTTGCTTCATAGTCTCCAGAAATTTGGTTTACCACCAGCTGTGAGTCGCTGTAGACCATTAGTTCGGTGGCTTTCATGTAGAATGTTGATTTGAGTCCTGCAAGAAGTGCTTCATACTCTGCTTCGTTGTTTGATGCTGGGAAGCCAAGGTTGATTGCTTGCTCTACAACCAGGCCGTCTAGTGAGATGAGGACTATGCCAAGTCCTGCACCATGCCGGTTGGATGCTCCATCTACAAAGAGCTTCCACATCTCCCCAACGAACAACTTCCAGCAAGTGGAGGGGTCAGATGATGTCGTGAGGTCAAGAATGGTGTTTTCTTCAAGGTCCATGCTTGCTGTCTGCCCCTCACCATCTGGTTGGACTGTTGGTGAGTCTTGGTCTGTTTCTTCCTTACTGTTTTTAGTCTGGTCCACCTTGGAGTCTGACTGAGTGCTTTCTGCTAGGGGTTGCGCTATTCCGGCGTCAACTTCCATCCCTAGTTCGGTTGTGTTAGTTAGGTCGACTGGGCAGATATGATAACTACCAGGAGTAAACTCTGCGACGAAGTCTGCCAAAGGTTGGGCTTTTACTACGGTTCTGGGTTGGAACTTGATGTCGTATTGTCCCAACTCTACTGCCCACTTTAAGATTCGCCCAGAAAAGTTCGCTCTTTTAAACAAAGCTTTTAGTGGAAAAGCTGTGAGGACGACTATGGTGTGGGCATGAAAGTAGTGTGCCAATTTCCTGGAGGCCATCATTAAGGCCAATGCAAGTTTTTCCAATGGCAAGTACCTTGTTTCGGCTCCCAACAATGTCTTGCTGACATAAAAGATGGGCAGGTGTTGGATTCCTTCTGTACGAACCAACACCGCGCTAACTGCGTGTTGAGAGACTGCCAGATACAAGAAGAGTTCTTCACCAGGTATTGGGGTAACAAGCAGTGGTGGGGAGGTGCTGAGAGACTGCCAGGTACAAGAAGAGTTCTTCACCAGGTATTGGGGTAACAAGTAGTGGTGGGAAAGACATATATTCCTTCAAGCTTTCCAGAGCTTGGTCGCATTCTTCATCCCACTCAAACTTGGCTTTTAAAGCTTGAAAGAATGGTCGCAATCTGTCTGACGACTTGCTTATGAACCGGTTGAGCACAGCCGCCATGCCGGTGAGATGCTGCACTTCTTTGACTGAGTTTGGTCTCTCCAATTCCTGGATTGCTTTGATCTGGGAGGGGTCTGCTTCTATACCCCGGTTAGTCACAAGGAAGCCCAAGAATTTGCCAGATCCTACTCCGAATGCGCACTTGGACGCATTGAGGCGCAACTTGTGTTTCTTCAAGACTTCAAACATTTCTCCCAAGTCCTTGAGATGGTCATTCTCATCCTTGCTTTTGACCACCATGTCGTCGATGTAAGCCTCCATTGTTCTGCCTAACAATGGTTCAAACATCTTGGTGACCATCCGTTGGAATGTCGCCAGTGCGTTCTTTAGGCCAAAGGGCATGACCTTGTAGCAGTATAATCCTCTTGGTGTTGTAAAGGATGTGACCTCCTGGTCTGGTTCATGCATGGCGATCTGGTGGTAGCCTCTGTATGCATCCAGAA
>NW_021025487.1:1703127-1716437 GCF_004153795.1 Camellia sinensis
TCTCTTAGCTTGGCTGGCCACTTGACAAAAGGTTTGTCTTTTATTTCGCTCAGAATCCGATATATTGGTTTTTTGAACACCGTTGTTATGGCAGTGCGGATTCTCAACCATCTTTTGTCTGGGTCTTCTCCGTTATCTCGTCTGCCACGTCCGTTTCTGTTCTTGAGCCGAAGTAAATTGACCTTCGTTGAGGTTTTCTTTTCTGGTACTGCGGTCGCACCAGATTTTGCTTTGGCACGTGCGCCATCCTCTTCTACCCTGATGTGCTGATGCACTCTCTCCATCAGGGCTTCCATGGTAAGGGGTGGCGTCATGGTGATCGAGTCCCTCAGTCTGTTCCCAACTGGAAAGCCTCTTTTATATTGTGCAATGGCGAGATTGGTGGGGCAGTCCCCTATCTGATTGAATGTCTCCCAGTAGTGACTGTTGTAAGATCTGAGGGTCTCTTTTTCCCCCATGTCGATGGAGAGTAACTGGTCGATCTCCACCGGTGTTTTAGTGTTTGTTCGAAACCTTGTTACGAATGCTTCTACCAATTGAGCCCAGGAGGCTATGCTGCCCTCTGGAAGTTTCTCGAACCAAGTCAAGCCTAGGTCGCCAAGGCTTGAGGGGAAGAGTATGCACATTAAGGCCTCGTTTCGCCTGTATACGACCATGACTTGGCGAAAGTGGCTCAAGTGCGAATACGGGTCCGTCTTCCCTTCATATGTAGTGAATTTGGGTTGAAGGAAGCCTGATGGTAGGGGAGCGTTTTCAATCGCCGAAACAAATGGCGAAGTCTGCAGCCTTGCCAATGCTTTGTCTGTTGGTTCATAGGCAGGGCGCGGCGCTGGCATTCCAACCTCGACGCTTCCATGCGTCCGAGGAGCCAACCGTTGTAAGGCAGAAACTCTGTGTGGATCCCTTGCCCTGGTATCCTCCTTGCATCGTGTTTTTTCTTCGAGCACGGTTCGTAAGTCGGATGACCTGGGTAACTCCGTCTGTCTAGATCTGGTTTGGTGCGAATGTGAGGGCCAATATATGCTTCCTTCAGTGTATGATCTCTCAGATCTCGTCCTCTCAGACCTGGAGTGACGAGTTCTAGAAGATAAGGAATGAGTGTCGCCTGTCCTGAGGCTTCTGCTCTCTCCTTGTGAGGGTGTGGTATTTCTACCATGACTTTCTGAGTGGCGAGGAGGCGTCTTGTGTTTGCGCCCCTCTCCTGTCGCCATTTCTTTTATCTTCATCTGGCATTTCAAGGCCTTCATGTCCGCCGCCGTCTTTCTTATCAATTCATCTTGTTCCTTCACGCGGTCTTCCAGGGCTTGAGGATCAATGCTCCTCCTTTGTCTGTCAGGACTTTGTGAACGAGAGTGACGGGGGCTGTTAGTTGGTCTTCCCCTACCATCCCTCCTGGAGCTATGTCGTTGGGGTTCCAAGTCCGCCATGGGAGGGACAGAGGGTAATCCTTCACGTCTTGCGCCCCCATCCGGAGTTAGCCCGTCGACGGCGGACTGCGGCAATTCCTCAATGTGTGCCATTGATTGAGAAAAGGAGAAGCTTAGTCAAGAAGTTTTGTTCTGTCTGTTCTTCCCACAGACGGCGCCAATTGTACGGGAAAGAAATACACCTTCTCGTATAATCTTGTTGACTAAATCCACGCTCCTCCATACGACGTCGCTTTATCACCTGAAAATACAAACGTGAGCTAGCCGGCGGGTGTGTGCTGGAAACCTCTCCAATGCCTAAGTCAGTAAACTTGACAAATAGACAAAGCTCTATGTACTTAGAAAGCAAAGTTGTGTGTTACCTCCTCCAAGGTGATGTTTGTGAGCTTTTTATAAGTTTCAAGTGGCACAATCCTAGTAGGATTTCTATTCCTCCATGCAGAGTCCTCCTAGGATTCATACTCCTAAGGATAATGCTTATCCTTTTACACCCCCCTCACTGCTTAAACCAAGTGAGATGGTTTTTACCTCGGTTGGATGACCATACTACCGAGATAACCCTGGCTATACTGAGCCACAGAGTAGGCCGTACTAACAGTAGTTCGGTTCTTCCTCTTGCTGCACCATATCTCGGTTCTCTCATGCACGAACCATGGTGTGTTTGGACCGATCTACCAAATAGCAACATTCCGACCGACCTACCCAGAATACATCATGACCGGACTATCTCTGCGACCGGCCTAACTCCAAGTTACCTCCGGACCGGAGTAGCTTTACATCATCTTGGGCCGAAGTAACTTTACCTCTCTTGGGCCAGAGTAACTATATCTCTCTTGGGCCGGAGTCACTATATCTTTCTTGGGCCGGAGTAACATTAAGGCCTTTTTACACTGTCCTTCGTACTTTGGGCCCACAAAGTCCATCTCACAGCTCGGCCCAATTTTCACCAAAAATTACCCTCTCACGGGGCATAACTATATCATGCCAATTTTATGATTCACAAGACCAAAAAGAAAAGGGGGAAGGGGGAGGGAAGGTAATACTTTAGCAAATATGAGCTTCAAAGTTGCACCTCAGTCTCTTGTGTGCTTTTGTAAGTTGAGCTCGCATCATCCTCAATTGGTTGGATAATTCTTGTCCATAACAATTTAAATAAAAGATGTTAAAAAAGAAGTTCACTAGGATTCTAACAATGAATAAGAACTCAAATTCAAAACATTACGGTGACAACAGTGACAAAGGGCTAACCTCAATTGATTGAGTGCTGTGAAAAAAAAAAAAAAAAAAATAAATTAGTTCTTTCATGAGGGTTAATCCCTTAAGATTTAAAAGATTCATCAAAATAAACACAAACCTTGAACCCAAAAAGTCTTGTATATTTACATCATGGTCCAACTTCTTAAAGGTTTTCTTCAGTGCCTATATTCTCAAATAGAACACCAAAAGGATTGAATGAATATGATATGTTTATCATTTCATATTTAATGAAAACAGAGAAAGAAAGAATGAATTGGTGTACTAGAGAACGGGCAGTATTAATCTTACTTCAAGGCTCTCCAACTTCCTGGTCGTTCAAATAAAAATTATTTACTGACATTGTGACAAATGCAGTTCAAATTTAACCCAAAAAGAAAAAAAAAGAAAAACAACTCTTCATCCTCATAGATTTAAAGCATATATGTACCGACCTTTTTGTCCTTTCTTGTGGTGTCAATTGAGCGAATTTTGTAATAACCTTTTCAATGTTGCTGAACAAAAAAACACATGATTTCAAGAAATGATAAATGGTGCACATAAATCCAAGTGAATTTTGTTTAATTTGTCATGCCATAAATCAAGTTTCACAAACATTTTTATATAGGCACAATTGGAGACTTGAAAATACCTACACTCTCCGCGGAATAATGTTGCCTTTCCAGTTGGAGAAAACATGAGAAGGACAGTGTCAATGTCACATAATATGGATAATTCTTTAGCTTTCTTCAAGATTCCATTCCTTCTTCTCGAATAGGTCACTTGTTGATTGCTAGTGCTCTCTAATCTCTTTATCTTTAACTTAACCCTCCCCATATTGTAAACAAATGAGAAAGCCCCATAAAACACCAATGTCGCTGATGCATCTATGTTTGGCCAATCCTAACCTACTTCAATTCTCCAAGCCAAACACTTGTCTAACAATAGAATGAATTAATTCTAAGAAGCTCCAAAATGACCATGAACACAAAGGGCTAAGATAAATTTTTTATCAACAATAAAAATTGGTCAAAAATTATGAGACCTTAAAATGATTCAATTGTGTTGTAAGTTGTAACTGTTCACCATTATTCTCTGTTGCCACAAGAACAGAACAGAACCTAATTCTAACTTTAAATTATTTTTTTTTTCTTTTTTAAAATGATAATTGGAAACTCAAAACCAATTGGAAAGTGAGTGAATTTGGTGGTACCCAAAAAAAGAAATTATAGAAAAGAGCTAAATAAAGAATACCCAAGTGAAGATTTCAAGTTTTGAACAGATTCAAAACTGTGAAATCCCTGGAATGTATAACTCAGAACAAAAAGATAGATATAACGAAACAAAACTTTGAGAAAGGCTTAAAAAAAGTAAAAACCCATATGACGAAATGGGTTCAAAGAGAAGAGGAAAGTGGAGAGAGAAATTAGTAGAGAGAGAGAGGGAGGGAGGGAGGAGATGAGAGATTACGATTGGATGATAGGCTATGCGGTGATTGAGGCTGGAGAACCTGTGAGCTGTCAAAAATTTCACAAAATACCTCGTACAAAACAGGGAGGGATAACAAAATCAATCAATTATATTAGGGGAAAACTATGGTATAAAGAAGAATGCTAACCCAACACAGCAAAAAAACAAAAACAACCATAAGCCGCGTTCGAAGGAGGAGAGAGAAACAACATAATCAACGACAACAACTCGAAATTACCTTGTGATTTCGAAGGAAGCAGCGTCGGTACAACAGCGACTGAATACAAATCTTACCCTTTGCGAGTTGTAAATTGAAATCCGAAGGGTTGTAAGGGATGTAAGGGAACAGAGAGTGGGTTTTTCTAGGTAGCGTTTTTTGGCTCTGCTCAAAAAGAACAGAGAGTGAGAGAGAGATAGGGATTTTTCGGTTCTGTTCAAGATGAAGATGAAGGCCTAGAAGAAAAAGGGGTGTTCATAGAGAGATTGAAACCTTCCTTTGATTTCAGATTCACAGTCGAAGAGATAAGATGAGCCTAGTAACCCTCAGCAATTCATTCGACCTTCATCATCAGAGAGAGCGAGAGAGAGATAGCTATGTCCCCTTTCTATCTGGGCGAATTAGAAGGCAAAAAGTTATTTCTGTAAAACCCCAAAATTTTAATATATATGTATATATATTTTTTGTGATTGGCGCTCAAATTTTAATTTTGACGCCTATTTTTATTTTAGTCATACTATTCACGACAGAAATTACGTGTCATGAAAAATAAAAAAATTTCACGGCCAGCATATGCGCGTCATAGAAAGTGTACTTTTTAACGGATGACTTTTTATGCGCCGTAAAAAGTGTAATATTTTAAACGGCTGGTATACGCGTGTCGTACATATGCACGTCGTAAAAAGTTTTATTATTTATGGCTAACATTGCAAGCTGTAAAAAAATCAACATTATTAGCATTCACGACCTACGCAATAGACACGCCGTGGTTGGGAAATTATTTACAACATGCAAAAAAAACAAGTCGTAAAAGTGAGAAACTACGGCTTGCATTTAGTGTATGTCGTTAATGTGGAGCCGTAAAAACTCAGTTTTGTTGTAGTGTATACAAGTATAATTCAACTCTGTCATATAATAAGTCTAAGTTATTTGTTATGTTTTAATCAGAAATATCGCCAACTTAGTTCAACTCTATTATATGCAAGTATAATCCAACTCTATCATATAATAAGTCTAAGTTATTCATTATATTTCAATCAGAAATATCGCCAATGCAAGTATAATTCAACTCTGTCATATAATAAGTCTAAGTTATTCGTCATGTTTCAATCAAAAACATCGCCTAAGGACTGGTCAATCGTTTTGCACAAGTTTGAAATTAAAAATCGAGCTAAAATTTTATTTATTACTTTGCTAATCAAAAACTTAAAAAAAAACAAAAAGAAATCTAATGATAGAAAAACTTCAGGTTGCAAGTATTCTAGGGTCTTGGCAACTCTTTGCCTTCACTGTCTTCAAGCCGATATGCCCCATTGCCTAAGACCGAGATGATTCTATAAGGTCTCTCCCAATTTGAGCCAAGCTTGCCCTCTCTAGGATCCTTTTTGTTGCCGACAACCTTTCTCAGGACAAGGTCACCAATTTGAAACTCTCATGGGTTGACCTTCTTATTGTAAGCCCTAGAAAGCTGCTGCTGGTATGCCCCCAGCTGAATTGCTACTTTCTCCCTTCTTTCTTCCAATAGGTCTAGATCTCGAGCTAAAAATATATCATTAATCCCATTTTTCCCTCCCTGGGTTCTGACCCCTGGGATGCTGACTTCTAATGGGATTACTACCTCTGTGCCATAAGCCATGGCAAATGGGGATTCCCTAGTTGATCTTCTCGGCGTAGTCCGATATGCGCAAAGTACATTGGACAACTCATCCACCCACTTTCCCTTTGCTGCTTCCAGCCTCTTCTTGATCCTATCCAAGATAACCTTATTAGATGTTTCTGCTTGACTATTACTCTGAGAGAAACTTGGAGAAGAGTAATAATTCTTGAATTATTACTTTGCACAGAAGCTTTTGATCGCTGTCAAACTGTGTTCCATTGTCTGCTATTATTGCCCTCGGGATCCTAAACCTGGTGATGATGTTCTTCCATATGAAGCTCTTCATATCAATATCTTGAATCTTTGCAAGGGGTTCAGCTTTTACCCACTTAGTGAAGTAATCTGTTGCCACTAGCAGGAACTTCCTTTGTCCAGTTGCTTGAGGCAGTTGTCCAACAAGATCTATGCCCCATTGGGCAAATGGCCAAAGGCTGGACACTGGGTTCAAATCTGTCGCCGGTTGGTGTATCAAGGGTGCAAACCTCTGCACTTCTCACATTTTCTGACATAAGCTTCAGCAGCTTTCTGCATGTAGGGCCACCAGTACCCCTGAGTAATGGTCCTATGAGCAAGTGACTTGCCCCCAGTGTGGCTTCTATATACTCCTTCATGTATTTCATACAGGAACTCCTTAACTTGTGAAGGATGTACACATCTCAAAAGGGGTCCAGTAAAAGATCTTCTGTAGAGATATTCTTCTGCTGTTAGACTGAATCTTGTCAACTTCAGTCTGATCTTGTGTGCTTCTTTATGATCATCTGGTAGTTTCCCATCTCTAAGGAATACGATTATCGCATCCATCCAGCTTGGTCCCATCTCCACGCACATTGCTTCATGCTCTGTGTTTGGTGGTTCTACACTTGGACCTGACAAGTAGTCAACCATTATTGTCCTTGTCTCTCCTAGTTTCATTGCACTAGCCAGGTTGGCCAAGGCATCAGCATGGTTGTTGTCATCTTGGCTAACTTGCTGTAGTCGGCAATTTTGGAATAATGATATCAGTCTGCCCACTTCTTTTGCATAAGCCATCATTCTTTCATCTCGGGCTGCGTATTCGTCCGTTGCCTGGTTGATGATAAGCTGAGAGTCACAAAAGACCATTACCTCGTCGGCTTCCATTACTGCTGCCAACTTTAATCCTGCGATTAGTGCTTCATACTCTGCTTCGTTGTTTGAGATCTTAAACCCCAAATGAATAGATTGTTCCAACATTTGCCCATCCGACGATACTAGCACTACTTCTGCCCCCGTTCCTTGTCGGTTTGAACTTCCATCAACAAACAGACGGAAGGAGTCGCCGATGTAAATACTACAGAGCCTAAGTTTCTCTTCTTTCCCCTATTCTGCTATCCCCAACTGGGTTTCTCCTTGTTCACCTGGACATCGTATACCCCGGCTCAATGGAGCCCGATGTGTGATGGCGCCTGGTGCGAAATCGGTCACGAAATCAGCCAAAGCTTGGCCTTTGATTGTTGTTCTGGGTCTGAATTCCAGGTCATATTGGCCCAACACCATTGCCCATCTGGCTATCCTGCGTGTCAGATCTCCTTGCTGCAACAAGGACTTCAAAGGATGCTCAGTTAACACCACAATCTTGTAGGCTTGAAAGTAATGATTCAGCTTCTTTGAGGCCATTACTAAGGCCTCATTTCGGAATAGGCTAATTTAGTAACTTTTTGGCTATTTGGCTAAAATATGAGCTAAAAAAAACTAGTGTGGATGACTTTTTGGCTTTTTACGAAAAGATGTGCAAAAAGTAGAGAAAAAAAAGAATCTTTGACTTTTTGGTATGGGTTGTTGACTTTTTAGCTAAAAGGAAGGGTTCCCAAACGAGGCCTAAAGCTAGTGTCAGCTTCTCCAAGGGTAGGTATCTGGTCTCTGCATATGCTAGGGTTTTACTCACGTAGTAAACTGCCCTTTGTTCTCCCTTTTCTTCTCTGATTACCACTGCACTCACTACATGCTTTGAAACAGCCAAGTATAAGAGTAGCTCCTCTTCAGGTACTGGATTTGAGAGAACTGGAGTGGTGGTCAAGTATTTCTTCAAGTCGGCCAAGGTGACTTCGCACTTTTCTGTCCATAAGAAATATGTGGCTTTTTTCACTAAACTGAAGAAAGGTTTACATTTGTCAGCACTTCTGCTTATGAATCTATTTAGGGTTACAGCCCTTCCAGTCAACATCTGTACTTGTTTTGCTGACGTTGGGCTCTTTAACTCCAAGATGGCCTTGATTTGATCTGGGCTTGCCTTAATGCCTTTTCTAGTGACCAAGTATCCCAGGAACTTCCCTGACCCAACTCCAAATGCGCACTTTGATGCATTGAGTCGGGGCCGGAATGTCCTTAGGATATCAAAAACTGTCTTCAGGTCGGCCAGATGATCCTCAGGTTCCTTGGTCTTCACGACCATGTCATCAATGTATACCTCCACTATTTTGCCTATTAGATGTCTAAACATCTTAGTCACCAATCTCTGGTAAGTTGCTCTTGCATTTTTTAACCCAAAAGGCATCACTCTGTAGCAATACAGCCCTTTTGGGGTGATAAATGTAGTATTCTCCTCATCTGGAGGGTACATGGCTATCTGATGGTACCCCCTGTAAACGTCCAAGAAGCTCATTCTTCCATGTCCTGAGGTGACATCCACCAATTGGTCAATTTTGAGGAGTGGGAAACTATCAATGGGACAAGCCTTGTTCAAGCTGGTGAAGTCCACACAAACCCTCCACTTCCCATTCTTTTTCTTCACAACAACCGTGTTTGATAGCCATGTTGGGTAGTTTACCTCTCGAATGGCTCTGGCCTCTAGAAGTTTATCCACTTCCACTTCTACTGCCTCAACATGCATCAATGTAGGCCTCCATGCTCGCTGGATGACAGGTTTGGCCGACCTGTCAACATTCAGTCTATGGCAAGTGACCTCGAGGTCAATACCAGGCATCTCGTATGGTGTCCAGGCAAACACTTCAAGGTTTGCTCTCAAGAATGCCTCCAATTCCTTTTTCTCTTCCTCGGCCAAGCCTGAGCCGAGAAGGAAGAAGCGCTCTACATTCCCTTGCTGAACTAAGATCTTCTTCAAGGCTTCCTCACTTTTCTCGGCTGGTTCTTTGCCAACGTCCTCAAGAACCTCCATGTCATTATCCTCAATCTCTGCTGTTTCTATTGCTCGTATGTGTAGACGTCCCCGAACGCTCCCGGGAGGAACAAGCTCCCGTTCTGTTCATTTGGGGTCACTACAGCTCAGGACTCTCAAATTTGTCACGGTTCTAAATCTGAACCAAAGAGTCCAAATCTGGCAAATCGTTTTGAGAAAACAGATTTTTGAAAGAAGTGCCAAACATGGACTGCTTTGCCAGATACCGAGACCCCGAGAGACTCTCATTTATCTACGGTAGTACTTTGACACAGTACGGCCATCAGAGGTATTGCAGAACTCTCAGTTCTTTATGTTTCCAATCTTTGATTTGCTCCACATATTCTTGATTTCTGATTGACTCATGCTTTTGTTATCCGCAGATTACATGGCAGCCTTGGGCGCCCTTGGGTGATGGTCTCCGATTTCAGTATACTGGAGGATCGGGCACCTCCCAGTACAGGGTCCTGCTCGAAGGACCAGTCGGTAGAGCATGGTTTCTGGGGGAACGCTTTCTGCGTCAGGTATGGGGGTATGATTCTCAGGATCCTCCCGCAGCACCCCCAGCCAGTATGCGGACCGCTGATAGGTTCTCTTCCCAGAAGGTAGTTGGTGCTATGCTGGGTAGTGATGCTTTGCTACATCTCGAGGAGGGGGACTACGCCACTTACCGTCATACATATCTGATGCCTCCATTGACGGGAGTTCGCACCCCGATGACGAGGTCTGCTGGTACGTCATCTTCGAGCCAGGCCCAGGCTCGGGCTGCAGACGCCCCTTCCACCAGCAGGGCTGGTACATCTAGAGGCGGGGGTAGATCGGTTCCCCCGATTCCTCTGACTTATCCTCATCCTGGATGGCCAGACATGCCGACTGAGCTAATGGGGTGGCAGTATGGGGCCATCTCTCCGACTCCGATCCCGCTAGAGCCTCCGATGCCCGGTGATCGATACGCCATTGATCCTGACTCACCACTGGTATGCCCCATTGTTTTTCATCTAACATTCAAACATTTAGAAATTCCTTTATTCACTGATGATTATGAGCTCATATTTGCAGCCACCCCGAGAGTACGTGGAGGAGGTGGTCGGATTGGTGGCCTCACTCGAGAGCATGGTCCTGCGGAGGGAGGCACAGTTGTCTATCGCGGGCATCCAGGTACCCTTCAGTTTTCTGGCATTTATCATACTTCTGATGACATGCTGATTTCTACTGCATTGATAGGCTACTTGTGTAGAGCACATCTGACACACACCCCACTTGTACACTGTGTTTACATGCACCCACTTCATGTAGTCTTTGCTTGTATCTGCATCTGATGTACATATTTGGACTGATGTATTTGAATTGAACTCTTTATTTTCAGATGCCTCTGATGTACGCTCAGCCGCCGGCCAGGCCACCTGGGCCTCCTTGGGGAGCTGGGCCATCCGGGCCTTTTCATGGAGCTGGGCCATCCAGGCCTTTTCAGGGAGCTGAGCCATCCAGGACTTTTCGGGGAGCTGGGCCATCCAGGCCTTTCTGAGGAGCTCGAGGAGGGTCCTCCCGCAGACGCAGGGCGCATGTTATAGAGGCAGAGCCTGATGAGGAGGAGGAGGAGGAGGAGGAGGAGGCCACAGACCGTCAGTCAGAGACATCTGCTGAGGAGGGGGACTCCGGTCTTGGTTCCGGGAGTGGAGACGAGGCTGAGGGGGTCCAGAGGACGACAGCTCCGGCCCGAATGATGATGGTGATGCCAAGGTTGTCCCGCAGAAGAGGGCGAGGAGGGCCTCTTATTCCCGCTCCTGAGAGCACAGACACGGTTGTTTCCTGTTTTACTTATCTTTTTGCTAGTAGTTGTAGCACATTTGTACATTATCAGGCAGTTTATTTTCTGTAAAACTTTTGCCTTAGTCTGTAAAAATTTGTAACAAGCGAAGCATGATGGGATGAAACAGCTTTTGAAAAAAGTATTGTATTTTAAACACTTAGCATCATATCGCATCATTTTGCACCAAAGTGAGATTGAATGGAAGCGTATATTATGCATTTCGCCCAGTCAGGTAGTGAACCGACGCAACAACCTAACTTTCTAAGATATAACAAAAATCTTAACAAGTTTACAACTCAATAAGCAAAATACAATAGCATTGACAATGCAAAAAACAAGACTTAAACAAAGATTGCTTAAACAGAGAGCAACGACTCAAAAACACGAAACACGACAGCTCGACAAACAACTCGATAAGCGAAACGACAACTCGATAATCAAAACAACAACTCGATAAACAAAATTCAACAACACAAAGTGTATTCCGGACGATTTGAGCAACGGAACGCATCCAAAACAGAGGGAAATGAAGGCTTTTGACACATCCGTTGCATGGAAATGCTCGAAACTTTCCTTCGGAGGGTAAAACAGGGCCAAGGGGATACACTGGAGCATGGCCGGCCACCTTTGGGAGCCGGCCGGCCAGTTTCATGGAGAGTGGGAGGTGGCCGGCCAGTTTTGTAAAAAGCAAATGGTCGGCCAGCCAGAAAATGTGGCCAGCCGGCCACTTATTCCTGCAGCCACCCAGTTTTTTGACAAGTGTCCCGCTGAATAGTGTTTTTCCCTCTTTAAAAGCCCCAGCTCCATGATTCATTCAATTCACCTCAGTTTTGCATCAGAAATGGATGCATTTCTTGTTGAAAACCTCACAGCTTGGATCGCTTCTCTAGATGGCTCTGAAAAGCTGAACTTCCGAGGTTTCGGCTTGAATGCACTATTCACGCTGAGCCACACTCCGTTGCACCTTCCTTTCCTCCATGCCGCGGCGAGGTTTTGGAACCCAGTGACGCATGTCTTCAGCTTTGGCGGGCAAGAGGTATGTCCGACTTTTGAAGATTTTCAGGTTTTGATGGAATCTGAAAGCCAAGAAGAGATCTTGCCCCAGTTTCGCTTCGGTCACGCCCAGGTCTTGGGGCGGATGTGCGGACTCACCGCTCATGATGCTCGATCTCTGATCTGTAATGGGGAACTGAATATCCTTGGTTTGATCTATCGTTTTTCTGACGCCGGTGACCGCAGCAACCATTATTGGCAAGGTTTTTGGCAACACGCCCTTTGCTTATGCTTGTTGTTTCACTTTCTGCTTTCCTCGGGCTTTGGCGGATCTAGCATCCGTCTGATCGAAGTTGCTCAAGGTTTGAGAGAAGGGAAGAGTTACATTGCCATGACCCTAGCCGAGACTCTGATGGGCTTGGATGCTTTTCATCGCCGGGAGACGACTAGATTTGCTGGGAGTCCACTGCTGTTGCAGGTAATGTTTCCCACCCCATCTTACATATATATTTGCTCACATCACTCGGCCCTCAGGCTCGATTTTTCTCACAAAATCCTTGTCTTACTTTTCTCTCATCATACATCTCTCTGTTCTTTATTCTCTCATTTTTCATCCCTCCCCAGGTGTGGTTAATGGACAAACTACAGGTCGTGGACTCTTGCCCGGCCTACTCAACTAGAGGCTATTTCTTTCGACAGCACCTAATCAATGCCCTTGATGAAAGGTGGTGGTTTGACTGGATGTGCAATTTGTCCGCAGATCGCATTGCTTGGCGTTGTCCTTGGCTCAATCTCCCGGCAATGAGCTATAGCATGTCCCGACTGATCGGGATCCAGTTGGTTGGTCTCACCCACTATGTATTTTACTTCCCGTTCCGGTTCCTGCGCCAGTTCGGTCATGATCAGATTTGCTCACCAGAGGGGATTGAGTACCCGGCTGCTTTCCCGGTCCGAGGTGCACAACTTGCGCGATATGCCACAGCATGGAGGACTAGAGAACTCCTGGCCCCTGCTCCCACTTTCAGTTGCACTTTGTCGGATGAGTGCTTGGATTGGCTCAATGAGGAGGCACAGGTTGGGCCTAGCTTGGCGTCAGAGGCTTCGACCAGCTCTGGGAGGGGGCGCAGGGATGCTTGACTCGACTATGCCCCAGATTTATTGCTTTACTAGTACTTTCAAGTTTTCTTTATGAATGTAATAAAAAGCAGCTTCGATTGTATGCAAGAGGAGGAGAACTCCGTTTTGAAATCAATGAAATTGACAGTTGTGGTACTGAAAATTTTCCGCTTTGGTCCAAAAATGGTCTAAGTTGTAAAAAAATTAATTTGAACAAAGTCAACTTTTATTAAAACTTTTCAAAACCATTTTAG
>NW_021025487.1:1727421-1747465 GCF_004153795.1 Camellia sinensis
ATACATTCCGTCACTCGGAGTACGAAATGTACCTCGTTTCCCGTGCCCGAGCTAACTCCTATCCCGAACGCGATGCAATATGCATGACATGCATGAAATGCAACTAAGATACAATCCTAACATACACAATGTTATGGAATGGCATACACGCTATACGAGGTAATACACAACCGAGCATACACAATGCTATGGATGAAATGGCATACGCAATGCAATAATGGGCTTATCCTAACATGAGAGAGCCTCAGCCACACTCACATAGGAGGCCATCAGATGAAAACAAGACAACTCGAAATGCGTGCACGCGTGCACGCAAACCAAGAATCGACCCTCAGGCACCGAAATGCCACTCTAATGAGACATGGCAAAGACATGGAATATGACATACAAATATGCAAAAATCAGTAGCAAAAAGAGGGGGAAAACAGCCCCGAAACAAGGCGAAATGACACCCGATGCATGGAATTAAACCGAAATGCAACATTAGGTACATAAAATGGCTTACAGCTATACAAAGCATGCATAATTGGTACATGGAATGAAAATACAGAAGCAAGGCAGCCCCGAAATAAGCACTTTTTCAGTTCAAAGCATGGCCAAACAGCAAACAGAAACAGGGCAAAACTAGCATGCAAGAAATGGCCCTAAATGTGAGATAAAGAAGCAACTCATAGCTTCTGTCCTCAAACAGATTAGGGCCCTTCAACAAAGTTGAAGAGGGGCCCAAAACATGATCTTTTATAGTTTTGAAAATAGCCCAAAAACAAACACAGGTATAGCTACACTCTTATGCAAGAAAAGGGCCAAAAGATGGCCAAAGAAGGAAGTGGTAGATGCAAAGCCCAAACAAAAAAAGACTCTTCTAAAATATTGAATAGGGACCAAAAATAATGCATTTTACAGTTGATGGCCGGACCTAAAACAGTATGCATACAATCCAAAAATATCATGCAAAATATGGCCGAGAAGAGGGATATAACACAAAGTATATTAAGGATGCCTCAAAAAGTGAAATACCCTCAATGAAACATGAAGAGGAGGCCAAAATAAGACTGTTTTCAGTTCTGAAAAACACCCAAAAATAGAATCATCCGAGGCTAACAACTCATGCAAAAATGGGGATTAAAAGAGAGATATAACACAAAGTATATGAAGGGTGCCTCAAAAAGTGAAATACCCTTAATGAAACATGAAGAGGAGGCCAAAATAAGACTTTTTTCAATCCTGAAAAACACCCAAAAATAGAAGCATCCGAGGCTAACAACTCATGCAAAAATGGGGACCAAAGAGAGATATAATGACAAGTAGCACATGGAGGTCCCAAACAGTGATGAGCCCTTCTTAAATGTTGAAGAGGGGCTCAAAATAAGCCTACTTACAGTTTACATCATGCTCCAAAATAGATCACACACAAGCTAAAAATATCATGCAAGAAAATGACATTCTAGAGGGATAATGAAGCAAGTGCAAGATGGGGGGCTCAAACAATGTTGAGCCCTTAAGAAAAAGTGAAAAAGAGCTCAAAATAAGGCCACTTTCAGTTAGGTCTGGAGTTCAAAACACCAAGCATGTATGGCTTACAAATGATACAAGAAATGGACCAAAAAAATGGGAAATGAAACTTACCCTTGAAGACAAGTCTTTAGCAACTCTTGGCTTGAGTTTGTAGCACCCTTAGGCCTTGGAGAACACCTTCAAACTTGTGGAATGGAGGATGGAAGGGTGGGGGTTGGTGGTGTAGAAGAAATGGTGGTAGAACTTAGGAAGTTTTTTGCTTGAAAGAGATAGATGGAGGGAGATTTTTGTATGCAAGCTTGAAGGTAATTTTTTCTAACCCCTAAGACCAATGCTGCCTGCTGGTTATATGGACCAAAGAGAGGGAGAAAAGGTGGGGAAAAGGTGGGGGAAAAGGAGGCAAGTTTTTCCCCAAAAAATATCCCCCGGATACAGATGTTTTTGGGGGAAAACAGCTATACAGCTGTAAAGTGTACAGTGTAAGGATTATGGCCGGCCACTTTTTGGAGTTGTAGGTGGCCGGCCGGCCACCCTCCCTAGCCGGCCGGCTAGAGGTCAAAAAGGTCAAGTTGATTTTCTGGCCGGCCATCACAAAAAGGTGTCCTCCCAGGTGCTCTCAACACAACCTTGTGGTTCAAAATTGGAAACAGTAAAACATGAGAGAGAATAGGCCATTTTTAGGAGGGGGTCAAAAGGGTCAAATGGAATTACTGGCCGGCCACCAACTTTTGGTGTCCTCCCATGTATGTACAACACAAATATGTGGTTAAAAGTTTAAGAAAGTGGCCCAAGGGTGTTCAACATTGGCTCGGAAGTGAGAAAAACGGGCGTCGGAGGGCGCCGGAGGAATATAACTGGTTGTTGAAACAATTGCTGGCCTCCCACCCTTCTACAGCCTTCCTGGTGATAAAACAGAGGTACCTGCCAAAAATGAACGAAAACCGATGCAAAACGAATGCTCGGGGGCCAAAACGCGCAGTTCGAGGCCCCGAAAACTGCTTATTAAGCACCGAAAGTGGCATTCGATCACGAAGTGGGTCTCTCAGACCTCAGTGTCCCTCAAAAGGGAGTAAATAAGAAGTATGCCAAAAATCAGAGCAAACGGAGATGGTTAGGCGGTCCCGAACCGAGGCACACGGCCAACAGTCCCGAAAAATCGGAAACCGGGCTCCGAAATGGGCAAAATGGCCGACGGCCACAAAATGTAGCCCACGGCCATTGAGAGATGGTCTACGGGACCTCTCCCTCCCCTCAGGAAAAGAAACAGAGAAAACCGAGTCTGGTTCGCAAACCGAGGCAAGGCACAGAAGAGGGTTCGGAAGTCCGGAGGCAGGGCTCACGGCCGCGACTCTGAAACTTCTGAACGAGCACGATATGCAACGTCACCGAGCGCTCAATCGGTGATGTCTGAGTCTTAAGGTCGGTCAAAAATGGGGTGTCTACACTATGTTGCAGGTGGATTTCATTGCTGCCATGGAGCAATTCTTTGCCTGTACCTGATCCCCTCTGACCTCCTCAATTTCATGTTCTGTTAGGAACCGCAACAGCTGGTGCAATGTTGAAGGAACAGCCCCCATTGCATGCAGCCATGGCCTTTCCAGGATAGCATTATAAGGGGAGGGGGTGTCAATTATTGTGAACTCCATTTTTACCTTCTTGGTGCCAGCCTGCACCTCCAAACTTATTGCTCTCAGGGGCTACGTTGGTACTTCGTTGAACCCAACCATTGGACCATTGGATTGTTCCATATTATCTTGGTAAAGGCCAAACTCCTTATAACACCTGACATACATGATGTCACAAGAGCTGCCCTGGTCGACTAGAATTCGCTTTACCTGGCACTCTCCAACTTAGAGGGATGCTACACCATCTCTAGGTCGTCTTCAGTAAAAGACACTATTGGTCTCTGGCACTCATCTGCCCTAGGTCTTTTCTGCTGGACCTGATACACATGTTGCAAGTGTTTTACCACCTGATTTTCCCCACGTATCTCGTTCTCATTCACCTTCAAATGAATCACATTGATCACTCGAGGTCCGCCTGCCTACGGTTGTGGTGCTGGCGAGGGTGGTGCTGCTGGAGCCTGAGGCAGTCTCATTTGTTCCTCCTCTGTCCTAACCTCATCTACCAGGCCCCTTAGATGACCCTATCTTACCAAGTCTTCCAGATGTGCTTTTAGGGCTCTGTACCCTTGGATTAGATACCCATCCTCATTGTGGTAGGTACAGTGTTTCCCCAGACTTCTTCCCATAAATTCACCAGGAATCTTCTCTGGTGCTCTATAATAGGGTTAATTCTGGATTCTTTCCAAGACTTTGTAAACTGGAATCCAGAATACAGTAGTGACTGCCTGTGCAGCCATCAGTCTTGTCTCTTGCTTGTTGTATCTACTGTTACCTCGGCCTCGCTTCGACGAGCCAATTCTCTTCTCTTGTTTTGACGCATTTATCCCTAGCGTGTCCTCATCGGCCCTCGCATACTTCTCTATCTTAGCCATTAGTTTCTCCATGCTTTTTGGCAGTGTCTTTGCCAGTGATTTTCGAAGCAGGCAATTATCGTTCAGACCGTTCTTGAAAGACATGACCGCCACATCTTGGTTGCACCCTGGTATGCGGTTGAACACCTTGTAATACCTTTTGGCATAGGCCCTAAGGCTCTCATCCTCGCCAATTCTCAGAGCCATCAAGGAGTCCACCCTCAACGGCTGTAGTTTGTTTGTCACAAACCTAGCCATGAACATCTCGGCCAGGCCTTCCCAGCTTTTCACAGTTCCTTTCAGCAACTTGTGAAACCAGTCTGATACGATTTCCCCAAAGGATGAGGGGAACACCTTGCAGAGCAACGGCTTATTCCCAGTGTATAGTGCCATTGAGTTCAGGTACAAGCCGACGTGAAAGTTAGGTTAGACTTACCGTTGTATATTTGGAATCTCGGCATGTGGAACCTCTTTAGGGCCTCAAATTTGTCCAATTCTACCGACAACGGCATTCTCGGCTTGAACGGAGAGGTTACCTCGGCATCTTGTCGCTTCCTTTGGAGGTAATCTCTCAAATCCTCTTTGCTCCATCCAGGAGCTCGGTTATCAACGGATTTTAGCCTCTTTGGTGTGCTACTCCCGATGTCGTTATGGGTCCTCTTGGACCTCTCTCCGTTAGTTGCATCGAAACAAAGTTCCTTCCGTTGAACATACTGATATTCTTTGGGGTCAACTTCTTTGGTACGATATGTCCTCCGAGAATCTCCCTTCATTGACTCTCCTCTCCCGACCTCCCTTGAAGGCCGATGAGAGTGTTCCTTGGCCCTGGTGTGCTGGGGGTCTGTAGGGACTGTTTTCTGTCCCCCTTTCTGGGCATTGTTCTTGGCCGCTTGAATTAGCGTGTCTTGTAACAGAAACGGTGGCTGCATGACGTTGTTCTGCATCATGAAATTGACAACTGATTGCAAGTCCTCCAATTTATTCGTCATTCCCTTCATCTCTCCGTCCCTCCGCAGGCATCTATCTTTCCATACCTGGAGGTCATTTTTATTGTAATACCCGCCTCGGTCTGCCTTCTTTGGTACGTCTTCCTCTTGGCCGATATCTTTCTCTCCAGGGTTCTGATCCCGAGTTTCTTTGTTGCAGTTATCCTCTTTTACGTTAGGGTCAATGTGTTTACCACTCCCAGTAGGGATGTCGTCCCCATCCTTTTCTTTCTATCCATCGTTGGCCATCTATTCTCTTTTCTTTCCCACAGACAACGCCAAATTGTGTGTGCTGTTTTCTGACCACACTGCCAAACAGATACTTAGCTGGAGAACACCGGCAAAATAGATTACACCTAAACGACCCGTTACAGAAAGATAAGACTCCGGCGGTGGTTCGTCCACCCGGGGGCACTCCGACAATCAAGTCGGTAATCAATATCTCTTAAAAATAGCCAATTGTGCTTAACTCACAAGCCAGAATACAAAAAGCATATCTTAGACCCATGAAGGTGCCTTACTTTTATAGTCCGCACTGACCTGATCCCTGTAGAAGCCTAGCTTCAATGGACTCTGGCTCAATGCTCATCTTGTATTCTCCAATAGATAAAGATAAACTCCCTAAGAGCTTTATCCTTATTCAGACTGAAGTCCTCCCCTATTCTAGGACTCTTATAGCTTATCCGCTTATCCTGGATTCCAGTATCTCAGCAAATAACCTCGGCCTAGGCCGAGATCATCTCAGCGTCATGACCAGGACACGTGGCACCTCGGCTGGCACTTCGGTGCCACCTTGGCCACATGTTGTCATTAACAAAAAAACATGTCACCACAGAAACTAATCTTTGCATACATGAACATTTGAGATCCATTTATGAAAGAATCATGAAATTTGTGCAAGAGACTTGAGAATAATTATGTATTTGAATTTCCTGAAGTGTTTACAAATTTATGGAAGTGTTTTCATGGATTAATGCATGGCAAGCTCCATTTTTGAAGCTTGAACCTAGTTTTGAAAAAACCAAGAAATTAGGAAGGAATAAAGTAATTTGAAATGGATTGTTATAAATTGAGGGTCGTAAAGGTGACAGAAACCGAAATGAATTACTTTATTGTGATTAGTGTAATTTTTAGAGTCTATTGTGAAATTTAATTAAAAAATAGATTCAGATCAAATTAAGTAGATTAAACTCAATTAACTTAAGTTATAATTATTTAACTTAAGCTTTGATTAATTAAATAAATTGATTGAGCCTATATATATAATAGCTCATATTCTTGAGCTCAAAATATGAGGGAATTAGTGGGCTTTGTAGAGAGAGAGAGAGATACAACTTGAGGAAGAGAGTTTTTTTTTAGAGAGCTCAAGGAAGACATTGAAGAACAAGCTTAAAGCTTCATAATTCAACAAGTTAAGGTAAGAATTTCTTAAATTCATGAATTTAAGACATCTACATCTATATCTTCTTGAAAGTAAGCTTAATTGAGAAAGAATCATGCATGATTAAGAATGTATTGTGATGTAAATTGAAGTGGGACACCTACATGAGTTTGTATGGTTGGATTTGAAGAAAGTAGTTCATAAACATGACATGCATAGTATAAATTTATAGCAAATCATGTTTAATTGAGAGTTTTTTGGTGTAAATTAATGTTAAGAATTCATATGAGCATAAAAGTGAAGAATTGAAAGAATTGAGTTCGCATTTTGCACACTGTTCACTCGCGCACCCAAGGGGCCCGCTTGAGCGACCAAGCCTTTTTAGCATATTTTGACATGTTTTTTGTTTACATCTTTGTTTCTATCTTCTTCTGAGTATTTCTAACCATGAATTATGACTCATTAAGGTACTGATATGTAAGGAAACAACATGTACAATTGAATTAGAATGAGAAAATAAAGTATGTAATTAGAACAATGTGTTCCAATATGTTTGGTATATGTGATGTGTAGGTTTGAACATTGTGCAAGGACACCAACCTACTCGAGGTGAGTAATCTCTTTGTAATGGTATTTTTGTATGAATTACTTTAAAATTATTTTTGCTAGACGAAGAGATATGAAATATGACAAAGTTTACAAATAAGTCCTTTAAAACTAAAGGTTATGCTTTGAAATACCGAATTGTGTACAATGTGATCTGTTTCCTGAAAAGGAAATTTGCTAAGGAGTGAATGAATTCCTTTTGAACAACTAATAAGAAAATATGTTTTGACCATTCAATAACAACTGTTTTGTCTATGATCCGTAAATGACATTTTATATAAGTTATTGGACCGTTGTAAACATTTTGTTATAAATGACAAGTTTTCTGAGAAATTATATTTGATATGAATTAATAAGATTCCCCATTGATCATCAAACAAGACACCATGAACATGTGCTTGATTTTCAGAAACTTCCGTTATGTTTATGTCGGTCCATAGTGGTCATTATGTCTGTATCGACTCGTTACGATCGTTATGCCTATGTTCTCGTTCCCTTGTGGACGTTCTACTAATTTGCTAACCAGTACTATTTGATTATATCACGAAATGAAAGTGACACTAAATGGTATGAAAAACTTTATGACTTCTGAATGTATATGTTTGATAAATACTTCATTTCGTCATGAACGTTTTGTATAGTATTTTGCTAAAGGTCTAGTAACGCTTTTGACAACGTACTACGCTATGTGTTGATCTATAGAAAGTTTACTGAAGGTTTATGGAACTTTATTCATTAGTACAAGTATCCAAAAAATATTTTGAACATTGTTTTGCTTATATAAGCTGCTAATCTTTACATTGGGATTATTCATTGGGCTCTAACTCACTGTTTAATATATGTATATAGGTGATCGGACACCGGATCGGAGTTAGTGGCGCCAACCCGAACTCTTTTTTTGTCAAGCCAACTATTACACCTCACTGCAAAGTTCCAAGCCAACACGTGGCAAAGCTTTTTGGGTGGTTCAGATTCACTCTCTTGAAATCAGTCTAGTGGCAAGAGTGGTCTATGACTTTTGTTTGTACTGTTTTGATTATGGGATTTAATTTCCTAACTTGTGTTTCATTTTGTATATAAGTATTTATGGACTCAAGTGTTTGTGCATACATAAATATTTGAAAGTGGGTTTGTACATTTAAGTCCTCACAGCTCATTGGACGTTATTTTCTATTATTGAACTGGCTTCCGCCAGCCCCTTTTATTGTGTTATTGTCATTATTTTAAGTAAGCCTTTAGTAATCACGAATTACTAGCCGATTACATTGCTAAACCTATAGGGGTGGCTTTGAGTCGTGACAGAAACGACCTATCAAATTAATCCCAAGGGATTATTTTTCTAATACTATCTCCCATAGTGGAATACTAATCTCATCCATGGAGACCTATCATAGGAATTAGGGTCCTCTCATTGATCTCTCTCTTTGCCTTCCTACTTGCTGGGTCAATGGGCCTACTTTTGGGCCCAATTTCAATGATCCGAACGTTGACATTTTAAGATTTGTTGAGTAAATCATACCTGTAAAAAATCAAGTTGATCAGATACCAGAAACTACGTGTTCAGATCATTGAACTGAAAATCATTTTTTTTTTAAATTTAATAAACAGTTTTCTGAACACATTCATTCTTATATCCGATCAACTTGATTTTTTGCAGGTATGATATATTCAATAAATCATAAAATGTGAACAGTACAGATTATCAAAATTGGGTCCAAAAGTGGGCCTAATTGCTCGACAATGAGAGAAAGTAAGGAGAGGATCCTGATTCCTATCATAGTCCCAAGGTATTCTGAATCACTTCTCATTTTGCAAAGAAACACAATATTAATGGACCACACATCCATCCTAATTCAATTTCATCCCTTTTAACCCAAAACAAACTAATCTTAAAAATTGAAATTAATTCCTAGTAAGTCCTATTGAAAATTAGTCCTAATAAACACGTCGCTAAAAATAATTTTTTATGACATTTTTTGCATATGTCGTTAAAAATTGACAATTAGTGACTTTTTTGTCACGACTTTCATAAATTGTCTCTAAAACTTATAATTAGTGACTTTTCTGTGATTAATTTTTTAAATTGTCGTTGAAAACTGAAAATTAGTGAATTTTTTTGTGATAATTTTTTCAAACTGTTGCTAAAACTTATAATTAATTAATTTTTTGTGATAAATTTTTTAAATTATTACTGAAAATTAATAATTAGTTACTTTTTTTAATAGTACTTGATAAAGAATGTGGTTAATTATCACATAATTTATTAGATAATAAATTCACTTATCATATATATATATATATATATATATTGTTAAAAATAATATTTTTCTCTTATTTAGATGGCACATTCTAAAAATTTACTTTGAATAATGTTAGAGGCCTTAAAAATTTTATTAAAATTTTTATTAAATGTCTTAAATTGATGTGAAACCCACATTATACAAGTCTAGTTTTCTGAGAAATTATATTTGATATGAATTAATAAGATTCCCCATTGATCATCAAACAAGACACCATGAACATGTGCTTGATTTTCAGAAACTTCAGTTATGTTGATGTCGGTCCATAGTGGTCATTATGTCTATATCGACCCGTTACGATCGTTATGCCTATGTTCTCGTTCCTTTGCGGACGTTCTACTAATTTGCTAACCAGTACTATTTGATTATATCACGAAATGAAAGTGACACTAAATGGTATGAAAAACTTTATGACTTCTGAATGTATATGTTTGATAAATACTTCATTTCGTCATGAACGTTTTGTATAGTATTTTGCTAAAGGTCTAGTAACGCTTTTGACAACGTACTACGCTATGTGTTGATCTATAGAAAGTTTACTGAAGGTTTATGGAACTTTATTCATTAGTACAAGTATCCAAAAAATATTTTGAACATTGTTTTGCTTATATAAGTTGTGAATCTTTACATTGGGATTATTCACTGGGCTTTAGCACATTGTTTAATATATGTATGTAAGTGATCAGGCACCTGATCAGAGTTAGTGGCGCCGCCCGAACTCTCTTTTTGTCAAGCCAACTATTGCGCCTCACCGCGAGGTTCCAAGCCAACACGTGTCAAGGCTTTTTGGGTGGTTCAGATTCACTGGAAACTGGCCTACCAGAGGGAAAAGTGGTCTACAAACCCCCTTTCTCCCTCCAGGCAAGGTCAACAGGGCTTGATCCATAAACTGAGCCAAAACACAAAGGGTTCAGAGGCCTGGAGGCAAGGCACTCAATCGAAAACTCCGGAAACTTGAACGAGCACAACATGCACTATCACCGAGCGCTCAATCGATGACGTCTGAGTCTTAAGGTCGGTCAAAAATGGGGTGTCTACACTAAGTACTCTAGGAACCCAGAAATTAGGAAGGAATGAATTAATTTGAAATGGATTGTTGTAAATTGAGGGTGTAAAGGCGATAGAAACCGAAATTAATTACTTTAATGTGATTAATTGATCACTCAATGATGAATGTGTACGCTTGTCAAATGCTTGACTTCCTCAGTAGGAAACCTCAATTTTGAATCGACAAACCTTGCGCCTTGTTTTGGACCAAAATAGTGGTTTTTCAGGCCTGTGCCTCTAGGGACCTACCATCCACTAGTGTGGCATGCCGCCCACTAATGTGGCCTGCCACCCACTAGTGCAAAAAACAAAATAAATATTTTTCGCCAGCTATCCCTACAGATACATACACCATTCCAGCTATGCTTGTAAGGATATTTCGAGGGTCTCTCATATATTTCTATATATAGATGACCCTTTCTTTTGGTAGAGAGGTTAGAAAAATTTTGGAATTTTAGAAAATTTTGGAAAATTCCTTTCTCTCTACAATTCTCTCTCTCTCTCTCGTACAACTTACATAACCTTTGCCTAAACACTCTAAACCAAACCTAGAGAGTTCCTTGCTGAGGTGATTTGAGCTTGTATTTTTGCTCTTGAGGCACTTGAGAGTGTGAAATAGTGGTTTAGAAATCCAAGGAATCATTCCTCTTCAAGAGGTATACATTCTAGTTCTTTTGTGCCATCTCTTTCTCATTTTTTCTTGTTGTTTTTGAGCTGTTTATTACCTATATTTTTGGGCTAAAACTTGTGCTTTAAGGCCATTAGAGGTAGAGGAGTTGACAACCCTTCTTTAAACCTTGCTTCTAAGGCCTTTGCCCTTGTGTTTCCCACATTTTAATCAATTTTTTTTGAGCTTTTTACACTGATTTTCAAAGGTTTTTTAAAGGCAAAAATCATGTTTTGAAGTCCAAAAAGTGGAGGGGTTAACCTCCCCACCTTGTGCTTATGTGCTAGTTTTAATCCCTCAATATTTTAGCTAGTTGTTGTAGTTATTTTTGTCTTAATTCCAGCACTTTTTTGGATTGTTTTTGGACTATTTTAGGAGTTAGCTTCATTCATGCTTTCTATAGTATGCTTGTAGTGCAATAGTCCTCATAGGCTTGGTGGTTTAGGCCTTAACCTCCAATCTATTTGAGTTGATAGCATTTATTTCAAGCTTTCCATACTTGTGTTCATCTCTAATCACCTCTGTACTTACTTCATTTATTGGCTTCTCCCTTACTTTGAGAGTGGTTTCAAACCGATTTTTTGTTTAAGCTTGAGATTGAGGTCGTTGTGCTTAATGGTTTAATCTCTTTGGTGGTTCATTACCAACGGCATGACATCTCTCTCATACCTAAAACAGCCATTTGTTTGACACTTTTTTCCATTAGAGGACTTAATCTTCATTTTTGGACTCAATGAATTAAGGAATGGAAAGATAATTAAAAGAGGTAATTAAAATTGGGGATAAAATGGCTCAAGATAATAAAATAGTTTGGCGTTCAATTGGCCGTTAATTGAACACATGGAGACTTGAGTCATTTCATACTTATTAGTGATGAAATGGTTCAAGTTTCCACAGTTAACCATTTCCCTTTATCAATCTATGATAGGGAGGAGGTTTTTGTTAGTCTTTCCTTACCATTTATTGAATGGTGTCCCTTGATTCATAAGTCATCACTCAATGAAATTGCGTCGATTAATGGCTTGCGAATCAAGTCTACCCCTCCTTTGACCTATTTGCTAATAAGGAGAGGCAGGGTAGACAAACATCCCCTGAGAATACTCGGGTTTGTGCTCTATTTGTCCTCTGTTGCTGCAGGAAAGAACCAACATCAGTGGCCGGCAGGCCACTTTTACTGGATGGTAACCCACTATTAGTGGCCAGCCGGCCACTGCTTCTGAGTTGTCGGCCACTTTTTCCAGGCATGCAGTGTCCTTTTTCCGGGAGAGCAGAAGTCGAGGTGGAAAAACAATGCAATTTTCCAACTATGCAACAGAGGCATTCCGGTAGCAAAACGGAGAGCATTATCTGGTGGAAATTCACATCCATGCATGAGTTATCCCTAGATTCTCGGGATCCGTCACAATGATGTTATATTGTTAGTATTTTGTGCTTGGAGTAGCGAATGTGTAACTAATTAGTTAGTAATAGCTAGTTAGTTTTATGTTGTACTCATTTAATTAGCTAGAATCGTTAGTTAGTTTTGTTATTGTAATAATTAGTTAATTAGCTAGTGTAGTTAATTTATTTCATTTAGCTTGTAATAGTTAGTTAATTCGTTGTAATTAGCTAGGTTATTCATTCGGACCCTCCTGTGCGAGGGCAAATATGTAATAATGTGTATGTCTTCCAACCTCACATCTTTCTCTCTTTTATTTACTTACTTACAATGGATAGTTTAGAACATCATGTTTCTTTTAGCATTTTTTATGTTTGCATTCACTTGTCTCGCATGCATCGAGGCTCGGTTCATCATTCTAACAAAGAATTGTCGTTTATTACTTCGTTAAATACATGTTTAAACCACATGCTATCAAATTGATTCGCATGTCATAATTAGTAGCCGAGCCTATTAGTTGGATATCGCATGTGTTGCATTAGTCGTGTTGCATTAGTTAGGAGCATGCATGTTTCTAACTCTTTTGTTTCTTTTGGCTTACCTTGGAGTACGAGGTAAGCATTTTTGTGCTTTAGCATATTGCATGCGTGTGATTATTGCCATGTTTAGCATGTTTGCCATGAGGCTAAGTGCTTAATTGATATACTTGCTTGAATGCCTATGGATGAAAGCTAATTGCTTGAATTGGAATAATTTGAGTAGTGTGCATATGCGATCACTTTTTCAAGTGGTACATATTTGAAACAATTTTCAAACAAATATGAAATTAAAGTATTCCAATTTTTGCAAATTAGTCTATACTTGTATGTAACACATAGTAATGCTAGTCTAATAATCGGAACAAGAGCATATATTGTAAATAAGAATCACATCATGATTAGTAGAGGTCGATCTTTGATCAAAAAAGTGGGGTGCTCAATTCATGACATTCTCCTCTCGTACCTAAGTTTCCGAGCCGAGACAATTTTGGTGATGACGGATGAGTGGCCTTTGGCACGAGTCTTAGGTTTCCCAAATTTTTAAAAAAATATTTAGGTGGCGACTCTGTATCTGGCAAAGTAGTCCATTTTTGGCATTTTTGATTCAAAATTGATTTTTCAAAAGATTTGTCAGATTTGGACTCTTTTGTGTTTATCTATTTCACATTGCACTTGTGAGATCAGATTCAAAACCACAGGAGTCCGAACTGTAGGGCTAATTGTATCCGAAAGGAGCACGAAAAGTCGAGCTACACTGACATACATTAATCTTTGTGGTCACATTTACGTTATGCATTTTTTGACGTTGTTTTTGGAGTTCGATGCCAGTCTAACCATCTAATAGACATCGCACTTTCTGAATTACAATAGGAAGTGTATGTCATGTTTTTGTTGAACCCACTCATCAAGTCGCAGGCAGGATTGATGTTTTCAATTACTTTCAGCTTACCAATGTTTTTAAAAAAAAATGGTGTTTAAAGTTACCATTTCCCCTTTGGAATCCCCATCAGGGTAGAGACCTTGCCAAACAAACTGTCCGATATATGTGTAATTATTTTTAAAGCAATGTTTAAATGCTTGTGTAATGTAATGTCACATTATATATCACGCAACAACAATTGATAGCACATCTACGTATGTAGCATCAATTAAGGTGTAGCACATGAATGTGATCGCCAACACAGATCATGAACGTACAAAATTTTTACCTCGTATAATAACGACTAAAACCGTACCAACCCAAACAATTGTCATACAAAACAAAAACATTATCAATCTAGTCACACCATTCTCACGGTGTAATAAACAATATCAACCAAAACATTCAGTATCGTCTATAAAAAATCACTAACCCAATTTTCGAACCCAAATCAAATGAATAGCAGCTAGTCACGTCGGCTTCGGCGTTTCAGGCACGACAGTCCCTATCAAACACCCCCGCTATCCTCGCATGCAGGCCTTTGACTAGGTCATTTATGAACATTTTCACCATCGACGAGGGAAACACTTGTGGCGACATTCCATACATCCTGCTGTCCACCTCAACGCCATGTACGTATTGCTGGAGTATGTAACAGACAAAAATTGCACAATTTGGCCTGCAATGTATGATGCCATAGGCCACATAATTGTCATTACACATCACGTCAAACAGACCTCAAACCAAACACCAAACACCAAACACCATCGGGAAATACACTAATGAAGTGTTAGCTTCATAGTAAGCGACTATGAAGTAATCTCACAAACGTTACATTGAAGTTTTAAGGTTGACCCACAATATTTATGGTCTTTAAAAATGAAAAAGTGGGACAAAACACACTTACGAATCTGGCCCCTGCTGTGGGGAGTCCACGACCTACATAAGCATTCGGTCAAAATTTTGGGCATTTACATTCTCGTCCACCACCCTTGGGTTCACAAAATTTTTATGGTATGCAACGACCCATTTCTTTTTGTCATATCACCATACACCCTTAATTAGTTGCACACCACGCTATGTACCTATATAACAATTAACATTAACTAAGCAGCAAATAAGGGTGTATCGCACATAATCGGCCGAGATATCACCACCACAACACTTAAATAAAACACAATTAATGGTGTTTACCACTTTCAGCGCTTCGTTGTAGTGGTCATCGCACATTCCTGTTCTCTGCCTCATGGAATTATAATGCTTCCAAGCCCTCGTCTCCGTATTGTGAACCATGAAAACCTAATGGCTAGCCTGGTAAATCGGGAAAATGATGTACCTGTGCCCTCGAACTGCTTTTGTGTGTACATTAAGATACCTCGTCCGTGACAGCGAACTCGCATTCCTCATCATGTCCTGTACATGTGGTTAAGACAAGTACATTTCATTTGAATTAGTAACCATGACAGCGCAAATTCTTTTCAATTTGGTTTGACATGTGGCGTGTTAGTATAGTGTCCACATGCTACGCATACGCTACTGTACACATATATCACTTCACCACATTCGCTTAGACTATTTGCCTTCTTCTGTATCTCCACGATCTTAGCACCGTATGCATCAATCACCTGCACATGAGCAATATCTCAACACCAACCAAAAACCAAACACAAATTAATATTACTAATTAACTATGCAATAACAGGGTCACGACATTAAAAAAAATGGTACGATGTACATGAATTCCCATGTATTGAACTTTGTTGAACCAATGCCTAGATATCCGTGAAATGCACTTGTATCCCGGTGTCACCACCATCCCATATTATGGACCTGAAATACATTACTTTATTTTCTCAACAACCAAACTACAAAATCACAAAAGATTTAACAGGGACAAAATACAGTTGCATGTGTTAATGACATATTACCCGTCGCCATCAAAGATGTATGTGATTTCCAGTAATCTCTTTTCGTTATCGGTCAGCATGTGCCACACAACGTGCTTCCTTCTCATGCCAAACCCTTTCCATGTCTTCCTCTCCACGTCCATGTCCTCTATATTATAAATAACCCCAAGCTCAGTTCCTTCGGTCACTACCACTTTGCGTCTTTGCCTGATGCGCTCACCCACCCCCTCATACTCGAAATCGGATAACCTCAATTCACGACGTGGTTTGTTTTTAACATGCCCCATTATAGACCTCATTTTCAGCCCTGGATTGCTATACTAGTTGTGCTGTCATTCCGTGTGTAATCAACCCTATCAACAACCAGGACATTGTCTCCCACGGCTTGTAATCTGGGGGTACCGTCGTTCATGTCCGCCCTTTCGTATAACGTATTATCAAAATGCTCAACGCAATCAGTGGTTAAATCTTCGACCTTCCGCATGTTAGCCACATGATCTGTGGGACACGTTGCTGCTTCATGCGTTCTGGTAAGAGTTAAAACAGAATGGTTCGCACTATCGCTGCTTTTATCTGTGCCTGACTCGGTAATTTTTTCTGAAAGGCTACCCAACGGCGTACAGTGAGCTCCACCATCATGCCTAACAACTTACGTGATTATATGCGCCTCATGGTCGTACACATGGTCCTCAAAATTTGTTACAGTTTGTTGTAGTTACCCAATGAGTTTGGTGAGGCACGTAATTTCAGCATCTTTCGACATAATAACACTATCGAATCCAATAAAAAGAGTGGTAGACTACTCTCCTTCCATCCTCTTCATGGACACAACCCGCCCATCCAACTCACTCACTTTTTTTAATTTCGCATGAATTTCACTCTCCAACTCAGTAGTTTTTTTCAGTGCTACTGTTAATTGTTCTTCTGGACCCTCTGGGTTATTTTGCACGGGATCATCTCCCTGCGTGCTCGACAGGTCCAACAGATCTAGGAATAAGTGTGGCCATACTTCTCTGTATGCCACTACTGTTGGCCCCTCATTTTTTCCCCTTTGGGGTGTCCCAATGGGTTGTTTTGCATTGTCATCAACTATGTTACACTCAACCTCACCACCATGGGGCAAATCCAGTTGCCAACAATTCAGACTCGATTTCATCTCTTTCACAATATCTAAATCCACACCAGCCCGACGCTCGATACTCATGCTCATCGGGTCAACGTCTAACACTTCCCTCCCAAATTGATTTTGCCCTATGCCCGGCGGCGTGCCATTTACAAAATAGCGTTCGATGATCGTCCCATTAAGTTTACAACAGTTCACCTGCATTAAATTGCCAATGTTAAAACATTAGGCCACCGGGTTTAAGTGATACTAACACCACATCCGGGTTTCGATTGTTCATACCAGCATGGAAACCTCGGCCCCTAAGTCCACCACTTTTAGCTTTGTTATTAGCGTCCCAATGTTCCATTTGCAAAATCTTGGGGATACATTACGTCGCTCTAGCACCGCAATTGACGTGTGCTCGCAAATGAGGAACTGCATACCAAAATAAAAAATGCAACAATGTCAACAACCAAGCACAATAAATTAACTTTCTTTTGCATGCTATAATTAAATTCAGCATTGGGCTAGACTTACGTACCAACAACGCAACTACACAACCAGTCACTTTTTAGGCCTACTGTGCAACTCATTCAGCGAGCCAATTAATGCGTTCCGGATGCTTGCAGTCCAGTCATATGCACGTAAAGTCTCTAATTTATCAATCACACGCACGAACGCCCACCCAATTGATTCGCCCGTTGTAGCAAAAAAATAATTTTGCACATATATATCACAACAACTTTGCCACATCCTCATCGTCACATTCTGTATCCCCTTGTAGTGCTACAACCAAAAAATCCTTTATGACTTTGGACGATATTTGACCAACGTTTTGACTACATCGTTTTATAAAATCTGATGGTGCTTTCACCTCGTGTGTTAAATCTAACTTCTTTTTGCCACATTGAATACCAAAGATCAGCCGTATGTCATTGCTTCTCAAAGGTAGGGCACTCCTCCCAATATAAAACTTCTCATCGACAGGGTTGTATATCTGAATAATCTTGCACACTGTCACATCACACTTTTTGTACGCTTTCGGATCCGAATTATGAACTCGGATTGCCTCAATCATAAGCCAAAAGGGTATCTTCTGTAGTTGTTGGATCAGGCCTGGCCTTGAGATTTTTGGGGCCCTTCACATTTTTTTTTTCATTAAATGAAAAAAAAAATGAAGGTAAAAGACAAAAGATTTGTGTCAAAATCACAAAAAATACTTAGTATTAAATTACAACAACTAACAAGTGTCGCTTGATCCTCACTCTTCTTGTATTTTTGAAGCAAATAAATCAATCATACTTGCATAATCTATTTTTTTTGCAAAATCATTTTCAATGGATAGCAATGCTAATTATTTTAAATAGGCCTTTTAATTTTTTTAATGAGTCAATTTATTTTAAATTAATTTAGGCCTTCCTTAATTTTTTTTTTGGATTTAAAGCATACCTAATATATTACACTAAACTATAATAAGAGGGGACCCTTTTTTAGGTCTATTGTCAATAGATAACAATGTTAACTTTTTTGAATGGGCATTTCAATTTTTGAATGGATCAATTTATTTTAAGTTAGTTTGGGCCTTCCTTAATTTTTTTGGATTTAAAACATACCTAATTTATTACAATAAACTATAATATGAGGGGACCCTTTTTTGGGTCTATTTTCAATGAATAACAATATTAATTTTTTTGAATAGGCCTTTCAATTTTTTAATGGATCAATTTATTTTAAGTTAGTTTGGGTCTTCTTTAATTTTTTTTAAACTTAAAACATACCTAATATATTACACTAAATCATAATAAGAGGGCCTCTTTTTTGGATCTATTTTGAGGGGCCCTAGGTCATGGCTTGGTTGGCCCATGCCTAGGGCCGGCCCTGTGTCGGATATGACCCTCACCCAACAGTAACTCAATCACAGTCTTGATCACCCCAGCTACATTGGATCGGTACATCAGGCGCAATGGGTCAACTACTGCTTTCCTAACACTGCCAGATGTTTTATTCTTCTTGAAAACAAGCTGCCTTTGTCTCTTTGGGACCAATCTGATTGACGTTTGCCCAAGCGATTGTTGTCAGGTTGTTCTAATTGGAGGACTACACTTCGCGCTACACCGTCCCGCACTGCCTGCCAAATCCAACAAATAATATTAGTTACCATCTTCGCATACATTCCATACACCTATGAAAATATGACATTGGCAAAATGTACCCAATCCAAACATACAATCAGTCGTGTCGCTAACATAAATACTTGCTTGATGGGTTATAATGTTACTGTCCATACCATACAAGTATGATAAGTTAAATACCAACATACAACACAAGGGGAAACATATACGCATCTCACCACGTAACGAATTAGAAGTTACATACATTCACTATCACTGCACAAATGTAGGCTGGGGAATGGTATTTCCCTTTAATGTCCTCTCGATTAGTATCTCAAAACAATAAAACGCAGACTATTTACGACCAGCATGTTCGTAACGTTCTTGCATCCAAGACATTGGTAGTGTGTTCTTACAGGTTCAGTTATCAGCCGTACAATTACACCGCAACTTAAAAAATACACAAAAACCAAAGCCCACACTACGTGATAAAATGGACACCACATATCAAGCAGCACTTGTCAAGACAATAATGAATCCGGGGAAAATGTACAGCACCACCGTTACACAATTAATTCAATCCGTCACAACAACCCATTCCAATAACTCAAACCCAATGACAAGGGAGGTACCCAAATGGGCTCTAAACCAACGATGTGATACAGTTCAACCAAATAGCATGTATCTTGGGTGTCAAACCTATTTGCAACACTATTGAAACATTTTTTTTCATAATTATCGTATGCTAATAATGTTATATTTCTTACCATATCTAACACACATACCACCTTCCCAAAAATCCACATTACCCACAACAAACCAGCCCACCAAAAACACCTTTATGTTGTGTGCCAACCTTCAACAATAAACATACCCATAACAACATTGGAACTACAAACACCCATGTCAACACATTACAACAAATTTTTGTACGTTGAGGTTACATACATTGGGGGTGTTTGGTGGAGCTTTTTTAAGCCAACTTATGGCTTCTGGCTCTTAAAAAATTACTTTGGACTGTTTGGTTAAACTTATTTCAAACAGCTTCTGATTCTAACAACTTATTTTAAGTCAAAAAAGCTGATTCTGAGAAGCTGCTCACCCCTT
>NW_021025487.1:1749775-1768324 GCF_004153795.1 Camellia sinensis
TATATATATATTATATAAAATCATTATATGATAATCTAATTACAACATATTTATATTTAATTTTTTCAATAAATTTTATATAGTTTCAATTTCCACATTTTTATTTTTCAAATGAATATAAAAGAAAATTAAATAGTTAGAATTACTTTTAATTTTATGTTACTAAATTTTCTTTTAATTTAATTATTATTTTTAGTATCAAAATGAGTATTTATTTTACTATCTTATAATTTAATATATATCATACAAAATTATTATATGATAATTACACTTTTATAATATAATAGAATTAAAATTATCAAAATACACAAATAATTTAATTAAAATTAATATATATAAGTATTCAAGTAATACTTTTATAAAACGATAGTACCAATATTATCAAAATAAATAATTAAAATAATAATTTAATTTTAACTTTAAATTATTCTTTTATAATACACATTGTATCATCAAATATTTTTTGTAAAAAAATAATACGTATTATATGACTCAACTACTAGTTTCATAAAAATGGCTAAAAACATGTAATTTTTTTCTTTTTTTTATTGAACCAAAAAAGGAAGCTCTGAGGTATCATCACTGCCTCTGTGGGCCCAGGCCCCGGGGTAACCTGTTGCCGGTCTGATTTGGCCCAACCCATAGGAAGGGATCTACCACCGAGGCACTAATGGAGTTCAACCATACGCCACAAACGCGCTGAAGGTTTGAACTGAAGTGCAGAGCGGGGTCTCAAAGAAAGCACTCCCGGCCCCCTAGGATTCAACCTTGGGTCAAGTGGGTTGCTTTCTTCATCAGGGCACCACCCCGGTGGTGCTAAAAACATGTAAATTGATCACACAATCCTATACAATCTAATCAATTTAAGTGTAAATAGAACAATATCTCTATCCAAATCATAACTACTAGATAAGTCTAACCAATAAATAAAATTCAAAATATTTAATATAATTATAATACTGATATTCACAATTATCATATATTTATATATTTTTTAATTATGCATTTTTTTAAAAGAAAGATATTTATTGTTATTTGTTATTTTTTATTTTTTTATAATGGAAGTACTGGGTTTTATATATAGGGGACGTATGTTTTATGGGATTAAATTTTACGTTTAATAAAATTTACTATTATAGGGCACGTTTGTTTCATGGGAATTGAGTCATGTAATTCGATTTTTTGTACAATAAAATTTAGGATAAAAATATGATGTTCACACTAATAATTTATTACATTACCATTCATCTTGATACATTTCGTCAGAACAAACACGATCCAGTAGGTGAGAGAAAGCGAGAGGATGATAGTGATTGGTGGAGGAGAAGGGTTCCAGTGGGTATGCCTAATAAAGCCTTCATTTGGCATGTCAATTTTTTTTATTTTTTAATTATTTTAATCTTTAAAAGATAAAATAAATTTTTTAAATAAAATAAAATATTATATTTAAATCATAATTATTATTTTTTTTCTCACCCAAGTAAAAAAACATAAAAAATACCTATCCCATACAAAACTTTTTAACTCCATATTAAAATAGTCAAAAAAAAAAAAAAACTAACTCTTATTCCAAACAAACCCAGAATTATATTTAAATAAATTTTGTTATTAAAAATGTAATTTTGCTACTAAACAATCTCTCTATCCGTTACTCTCAAAAACTCCTTAAATTCCTCTCCCCTCTCTCTCTCTCTCTCTCTCTCTCATTTCCTCTTCTATTCTATTCAACCTCTTCACCAATTTTCCCGGATAGAAAAAGAAAGAGAAACAGAGAACGAGTCAAAACAAACCAAACCCCCAAAATTCACACGAAAAAATAGACTCAAAACCAACCGTTTCTAATGCTAACAGTCTGTAATGTAATATATCAAGCAATTAGCTCCTTCCTGAATTCTCTCGCCGTGTTTCATTCAGTCGGCCGCCGATTCAACCCAAACCCACCTCAAAATCTTCCCTCATGGAAGTCCCCATTTTCCCTCTAATTTCCTAGCACTGGTACAATCAAACCCAAACCATTCTTGGGTTTCATTCAATTCATCGATTTGATTCTGGGTTTTGAAATTAGGATTATTCAACAACGATGACTCGACAGATCGTTCTCCGCCACCCCTCATCGGTGAACAGGAGGCAGCCGCTTCTGGCGAATAAGTCGTCGCGGTTCTCGTCGTCGTGCGCCGTCGTGGGCGGCGGCGGCGGAAGGGGAATAGGGGAGGTGGTGGGAGGGACGACGGCGGAGTGTGCGGCGGTGTGCTGTTGCTGTCCATGTGCGTTGGTGAATTTTCTGGTGCTGACTATGTATAAGTTGCCGGCGGGACTTTGTAGAAAAGCGCTTCAGGAAAAGCGGCGACGTAGGCTTACGAAGAAGGGGATTTTGCCGCAGAGAAGTTGTAGGTGTGATTGTGGGTGTGATGATACGGAACTGCAAATACATCCCATCGCCGTTGATATGTCGCCGGCGGCGGATAAGCAGGTGAAATCGTTGCAGACTGATAAGGATGTGCTTAAGTTGGAGAAGGAGATGTGGGATAGGTTTTATGCTACTGGCTTCTGGAGAAGTCCTTCTCAGAGATACAATCCTTAAAATAAAATAAAATAAAATAAAGTAAATAAATAATTACTGTTTTTGAAAAATAAAAACAATCTCGAGCAAATACATGGTGGTAACTTTCCTTTTCCTTTTTTTTTTTTTTCTTCCTTTTATTTATTTATTTATTTTTATTTTGTTGTGAAATTAATGTGATGCTGGGATGAAACTAAGGAGAGAATGTTTTATTGCTATTATTATTATTATTTATTTGTTTTTATTCTTGTTTTTGTTTTTGTTTTTGTTTTTGTTTTTTTTCGTTTATCATGTGGTGCAGGATGATTTTGGTCAATATTGATTATATTATGGCCCTGATTTTTGTGAGAATGGAGATTCTGTATATGAATTGAGGTTTGTATTGCAGTACTTGTGTTGTAAGTTTGACAATGGGTAGTTTGTTGTTCACAACATTGAATTGGGAGGATTTTTTATGGGGGAGAATATAAAATAAGTGAAAAAATATTAAAATAATTTTAAATATATGGAAGAATAATATTTTTTTGTGCAAATTAGTATTTGAATTTCAAATTATTTTATCATCTTTTCAGTTTTTTGATATCATCCTTTATTTTTCTCGGATCCTAGATCTAGGATTCTTAAGCCGGTGTTCAGCTTGTGATGGATTTGCTATGTAAATTAGTTAAAGTTTAAATACAATTTTAATTGTTTAGATTTTCATGTCACTCTTGAATAACTTGTTATTTGACTATACCAAAAAAAAAAAAAAAAAAAAAAAAAAAAAAAAAAAAAAAAAAAAGCTTCTCTACCGTCTGTAATCGAGCAGAAGGGTGCTATTGTCGTACGGTGGGTCCTATTTTAGGCTCATCTTGATTAGGAGTGTGTGGTGTTGTTCGGACAGTTTGAAAATATAATTATAAATTAAATCGTGAATAACAGGTTGGCAAATAACAAAATAGCAGTTTGGATTGTTTGGGGCAATTTCAATTTGTTAGTTGATTAAAAAATATTTTTAAATAATTATTAAGTATTTACATAATATATAACAGTAATTTATATAATATTTTTTATATATATAACACAAATTAATTATTCAATCAAATTTAAATAATATACTACTTGATTTAACTCTACTGATTTTTAATCCTATGTAAAACTGTTCATATTGTTGATGGTTTTAATTTAAATAAATATTATTGGGATTTATATTTATATAATAATTATCATGTTGATGTGAAAAGTGGGTTTATGCTTTTATTTTTTTGTTATATAAAAATATGTATAAAAAAAAAAAAATTTGTGTCAGCAGAAGTATGTGTTTTGCTGACTCTTTTTTGGTTCTATGTTAGATCTATTTTAAAATTGTCATTTTGTTTTATTTATTTATTTTTTAAAATTACGTGATCAAGTGGGTTTATCAGATTTGTCATACTTAATTGTGAAGAAAGAAAATCCAAGAAGTTTAAAGAAAGAAATGGGTGACAAAAGACAAATTAGTTACAAAATTAAAAAAAAAAATAAATTCAAACAAAATATAACATCAAATTTCATAATTATTTTACTTTTTCTCTCATAAATATCACATCAAATCACAAAAAAATCTAACTATCTTCCCAAACATAAAAAAAAATTTCTCTAATAATATCCTACAACTAAAAAAAACCTACAAAAAAATTCACTTTCCAAACACTCACCATATATATCAATTAATATACTAACTAATATATTAACAGATGATGTAGCATATAATATTAAAAGTTTTGAATATTTATAATTTGTATAATAAGTGAGATCAGTAATAATAGTATAATACTAATTAATATGTTAATATATATATTAATTGGTACATCAGTAAAATAATAATTTAAGATTGAAAGATATTAATGTAAGACCCTAGGCCCCACGTAAAGTTGTGTTTGGTAAAAATTATTTGCAACTCAATTAAAGATATATTAAACTCAAGTTGGAGGTAGTTATTGTTTTTTTGTTCTCAAAAACAGCAAAAACAAAATTGATATGAAAGATCTAGATTAGGAAATGATTTTTGGTATTTTTTTATAGACTTTTTTTTACAAAAAATAAATTTTTATGAAACACTTGTTAGTTGCTTTGTGAATTTTGAAAATTTATTTCATATCAAACAAAATGATATTATATTGTGTTTTTGAACTTTTTATTATTTTTATTTTTTAAAACATGGAAAACAAAAATAAAAAGATTGAAATTTAAAACAAAATCGAACAAACAACTAGCTTTTTGTCAAGAACTTCTAGTCCAGTGGCACTTCCCAAATTTGCTCACATGAGAGTTGTGGGTTCAAATCTTATCAGAGGCGAAGGTAGAATTTGTACCATTTATCACTTTTTGTAGGTTCAAATCATCTGCTCTTCTCACTTTGCAGTGACTTCTCTTTTCCCATGCCATTAGAAATATGCTAAATATATAAATTGTATTTTGAATCCTCAAAGATTACAAAAAGAAAAAAACTAAAATTTTGTGCTTATTTAGAGTTGAAAATTAAACAACTAAATTGTTTGTAGTTTTTCTTTCTATATTTCTCTTATATTGATTGTAATAGTAAAATTATGACTATAATGTTGCATTTCTATTTTATAAAAAAAACTATGAAATGGTAAAAATAAAATAAAAATGTTATGAATTTGGGGCTCCTCCTAACCAAAAAATGTGAATGAATAACAATAATAGTAGTGACAATGGAGACAATGATGTTACAACTAGGCATCATATAACCAAGGGCAGACCTACGGCTGGGCATATGTGGCTGTTGCCCAACCCAAATTTTAAAAAATTTGTAGAATTTTTTTTCCCAACCCAACCTAGCCACCCAACCCAGCCCCAAATAAGAGCCAATAGTTTTTTTATTTGTTTTTTAGATAGACAACCCAATACTTACCCCAAAAAATAGATAGGCAGCCCAATAGGTCTGTATTTGTTTAAACAATAAATCTTTTAAAACAATCCTCGCATCTTTCAATAGATAGGTGGTAACTCTCTTTTCATCGTCTCCAGCAGCCTGCAGCAGCTCCACTTTTCTAACATTTTTTGTAAGTCTAATTAACCAATTATTTTATTTCGTTGGTTGAGAATGGATTTGATTAACAATGGTTTTGAAATTTTGTCTTTATGCAACAAATATTATGTTGCTCTTAGTTTTTTTATGATGATGCCTTGTTCAATGTTCTATACTGCTCTTAGTTTTTGAATTTTGAAAGAGTTTTTTTGGACATATATGATATATAAAAATTATTGAGGATATATATAAAAACCCTAATATTTAAAATTATTGCGAATATACTTTGGTTTAATATTAAATAGGGCTAATTTTTTATTTATTTTTATTTTTTTAGATTATAAATAATGGAACCTTCACCACTCAAAAAAGGAAAACCATTTTCTCATTCTGTCAATCAAAACAGAAATCTAGTAGTACAACATCCAATTTCATGCCTCAAGCAGATAAACCAAGCAAATTTGATTCACCTGTTATTGAAAATTGATCTAGATTTTGTAATTGATGAATTCGAATCTTTAAAGGCTCGTCGAGCACAACTTAGTTAGATTGTTTCTAATCAATAAATTTAGATATTAATCTAGATTATATTATAAAATTCTCTTTTTTCCTATGTGGTTATACTTAAAATATATTGTATAATTTTACCTTAATATTAACCCACCCCATTGACAAATCCCGGGTCCGCCCTTGATTATAACTATTGGGATATTGTCTATGTTAGGAAAATTATTGGTTGGTTTTGGGGGGCCACATGATCATGTCCCACACAAATCATAATTTATCATGCCTCTCGTGTTTTCCAATCACTCAATACAAACAAATACCACGTGACGGTACTCCAAAACCAACCAATAACTTCTCCTATGTAAGAGTTTCCTATGTAAATTTTACCCTTTATTTTGGGCTATACCTAGCCAAACTACTTGTATATTTACACTTAAAAGTTGTCTTTGGATTCCTTGTCCGATTTCTACACTCTGTTCACTTCATAAATTTAAATAAAAATTTAAAAAGGAAACTAAAATAGAGAGGTAAAATATTAGTGAAATATAATTTTATTTCGCGTATAATTCACATATTTTTTTCTTTTTTAAAAAAAAATCTCTATCCAAATTCACAAATTAAACACAATCTTATGAAATTTCTATTTTATCATATGATCATAGTCGAAAAGATTTGTTGTAAGATAAAAACAAAACTTGAATAGGGGCATGAAGTTTCAAATTCATTCTGTGTTATATGATTTATTGTGTGATAAAAAGGAGAAAATTTTGAAAGAGAAATGAGATAGAGAATGCCACAACGTTAATCCGATTCTCTATCTCATTTTTATCTTTATATCGCAAATTTTTATTTTATCATACAATGGTAGGAAAAAAACTTACTGTGTAATAAAGATAAGATTTTGAATAGGAGTACAAAGTTCTAAATTTCTCCTATCATATGATTTATTGTGTGATAAAAGGGAAGACTTTGAAGGAAAAATGCAAAAGAATCCTTAGGGATGAATCGGATTCTCTATCTCATTTGTCTTTATGTCTCCAATTTTTGCTTTTTTATATGGTCATAGTCGAAAAGATTAGATGTTTAATAAAGGCCAGATTTTATTGTGAGATAACAGAGAAGATTTTGAAGGAAAAATGAGAGAGAATCTCTTGATATTAATTGGATTCTCTGTCATTTGTTTTTGTCTTAAATTTTTATTTTGTTATACAAGCAACTTATTGTGTGATAAACACAAGATTTTGAATAGAATTTTAAAATTTTAAATTTCTTTTTTATCGTACGATTTATGAATCTAGGGTTGGTGTTATTTTTTTTAGGCACAACACTATTTATTTTAATAATTTAAACTGTTTATGGCATAAAATTTGTTGAGTAGATCATCTATGAAAAAATTTAAATTAATTAGACATATATAACACACAACTAGACCATGTTTATGTTTAGTAAAAATAAACAGCTAGCATGATTTTTATAATTTTTAAGATTATTATTTAGGTTGATCATGAGATTATATTTATCCAATTAAATTCATTTTTTTTTATATAAATGATATACTCAACAAATTTCGTAATATCAACTTTTCAAATTATTAAAATATGATCTGAATAAATTTCGCAAGGCTTTGATAATACGGTAATGTCACAACAGTCATCATTTATGAAAACAAAAAAAAAAAAAAAATTTAAAAAAAATGAGACAGAAAATCTGGTGACGTAACTATGTGATGTCCTACATTCGTGTGTTGTCAATCCAGGTGTTCCAAAACTGGACTGCAATAAGTGAGGCAGAGACTTACAAATTGTTCCCCAAAAGTTTTTAAAATTTTAAATATTTTATCAAATATCTCACATAAATGTAAAATTTATACCATATAAATTTCATACTTATGTAAAGTATTCAGTAAAATATTTAAAATCTTTAACATTATTCATGGTCCCCTACACCCCATTGCCAGTGGGATTGAGAATTGAGAACCAAACAACTTCCCTTCGAGCTATTTCCATTTGTCACGCCCATGTTTTGTTTTTGACTCATTATCCATGGATAAGAATTTTTTTATTTAAACTTTTTTTTTCCACTAGGTTACTTGTCGCAAAAAATATTTAAGATCATAAAAGACTTTTTACAATTTGATCCATAATAATATGTTATAATACATTTTAATTTTTTATTTGTCACATAATCAATTGTGTGAGACTTATGTCTATTGCTATATTACTGTGGATGAATTTAGGAGTCGAATTTGTAAGTCTCTAAACATACTCAGCTTGTCACTGATGTCAAAATTTGCATCAAATACGAAAAAAGAAGTGATATTACATTTTGGTTGAACAATGAGAAAATTATGTCATTTTTATGGTATAGTGCAAATTTTTTGTGTGTAGTCTTATTGGTTCCAATTTTTTTTTTGAAATTTTTTTTTTTTTTTTTTTTTTTTTTTTTGTATGTCAAACTTGTACAAAAAAAAATTTATATGTAGTGTAATTATTTTAAAACTGTCCTACATATTTATAATTTTTCTAAAAAAATATATCAATTGGGTGAAATGGAGAGGGAAAATTAATGTAACCCACCCTGAATAATTAGGATGAGATTCTTTTAGGGAGGTTAGGGACTACGAATTACATTTGAAATTTTTAACTATGAGCAAATTTTATTTTTGAAGGGGAGTTTTTTTGATAAATCCACTTTCTAAGAGTTTTATTCCTTTCAACTCATATTCTTTTTTACTATTCCATTAGGTCCTATTTGAGATAAGAAAACCAAAATATCCTTTTTATCTATTTGTGTTCCATTTAGTTCACGTTATTTTCTTATGTTTCAATAAGTCCTATGGATGACATAATTACCAAAATACCCCTAATGTGAATGTTCACACCGTCAATGTGAATGTTCACACCGTCAATGTGAATGTTCATATCGTCAATGTGTAGGGGCCCAGCCCATGTCAATCCTCGTAGGTGCCTAGAAAAATTCGAGTCGGGCCGGGGCGAGCTCAGCCCATTGACAATGTAAATATTCACATTGACATGTTAACATTCACATTAATAGGAGTGTAAAATTGGTCCGCGTCCTGTGGCGGCGTGAAACCCGCCCGCTGTCCATGGGCGGCCCGAGGTGGGCCCGGTCCGGCCTGTTGACAATGTGAATATTCACATTGACATGTTAACATTCACATTGATAGGAGTGTAAAATTAGCCCGTGCCTCGTGGCTACCCGAAACCCGCCCACGGCCCGTGGGCGGCCCGGGGTAGGCCTGGCCATTTTTTTTTAATTCTTTTTAATTTTTTCTACCAAATTTTTATTATTTTCTACAAAAAAAGACACTAGGCCTTGGCGTGGACCGGACCTCGGACCGAGCCTTGAATGGGCCTTAACCGGGCCAATGAGCTGGGCCTGGCTTCAAAGTGATGGCCCAGGCCGTAGCCTAGGGTCTCGGACTAGGCTCGAGCCTGGGCCCAAACGAGCCTTTCCCGGGCCGGGCTGGCCTACGGGCAAAAAAATTAGGCCTAGGCCTTAGTCCTGGCACAAAGGTATTCGGGCTTTGAATGGGCTGATGGATTGAGCCTCGGGTCGGGCCGGTGGGCCTGGGCCTAGCCTCGAGCTTAGGTCGGGCTTGGGCAGGCCTGGCCATTTTTTTTTTAATTCTTTTTAATTTTTTCTACCAAAATTTTATTATTTTTTACAAAAAAATACATTGCGCCTCGGGTGGGCTGGGCCTCGGACCGAGCCTTGAATGGGCTTTAAGCGGACCGATGGGCCGGGGCGGGCTTCAAAGTGATGACCTAGGCCCTAACTTAGGGTTTCAGACATGCTCGCATCCGGACCGAAACGAACCTGCCTCAGGCCGTGGGCGGGCTTCGGGCAGCCCACGGGCCGTGGGCCAATTCTACATTCCTATCAATGTGTATTTTAACATGTCAATATGAATATTCACATTGTCAATGGGCCGGGCCGGGCCTACACCGGGCTGCGAGCAAGCTTCCGATAACAGGCAAATTTTACACTCCTATCAATGTCAATGTTAACATGTCAATGTGAATATTCACATTGTCACGGGTCGAACCAAGCCCGCCTCGGGCTACGGTCGGGCTTCGGGGCGTCCACGGGCTGTGGACCAATTTTACACTCTTATCAATGTAAATGTTAACATGTCAATGTGAATATTCACATTGTTAACGGGCCGGGTCAGGCCCGCCCTAGGCCGTTGGCCAATTTTATACTCTTATCAATGTGAATGTTAACATGTCAATGTGAATATTCACATTGTCAACAGGCTGGGCCGGGCCCGCCCCGGGTCGTCCATGGGCCGTGGGCGGGTTTCGGGCAGCCACGAGGCGCAGGCTAATTTTACACTTCTATTAATGTGAATGTTAACATGTCAATGTGAATATTCACATTGTTAACGGGCCGGACTGGGCCCGCTCCAGGCGGCGGGAGGGCTTTTGGCCGCCCATGGGCCACGGGCCAATTTTATACTCTTATCAATGTGAATGTTAACATATCAATGTGAATATTCACATTGTCAACAGGCCGGGCCGCCCATGGGCCGTGGGCGGGTTTCGGGCAACCACGAGGCCCGGGCTAATTTTACACTCCTATCAGTGTGAATATTAACATGTCAATGTGAATATTCACATTGTCAACGGGCTGGGTCGGGCCACCCTAGGCCGCTGGCCAATTTTATACTCTTATCAATGTAAATGTTAATATGTCAATGTGAATATTCACATTGTCAACGGGCCGGGCGGGCCTATTGGCCAATTTTGTACTCTTATCAATGTGAATGTTAACATGTCAATGTGAATATTCACATTGTCAACAGGCCGGGCCGGGCCCGCCCCGGGACGTCCATGGGCCGTGGGTGGGTTTCGGACAGCTACGAGGCGCGGGCTAATTTTACACTCCTATCAATGTGAATGTTAACATGTCAATGTGAATATTCATATTGTCACGGGCCTGGCCGGGCCGCGGGCCAATTTTATACTCTTATCAATATGAATGTTAACATGTCAATGTGAATATTCACATTGTCAACGGGCCGGACCGGGCCCGCTCTGAGCCGCCCATGCGCCGCGGACGGGTTTCGCGCCGCCATAGGACGCATGCCAATTTTACACTCCTATTAATGTGAATGTTAACATGTCAATATGAATATTCACATTGTCAACGGGCCGGGCCTACTCCCGCTCGTGAGCGGGTTTCGGCCGCCCACGAGCCAATTTACATTCCTACCAATGTGAATTTTAAAATATAAACGTTCAAATCAAAAAATTGCTAACCGTTCAAAAAATATTTATAAGGGTATCAAAATTAAATATAAGGGCACAAGTGTCCAAGAAAATAGTGTAAATCAAGAAAAAATACTTTATGGAATAAAAATATACATACATGAGACTAAATTGGTTAAAAAATTCCTTCACGAACTTCTTAAGTTAAAACACTTCTAAATGAGATTTATCAATAATTTGCCCTTTTTGACTATTGTTTCATTTGTTTGAGAAAAAAACATAATTTAAAATACATTTTTCATAATTTTTGGCATTTGGTAGGAAAAAAATGAAAACTATCTTTCATAAATGGAAAACGAACTCATTTGAGAGAAAGTATTTTTCACTTTTAAAAAATAAAAAACATTTTCAAACAGAAGTCTTACCAATGCAATTATTTTAAGTCTTTGTTGTATGGTGTAAGTCTGGGTGTTTGAGAAGTGAGTTTTTATGTAGATTTTTTTAATTATAGGATATTATTTAAGAAATTTTTTTTTGTATTTAAAAAGATAGTTGGATTTTTTTGTAGTTGGATGTGATGTTTGTGAGAGAAAAGATAAAATAATTATGTAATTTGATGTGATATTTAGTTTGGATTTGTTTTTTTTTTTTTATTTTGTAACTAATTTGTCTTTTAGTGAAAAAAACCTAAAAACTAACTTCCCAAACACCCATGTCAAGGTTGTACAAAAAAATATTCTATCTGTAGTACAATTATTTTAAAATTGTCCTACTTATTTACAATTTTTCTTAAAAAATATATCAATTGGGTGAAATATAGAGGAAAAATTAATGTAACCCACCCTGAATAATTAGGATGAGATTCTTTTAGGGAGGATACGGGGAAAAAGGTTACGGACTACGAATTACATTTGAAATTTTTAACTATGAGCAAATTCTATTTTTGACACTATTGTTTCAATTGTTTGAAAAAAAAAATAATAATAATAATTTAAAATACATTTTTCATAATTTTTGGCATTTGGTATGAAAAAAATGAAAACTATCTTTCATAAATGGAAAACGAACTCATTTGAGAGAAAGTATTTTTCACTTTTAAAAAATAAAAAACATTTTCAAACAGAAGTCTTACCAATGCAATTATTTTAAGTCTTTGTTGTATGGTGTAAGTCTGGGTGTTTGAGAATGAGTTTTTATGTAGATTTTTTTAGTTATAGGATATTATTTAAAAAAAAAATTTTTGTATTTAAAAAGATAGTTGGGTTTTTTTGTAGTTGGATGTGATGTTTGTGAGAGAAAAAATAAAATAATTATGTAATTTGATGTGATATTTAGTTTGGATTTGTTTTTTTTTTTATTTTGTAACTAATTTGTCTTTTAGTGAAAAAAACCTAAAAACTAACTTCCCAAACACCCATGTCAAGGTTGTACAAAAAAATATTCTACTCCTGTAGTACAATTATTTTAAAATTGTCCTACTTATTTACAATTTTTCTTAAAAAATATATCAATTGGGTGAAATAAAGAGGAAAAATTAATGTAACCCACCCTGAATAATTAGGATGAGATTCTTTTAGGGAGGTTACGGGGAAAAAGGTTACGGACTACGAATTACATTTGAAATTTTTAACTATGAGCAAATTCTATTTTTGACACTATTGTTTCAATTGTTTGAAAAAAAAAATAATAATAATAATTTAAAATACATTTTTCATAATTTTTGGCATTTGGTATGAAAAAAATGAAAACTATCTTTCATAAATGGAAAACGAACTCATTTGAGAGAAAGTATTTTTCACTTTTAAAAAATAAAAAACATTTTCAAACAGAAGTCTTACCAATGCAATTATTTTAAGTCTTTGTTGTATGGTGTAAGTCTGGGTGTTTGAGAATGAGTTTTTATGTAGATTTTTTTAGTTATAGGATATTATTTAAAAAAAAAATTTTTGTATTTAAAAAGATAGTTGGGTTTTTTTGTAGTTGGATGTGATGTTTGTGAGAGAAAAAATAAAATAATTATGTAATTTGATGTGATATTTAGTTTGGATTTGTTTTTTTTTTTATTTTGTAACTAATTTGTCTTTTAGTGAAAAAAACCTAAAAACTAACTTCCCAAACACCCATGTCAAGGTTGTACAAAAAAATATTCTACTCCTGTAGTACAATTATTTTAAAATTGTCCTACTTATTTACAATTTTTCTTAAAAAATATATCAATTGGGTGAAATAAAGAGGACTACCACCGTCTTCCGCCGCCACTTGCCACCACTTGCCATTTCTCACTCCTTTTTATATTTTAAAATTTTTTTAAACAATTTGTCAATTACCAAATGCGTTTGTAGTTTATGTTTTTCTAAAAATAAACAAAAACCAGTTTATAAAATTTTTGTAAATATAAACTGAAAACGTAAACGTTACCAAACAGACCCTTAGATTTAAGGCAATTGCCAATTAAAGTAATATTCCCTTTTTTTTAATTTTATTTTTAAGAAAAATATCTAGTAATTTAGATTTTTCTTATAAATTTTTTATCAAGTCTTATTAACACTATGTTACATGTCAACTCTTTAGAAGGCCAATCAAATCTTAGCAAGTGATGATGTTTTTGATCTAAGGGAGGATGAGTCGGGCAGACCCGCACTTCCAACACCTTTTTCCGATCTCGGAGCTCGCTGGTGGTGCCTGTAAAAAGGTCCGACGGGGAATGGGAGTCCCCCAACGGACCCTCCCACAATCAAGTTAAAACAGAAGAGATTGATGTGTAGAAAGAGAGAGAGAGAAGAAGAAGAAGAAGAAGTAGTAGAAGAAGAAGAAGAAGAAGAATGATGAACTTAACATTTGATGTGTCTTGGAAGCTTCCTTATATCCTTTGTCCATTATTTCCTTGTCCACTCTAACCTGTCGCGTTGGCTGAAAGTCTATACTCTAACTTGCATTGTTCACTGTGAGATTGCCTGTTCTAACATAAAGGAGTTGTCGCATTTAATGTTGTGGAAGTCTCATTAATAGCTGATGTGTGATATAATAACTTTGCAGGATCTTTGTTTGTTTGCATGGCTGGTTCCTTGCTTGACAAGTGTTTAGATGCCATTGGTCCCTAGTTCAACTTTGCGTTCTCAAGAATGCTGGGCTTTAATATTTGAACCATGAATTGAGCTCTAAGTCGTGGGCCACAACCCTTTATGGGTCCACTGATGTCAACAAGTGATCAATTTGCATGGAGAGGTTGAGTGCAGTGCATCGACTAAGTAGATATGCTCCGTATTAGAGAGATAAGAATCATAGGATTGATTTCATGTGTTAATTAGAGAATCAACAAAAAAATGTCTTGAAAAAAAAATGGTAGAATTTATTAAAAAAATTATATATATATATTTTTTTATGGTTTCTTCTTTGCATGGAATTTGTTAACAAGTGTGAGAGCATTCCCATTTCACCCCTTAAATCATTTCCTTACCTATTTTAGGGGATTGGAGCTCCCTTATACCACTCATCAGCTCCCTTATAAACCAATCTAAATTAATATTTGTTACAGTGACTCCCTACAAATAGGGAGTCACTGTAGCCTCCTTATATATATTTCCTTTGCTTTGTTTAGAGATTGTAGTACATATTTATGATTTTTATTTTTTTATTTTATAATTAAAAATTATATTTTAATAGAATAGAGAAAAAATAGACAGTTTGTTAATAGAATAAAGAAAGAATATGAAGTCCGTTAGGTAAAGTAAATGAAAAAATAATTCTTAAAATAAAAAATAAATTTTTTAATAATATTTTAAAATAAAATACAAATAAGTTAGTAACAATGGGGGTGTTTGTTTCAGCTTTTCAAAGCTAACTTATAACTTTTAGTTTTGAAAAAGTTATTTTAGACTGTTTGGTTAAACTAGCTTCTGATTCTAACAGCTTATTTTAATTCAAAAAAACTGATTCTGAGAAGCTGCTCACCCCTTGTTTCTGATTATCACCTTCTGCTGTGGACATGTTAATATATGGTTATACTCTTAGATTTTTTTATTTTTTATTTTTTAAAAAATAGTAAAAGACCCAAATGGACTATAGATTATTATTTTTTTTTATGAGAAATGTAGACAAGTAGTAAATAACAAAAAATAAAAATTAATTAAAAAAGTTATTTCACAGCTTATTTAACAAACACTACTCAACAACTTAAATTTATAATCTAACAGTTACACCAAACAGATTAACAACTTCTGATTAAAATCATAATGTATAATCTGTTAAGTTATAATCTATAAGTTACTTTAATAGCTACACCAAATACGGCAATGTTCTGATAATGCTAACAAAGTCGGTCTTTACCTAAGTTGTTTACTTGTACAAGATTGTGCTATTCAAGCTGGACATATTCAAATTGAAATTGACAGGCGTGTCATATCATATGATTAATCAATGTTAAAGTGGACTCATAAATTAACCCATTAGTGCTTAACACGTTAGTTAGTTTGCAGCGGCTACTTATCTTGTACACCATTTTTCATTGTATAAAGATTATAAACTAATTGCCCAATAAAAACGAAAGGAAAATGGGAACGCCCAAAAAAAGAAAAAAAAAAAAGAAGAAGTAAGCTATACTATTATCACTACATTTAGAAAAAATAAAAAATTAATCTCACAAATTTGACATAATTATATTATTTTTAGTAAGAATAAAATAATTAAAATTAATGTAAATAACAAGTAAATACAAGAATAAATAAGAAAAAGTATGTATTTCAATGAAAAAGAAAAAAAATATCATTTTTTCACTTATATAAATAACAAATTATTAATGAAAAGGAATTACGTGTTATGTGAATTACAGGTGTTTCATGTAATTATGTAAAATTTATGGAGTTCATTGTCTTTTTTTTTTCTTTTTTTTTTAATTTCAAGAGAAGTTAGTGTAATTAACTTGAAAAAAAAAAAAACTAAACAAATTGATATTTTCTACAAAATTATTGTATTGGGCCAATCATTTAAGGAAAAAAAAGAAAAAAGAAAAAAAAGAAAACAGTCCCGTTAAGTAACTCGAAAAATCAAAGGCTCGAGTGGCCCGAAATCCCAAAATGACATCATCTTGTTTTTTCATAACTCGTAGCAGAAGAAGAAGAAAGAAGAAGAGGAGACCTGGAAAATATATACAGATCTGAAAAATCCATGAAACACACAAATCAAACCCACACCCCCCTACACACACAGATATGGAAATCATCAAAAGCCATCAATGAAACAAATCAACCCCCCCTACACACACAACACACACAGAGATCTGGAAATCATTAAAAGCCATCCATGAAACAAATCAAACCCACACATACACATAATACATATCTAGAAGCTAAATCCATGAAACACACACACACACACACACACACACACATATATATACAGAAAAACAGAAAATGAGAATCAATCTATGACAATCAATCTGGGCTTGTTCTTGTTAAATATAAGTAAACTATTTAAGCTTGATGTATCCAAACGTGCTTGCAATTTGAGGCACCAGTTCGTCGGCACACACAGATTTTGCACAATAAATTAGCGATATGGGTCTCTCCCCCCTCTTTCTCTCTACTCTGTTATTTTCTTTTCTTTTTTTTTTATTTGAAATGAAACGAATGGATTAAAACTGAGATGAATAAATGGGGATGTATAAAGATATATGGGTGCATATAGATGTCGGGCCATTTTCGCGCCACAAGATTCAAGTTACGAATATTTTCTGAAAAGAAAAATAACAATGATTCATTCTCCCTTTTCTCTCCACCCCTTTGACCCCCTCTCTCTTTCATTGGTTACATTTTCTTTTTCTTTTTCTTTTTTTTCCTCCTCCTCCAATCACCACCCGCCACGTGACAAAAAGGGGGTGAGGGGGTGACCTCCAAAAGGGGGTCCCAAGCATTATTCAAAGAAAAAAACCTATCATTAATTGTAGTATTTACATGGAATGTGTAAAAGTTGAGCTGATTTTAATTTTTTTGGGATTTTGTATCTCTTATTGACAGCCCAATGAATTGTCGTTGGTATAAAATAATCTTTTAAAATTAATATTATTGAATCATTAGGCCATCTTCAACCGTTCACTAAATATAACATCAAATTCAAATTTGATGAAAAAAATATGCTTTTTGTGCTCCAACGGTTGCACCAAAACAGTATCATATTGAGAAAACATCAAACGTTTCACTAAACTAAGAACGGCTTGCCTCTTTCACCAATTCATTATGTATAGCCGTTGAATTAGACCCACTGGACGTCCGGTTGGATGTCCCACCGAATGACCCCTTTACAGCAAAAATTTGTGAAAATTTTACACTACAGGGTCGACCACCTGGTCGACCCCCCAATTGACCACCTTAGCATTTTTTTAGGCAACAAAAATGAAGGCAAAAACTTTAAATTTGCTCTTACCGGTCGACCCCCTAGACGACCCTCTCTGTTGATGCACACTACAGTGAACAGTTGGAGCTGTTGGTATCAGAATGAGAAAATTAACTTTTTTTTACTCAAATTTAGTAAAAATTTTGTTCAACCGTTATAGATGCTCTTATGCATATAAATTTCACACAATTTTTTTTGATTGTGTATGTTTTGTAGAAATAAATAAATAATACAGGACATTGTTCATTTTGGAAACACAACAAAAAGTTGCGTTTTGGCTGCAAGCTCAAATGTCGGACGCTTGCTTTTTTGGCTAAACTGATTTGGGATTGTGGTTATAAGACAAAAGAATAAAATTATGAAACTACCCCCCACGGTGGAAAATGAGTTACATTTTGGTGAGAATGTGTATTTTCTAAATTGAGTGGGGCTATTTTGGTCAATTGCCATTAAGACATGATGATATGACAACATAAATAAATATTAAGTAAAAAAGACAAAAAATAATTTTTACTAAAGCCTGGTTTGGAATGTTCTAAATAAGTATACTTTTTGACTTCTTATGAAATATGGGTTATGTTTGAGTTGAGTTTAAAATAATGTGGTAGAGAGGTGATGTGACTTAAATAAGATGATGTGATTTAAATATGATAGTGACTTTTTGACTTTTTTAGTACACGACAAACAAGACCCAACTTTCTAAATGACTTTATAAAAAAGTCAAAAAAACTTGATTAAAAGTTAAAAAATAATTTTTTACCATTTTTCCAAAGGAAAATGATTGGTGGCCCTAAAAAATTTGCCCCTAATGCCCCTAATTTCCATTTTTAGAAACTGTTTTCTTTTTT
>NW_021025487.1:1768374-1788915 GCF_004153795.1 Camellia sinensis
TTTACCTAAAGTGGAAATTTCGGGGCATTCGAGCCCCGAAATTCGGGCCCTCAAGCAGCGCCATTTTCCAAAACATCTCATTATCTTGCATCTCTTATCATTTGAAAAATGGTTGAAAGTACTAAAAGTCAATTGCCATTAAGACATGATGATATGACAACATAAATAAATATTAAGTAAAAAAGACAAAAAGTAATTTTTACTAAGGCCTGGTTTGGGATGTTCTAAATAAGTATACTTTTTAACTTTTTATGAAATATGGGTTAGGTTTGAGTTGAGTTTAAAATAATGTGGTAGAGAGGTGATGTGACTTAAATAAGATGATGTGACTTAAATAGGATAGTGACTTTTTGACTTTTTTAGTACACGACAAACAAGACCCAACTTTCTAAATGACTTTATAAAAAAGTCAAAAAACTTGATTAAAAGTTAAAAAATAATTTTTTACCATTTTTCCAAAACATCTCATTATCTTGCATCTCTTATCATTTGAAAAATGGTTGAAAGTACTAAAAGTGGTATTCTAATAGTACCATTAATGATATGGCCGCCCACTGCCTATGCCTATGCCTTTATTTATTTATTTATTTTTAATATTCCTAATATATTAGTGTTATTAATAATTTTTTTTAATAATATGAATCGTTGTTGTTAAAATTTTCCCGCCGCTCGATTGAAAAAAACAAAACCTGCTTGCCGCCCATAATGTTATTTATATCCTTTTACCAAATTTTATAGTAAATTAATTTTGAAAATTTAAGTGATTAACAACCTGTCAGATCAAGTGGGTTGGTCTTTCAAAATTTTAAATTAAATGGTTTCAACTTTCTTTTTTGTCATCCGTAAGCAAAAAGAAAAATAAAAATAAAGAAAGATAGATAAATGATCCAACCAAAAATAAAGGTGCAATTCAATTAATTATAATAGTGATAAGGCCCCTTTTGGCAATTAATACGGCATGAGGAACAATAAAAAAATAAATTAACTTTTAGTCAATAAAGTAAATAAATGAATCAATCTTTGGTCTAAACGTTGCCACTTTAAATCAGATTTTGATGTGATTTGGTATGTAAATGGGACCAAGTATATTGTGTGGCCCATTTGGATGCCATTTTCTTTGATAGAAGAATTCTCCTCCATTTCACACTCGTGCTCTGTGTATTTGGGGGAAGGAAAATGAGTGAGAGCACTAATTAGTGCTATCACTAATGATGTGGCAGTGGGTCCCATCAGGAATTGGGTCCCATCAGGAATGATTTGATGTTTTGGCTTTGGTGTTGTATTTTTTTTCTTTTTTTATTGAGTGTCATGTCATTAGTGGTCTTTTTAGAGCTCCAAAATTAGTGATCTCTATCATTGTTGTTTGGGGGAAATCCTCGGATGTTGAAAAATGATCATTTGACTTTTGTATCTTAACAAAATGATCATAGATATGACCTGCCTCTCATGTACAAAAAGTAGGAGGTTAAACTCCCAGTAATATTGAGAGATTGTTTGGGATGTTATAAATAAATTTATTTTTTGATTATGTAATTTAAATAAGATGATATGATTTAAATAAGATAGTAATTTTTTAATTTTTTTAAGAAATGACAAACTAAACCTAATAAAAGGTTCATTTAGTTGCTCCCCCCTCCACACCCCTTTAGGAGAATATATAAGAATTCCTAGAAGAAGAAAAAAAACTTTTGACGTTTCGGCTTTTATTTTCATGGAATTTTGATTGACAATCTCCAAAGACGTTGGGCATGTGTGCTTTATCTCTCAAAACATGTTTATGGAAAATAAATTTTAAAAATATGTTTGGTTGAAAAATTTTAGAATTTTTTTTTTTCAAAATCATTTTCTTCTTTAGTATACATATTAATCAATCACTTTTTTATTTTTTCTTCTCTCATTCTCAATCACTTTTTATCTCACACCTATCTATTCAATTACCTAAAATATCAAATCATCGTAAACTTTACAACTCTAAAATTACTTCCAAAATATACAATTAAATAAATTTTTAAATAATATCTTAAAATGCAAACTAAACAAGGTGGTTGTTGCTAGATAAGTAACTTTCCTATAAATAATAATAATAATATATATATATATATATATATATTTTTTTAAGAATCTCTGCAGATCCATGTAAAAGATTTTACCTTCAATTCTTTGAGAAAATCCATTATATCCTTCGGTTATATCAACAATGGCTCTACAAAACTATAAAGGTAATATGATAATTTTTCACTAAAAACAAAAGTTTAAAAAGACTAACAAAACATTTTTCATAAAAATAATAAATAAATAAAAAAATTACAAGACAGTGGGAAATGAAAAATAAATTTATGAAAAGGTAAGAGATGATATAACTTTTGCTGTGATTTAATCAAAAAAAAAAAAAAGTTACAATAATGATTCATCCCTCTAATTTGAGAGCTCTAATTGAGCACTAATGAGGTGGAAATTCAAAAAAAAAAAGAAAAAAGAAAAAAAAAACTAAGGCCAAAACATCATATCAATGAATAGGACCCACCCCTAGAGCTCTTTTAGAGCTCATAATTTAGAGCTCCCAAACGTTTTGGAAAAAGCTATCCTCGTTCATATGTTTGTAATTATTTTTTTTATTATCTTTTACGTTGAATTATAATTTTTTCAACAACAATTGACAAACCCCACAGATAAAGGGATTAGTAAAGGGTTGTAGCTTGGCTCTTTCGCGCCCCCATTTGAAAGGTTCGAAAGAAAAGCCCTACAGTTCGGACTCTAGTGGTTCTAAATCTAATTTCACAAGTACAATGTGAAACTAATAAACACCAAAGAGTCTAAATCTAGCAAATCGTTTTGAAAAATTGATTTTAGAATAAAAAATGCCAAAATTGGACTGTTTTGCCAGATACAGAGTCGCCACCTAAATATTTTATTTTGGAGAAATTTAGGAAACCCATGACTCGTGCCAAAGGCCACGTGTCCGTCATCACCAAAGCTGCCTCGGCTTGGGAACTTAGGTACGAAAGGGGAAGGTCATGAATTGAGTACCCTCGCTCTCCTGATCAAAGATTGATCTCTACTAATCATGATATGATTTTTTATAAACATTATGTACTCTTATTCTGGTTATTAAACTAGCTTTACTATGTGACGCGCACAAGTGGGTATAGATTAGTTTGCTCAATTTGGAACAATTCAACTCATGTATGTTTGCGAAAACAGTTTGAATTTGTCACCTCAAGTGGGCTTAATGTTGCGGATTTACCACTAAATATATTGGGCTTAAAACATGATTTGCCACTCAACAAGGTGGGCTTAAAACATACATTCGTTGAATCGTTCCAATTCAAACAACAAGCCTTCATCCACAGGTATTCAAGCAGTTTAGCATTTAAGCACATAGCCTCATGGAAAGCATGCTAATCATGGCAACATTCATATTCATGCAAGTATGCTAAAGCGTAAAAGTCACCTAGTACTACAAGCTAAGAAGATATGAGTTAGAAAAATATACATGATTCCTAACTATACAAGATGCCTACTACAACACATGCAACATGCAATTAATAGGCTTGGCTACTAACATAACATATGGATCGGTTTGATAACATGCGGTTAAACACGTATTCAAAGATATGGAATACAGAATTAATGGATGCAAGTATAAGGTATGCTAATTGAAACGTGACCCTAATCTAACCATAAAAAGTGGTTAAGTAAAAGGGAGAAAGACGTGCGGTTAAGTAAAAGGGAGAAAGACGTGGGGTTGAAAAACATACACACACATACGCCCACTTATTACAACATTACGCCCTCGCGAAGGAGGGTCCAAATGAATAAGCTAACCAGCTAGCTACGCTAATTAAGCTAACTAATACAAAACTTGAAACCAATTAACTAACTAACTAGTTAACTACTTATAAAACGAAATTGAATAACTAGTTAAACTAACTAATTATTTACAACTCTTAATTAGCTATAATTAAGTAATTACAACACGTATTTGATTTATTGCTAATTAAATTAATTAGCTAATCCCGGGAAGCGATGGATACATGCATGCTCGATCTTTCACCCGAAAAGCCACTGTCTTGCTACTGAAAGCCTCTGTTTACACATATGAACACCAACAAAGCTGTCCACTTCCAGAACACCTTTGCTCCACCTTACCAATACACTATGCAAATTTCATTGATGGCCAATAGGGGGCCAGTTGGCTACCATTGGTGGCCGGTCGGCTACTGGTGGTGGCTGTTGGCCATTGTTGTCCTGAACTTCCTTACTGCAACAGATAACAAAACAGAGCAAAATAGTATATTCTCAAGGGTTGTTTGCACACTTTGCCTCTGATTTTCATGGGAAAATCAAAGAAGGGACAAAATTTGGGTTCACAAACCATCAATCAAGCAATTTCATTGCATGATGGTTTGTGAAACCAATTGTGCAAGCTTAATAAATGCAAGAACAAGACTCAAATGACCATCACCCTATCATGCATGATCAAAGGCGATGGAGGCCAAGGAAAGTGGCATATTTCATCACTTTGAGTATGAAATGTTCAATTTTTCTTGTGTTCAAATTAATGCCCGATTTGAACACAGGCAATGCAACACAAAGAGATGCTTATCTTGCATTTTTTACTTGTCAATTTTGTTTACTCATTTTAATTACCAAATCATTCATTAATCTATTAAGTCCATTGGTGAGTGTCCTCTAATGGAAGGAGGGCTCAAACCACAAGTTGCTTTGGACATGAAAGAGGCATTACACAATTGGTAATGAACCCCCTAAGGGATTAAACCATTAGGTGTAGCACCTCCATTTTACATTTAGGCAAACAAGTGGTTTGAAACCACTTTCAAAGCAAAACCAAGAGGTGAAGAAATGAGGGAGATTGTAGAGATTATAAGTGTTGAAATGAAGTAAAAAAGGCACTAAAACATGCAATCAACTCACACCAATGATGGTTAAAGCTTTAAAACACTAAACTAGTGAAATGGGTTACACTACAACTATGCAAAACAAGACTCAAATGAACTAACCAAAGCAGAGCTAAAACAGGTTATTTCAAAGGTTAAAACATGCTGGACTTGAGCGAAGTTAAGTTAGAAAAATATGCTAACATGTGAAGCTAATTAGGCATGCAAACAAGACACAAGGGGGAGAGGATAACCCCTCCAAATTTGGACCTCAAAATAAGTTTTTTTCCCATTGAAAAACCTCTGAAATTCAGTGGTTAAAAGGCCTAAAAAATTTGATTTGAAAGTGATGAATAAAGGCACAAAAACTTTACAAACTAATAAGCAAGAATGGTGAACCACTCCCTAACTAAAAAAGGGCTCACACCATCACTTTTAGGCCACAAAAATAGAGTTTTTCTTAGTTCAAAACCAGCCCCAGAACAGTAAGAAAAGATGGTAAAACAAGCTTGCAAAACAAAGTAAACAAGGCAAGTAAACTACCTCTTAAAGCAAAGGGCAATTCTAGGCACAAAACCAAGCTAAAACCACCTTCAAGAGCTCCAAGAAGACCCCAAGTAACCTCAGCTCAAAGGTAAGAGGATTTGATTTAGGATGTGTATGCAAAAGTGTAGAGAAAACAAGCAATTAGGCACAAAATTATAAGAGAGAGAGAGAGAGAGAGAGAAATCTAGAGAGAGAAAGAGAGATATTTGCTCTAAGTTTTCTAACCTTTTAAAATGGGGAAGGAACCCCCCTATATATAGAAAAACAAGTTTTGAGCTTAGAAACATCCTACCATACACGTGTATGGAGATGCAGCTTAATGTGCTAACAGTTGGCGCAGCTGTCAACAAATATCTGGAAAAAAAGACTAGTGGCCGACTGGCCACACCAATGGCCGACACCCAAGGGCCATGGCCGACAACCACTGGTGGTGGCCGACAGGTCACCACAAGTTCCAGGCACAAGTTTTGATCCAAAACAAGGCACATAAAGGACAAGGTCTAAAGGCTCAAAGACAGGGCGCTCCACCGAGGACTTCGAGCACTCAAAATGAACACATGCAACCATAATCATCAAATGCACAAGTGATGACGTCCAAGTCTTGAGGATAGTCAAAAATTGGGTGTCTACAAGGGTACACTACTACAAAATCATAAATAGATCATACTTTTTATGTGCGATATATGTTATTTAATCACACATTTTAAATTTTGTCTAAGTGCAATCTTTGAGAGTGTAATTAAAAAGGATCATTTTTAATCACACATTTTAAGTATCATTAAAAGATGATTCCATCACAAGTTATGCGTGGGCTAATAAATATTTGGATCACACATTTTGCGTGTGATAATAAATATTTAGATCACACTTTTTATGTGTGATATATAACTAATAAAACATGTGATTAATAATGAGATAAGATCACACGTTATATGCATTTCTCATCACAGTTAATGAGTGATAAAAAAAAAAAAAGGGTTCAACATCTGAAGAATAATCAATATTATTTTTGTACGCATTTGAAGAATGTAATCCTTTGAATCACAACCACATATTGAATGGAATAACATCATATATTTCATAAATGAAAGTTGAATGTTCAAAAGTATATACAAATGAATTAACGAAAAAAAATTAACTGTAATTATGTATATTAAAAAAATGAAAAAACTTGAAGCACAAAAACCTTGAATTCTTTGACCATATTTTGCATGTCTCCAAGTAATTTTTGACCTAAAAAATGAAAACACAAATTAATTCCGAGGCAAAATTTGTCTCTTCTTTAGAAATTACGAATGCAGTTAAACCAACAACAAAATGAAACATAACAAAGAAAATCCATGAGCATAAAATCATCCATCTTGTTGTACCCTTGTGTCAATAATCACTTGTCCACATGCAGGGGAAAAAAAATCTCCCATATGCAGGAACAAATTTGGTAGTCCATGTCGAAATTGATGGACATGACAAATATAGTAAACAAATTTCTTATTTTTTGATGACATAACAAATCTCGTAGTTCATGGCGAAACTTATATTATTACACCTAATCCTACATTCCTAAACATGTATCAATGTCCACATTAAAAAAAGTATAACAATAGAAAGAATAACAAACTGAGTGAATATTAAATTAAATTCCTATGGAAGCATGGTTGATAGTATGTATATTGTTTTATGTCCTATACATGGCATGTTATTTTGTATGGTAGGATAATAAATTGAGTAAATATTTATATACAAATTAAATAACATAGAAATTAAAGCTCTATCTCTCTATTTCTTTATCTAAAAAACAGGTTATCTCACCAAATGGTTCAATAATTTTTATCAATTTTTATATCAGTTTGCCTATAAAATGTTAAAATTACTTTCGAAATAATGAGAGAAACATGAAGATCTTGTGCACAAGCATAGATTTTTATTTTATTTTATTTTATTTATTTATTATTTTGAAAAATAACGAGGTAAAAGAAAGACCATATAAACTTTACAAACATATAGGTCTAAAAAGAAAAAAGAAAACATTGATGTTGCATAAGCAATTGTTATTATCCTCATTAAATATATGCCTTTTCTATCAAGATTACTTTTATCTTACTTTCATCTACTTGAAGCCAAAATACATAAGAAATAGTTCAAAGGGTGAGGGGGGGTTGGGGTGAAACTGTTTTACCATGCTCCAGACAGACATTTTCACTTTTTCCATAATTAAAAAAAAAAACTAACTGAAAGACTATAACACGTAAAATGCTCCTTAAATATTAGCAAAAGGCCATCATTCATATTTTCACATCTAGTATAATATATTGACTTACTTGATTGTAACACAAGATCTCTATAGAAGGCTTAAGCTTTTGCCAAGGTTTTAACCGAAATGAACCATCTCCTCCAACAGCTAGATGTTATAACTTCCCTACTGACCATTATGTAACTAGTTTTACATTTGCCTATTCTAGGAATTCTTAGTTCCACTCCTGCTTCTATTGAAGTCTTGGAGTTAGTAATCAATTAGCAAGCTACCAACCAAGAGACAAAAAGAGGAAATTCCATGTTAACACAAATGGCCCAACACAATGTGGAATCTGTTAGATAATGTCTCAATGGGACCACATAATTAAATGTGGTATTATCATTTATAAGAAGCCTACAATTTAAGTGATTCAATTTAGTTAATAGGCTTAAGGGTATATGTGTTATGGACCTAATGTGTAGATACTAGTTGTATAATTTCTATTTCTATGAGGGGCAGAAATAGAAATTAAAACATATTGGTTAAAGTTGGTTTTCATTACCTTTCAGTTTTAAAACCAATAATGATTAATTTATTGGTTTTCATTACCTTTCAATTATGAAAACCAATTACAACCTTTAAAAGGTTATGGTCCCTATTCCTTCCCAAGGTGAAAAAAAAAAATAAGAACATTGTTTTGTTTTTCTAAATCCTCTCAAGAAGAAACATAAGGCACCAAAGAGAAAGGATTAGAAGGCTCTAACAAAGTCAATATCAAAGGTTTATGTTTGTCATTTTCTTTAGATGCTTAATTTAATATGGGTTATGCTAAAATGTGGAAATAATACCAGAAGAGTTAGAATTTCATTGTATTTTTCAGATATTTTCAAAATATTTTTAGCCATTTCTACATATTTTTTTACACATATCAATTGCTACTCATTGTCATTAGCATTTCCCGTTTAATATTCATTTTATTGTGCTTTTGCAGTATTAATAGTTTATTTATTTATATATATTTTTTGTTTTGTTTTTTAAGGACGTAGAAGTCTTGGATCATCAACAATTTATTTGGTATAATTACAATAGTTTAGCTTGAAATGGAGGGTTGTGGAGATTTCCTACAGTGGCTTGGACCTGACACGTCTATGAATATTCTCATGTGTTTAAAGGACCCGTCAGATCTCATCCGTGTCTGTTCAGTTTCAAGTTCTTGGCGCCGGTTTGGTGAGCTCACATCTGCAAATTATAGGGCTTTGCTTCAATTTTCATTAAGCTAAAGCTTTGATTTCGCTATATATATTTTCCCCATATGTCATAGTTTTCTTTGGGCTTCATGCATTGTTGTATGAATTCTAATGTCAAAAATGTTTCCAATCCATACAATTGTGTGTTCCATTTCAAAATCTAGGTTTTAGGACACTTATGAATCCTGGTTTATAAGATTACTTTGGTCATGTGAACAATTACTCAATTGGATGGTTTTTTTTTTTTTCATAATTTACTTGGGTGCTGTTCCTTTGAATGGATTGGCTTCTGTCCTATGCCTTATTTTTTTTGGTCTACAAATTTTTTTTTGAACTTCTTGTATTGTTAGTGATAAAAGTAAGTGGCCCTATTACAAATCACTTAGGTGGTGTTTGGTTCATTAGCATGATTTTCTGCAGAAGTGGAATAACTATTAATTGGCTTCCCAATAGAATGGTCATTCTCTTGAATTGTTGAATGGTGATTCTATTTGGAATGTACATTTCACAGGCCACCAAAACCACCGCCCATTCTACAGTGATCATTCCATTCCATTCCAGAATGGTTGCTTTGACGGAATGAGCATTCCATTCCAACCTTCATTCTACAGTGAACCAAACACTACCTCACTTTACATAACAAGTTCTTCCCTCTTTTACCTAGATAACTATTTTTTGATGATTGAGAAAGAGAGAAAATATAACAGAAGTTATTTTATCTGTTTTATTGATTGTTTCTGATATGGATTTAAATCTCAAGCATTGACTGCAAGTAACCTCTTGAAGCAACTTTGTTTAAAGAATGTTTCCTGAAATATCACTGAGGTAGTGTTTCACTACAATGATTATGGGTAGGAATGGAATGGCTATTACTTGACTTCCCAATGGAATGGTGATTCTATTTGGAATGCATTTTTTATCTTTTCAACAAACCGACCATGGGAATCGGTTTTCCATTTCAGTCTTCATTCTCCTAAATCAAACACTACCTCACTTTTTAGTTACAGAACAAGTTCTTCCATTTTCTACCCAGATAACTGATTTTTGTTGATTTGATAAAAAGAGAGAATACAACAGAAGTTTATTTTTTTATTTTTTTATTTTTATCTGTTCTATTGATTGTTTCTGATTTGGGTTCAAAATCTCATGCAGTGATTGAAAATAGCCTCTCGAAGCAGCTTTGTCTAAGACTGTTTCCTGAAATATCAAGTTTTGCCCATGTTATTGAAGTGGAAAACACGATAGAACCCATAGTAGTCAAGCCTGACAAGCCTATGGAATGGGAATACTTGAAGAGGGATCATAGGGTCTATGCCTTTTTAGCTCGTGGTCTTACCTCTTTATGCTCGCTTGGTTTTTTTTTTTTCCTTTCATTTTTTTGGAATTTTATATGTAATTTTCTTTAAATGTTTGATTTACTTATATTCATTATATTGTGCTTTTGCAATGTTATTTGGTGTTTTTTTATTTTATTTTATTTTAATCTTTTTGAAATTTTATGTTTGTCATTTTCTTTAGATGCTTAATTTAATATGGGTTATGCTAAAATGTGGAAATAATACCAGAAGAGTTAGAATTTCATTGTATTTTTCAGATATTTTCAAAATATTTTTAGCCATTTCTACATATTTTTTTACACATATCAATTGCTACTCATTGTCATTAGCATTTCCCGTTTAATATTCATTTTATTGTGCTTTTGCAGTATTAATAGTTTATTTATTTATATATATTTTTTGTTTTGTTTTTTAAGGACGTAGAAGTCTTGGATCATCAACAATTTATTTGGTATAATTACAATAGTTTAGCTTGAAATGGAGGGTTGTGGAGATTTCCTACAGTGGCTTGGACCTGACACGTCTATGAATATTCTCATGTGTTTAAAGGACCCGTCAGATCTCATCCGTGTCTGTTCAGTTTCAAGTTCTTGGCGCCGGTTTGGTGAGCTCACATCTGCAAATTATAGGGCTTTGCTTCAATTTTCATTAAGCTAAAGCTTTGATTTCGCTATATATATTTTCCCCATATGTCATAGTTTTCTTTGGGCTTCATGCATTGTTGTATGAATTCTAATGTCAAAAATGTTTCCAATCCATACAATTGTGTGTTCCATTTCAAAATCTAGGTTTTAGGACACTTATGAATCCTGGTTTATAAGATTACTTTGGTCATGTGAACAATTACTCAATTGGATGGTTTTTTTTTTTTTCATAATTTACTTGGGTGCTGTTCCTTTGAATGGATTGGCTTCTGTCCTATGCCTTATTTTTTTTGGTCTACAAATTTTTTTTTGAACTTCTTGTATTGTTAGTGATAAAAGTAAGTGGCCCTATTACAAATCACTTAGGTGGTGTTTGGTTCATTAGCATGATTTTCTGCAGAAGTGGAATAACTATTAATTGGCTTCCCAATAGAATGGTCATTCTCTTGAATTGTTGAATGGTGATTCTATTTGGAATGTACATTTCACAGGCCACCAAAACCACCGCCCATTCTACAGTGATCATTCCATTCCATTCCAGAATGGTTGCTTTGACGGAATGAGCATTCCATTCCAACCTTCATTCTACAGTGAACCAAACACTACCTCACTTTACATAACAAGTTCTTCCCTCTTTTACCTAGATAACTATTTTTTGATGATTGAGAAAGAGAGAAAATATAACAGAAGTTATTTTATCTGTTTTATTGATTGTTTCTGATATGGATTTAAATCTCAAGCATTGACTGCAAGTAACCTCTTGAAGCAACTTTGTTTAAAGAATGTTTCCTGAAATATCACTGAGGTAGTGTTTCACTACAATGATTATGGGTAGGAATGGAATGGCTATTACTTGACTTCCCAATGGAATGGTGATTCTATTTGGAATGCATTTTTTATCTTTTCAACAAACCGACCATGGGAATCGGTTTTCCATTTCAGTCTTCATTCTCCTAAATCAAACACTACCTCACTTTTTAGTTACAGAACAAGTTCTTCCATTTTCTACCCAGATAACTGATTTTTGTTGATTTGATAAAAAGAGAGAATACAACAGAAGTTTATTTTTTTATTTTTTTATTTTTATCTGTTCTATTGATTGTTTCTGATTTGGGTTCAAAATCTCATGCAGTGATTGAAAATAGCCTCTCGAAGCAGCTTTGTCTAAGACTGTTTCCTGAAATATCAAGTTTTGCCCATGTTATTGAAGTGGAAAACACGATAGAACCCATAGTAGTCAAGCCTGACAAGCCTATGGAATGGGAATACTTGAAGAGGGATCATAGGGTCTATGCCTTTTTAGCTCGTGGTCTTACCTCTTTATGCTCGCTTGGTTTTTTTTTTTTCCTTTCATTTTTTTGGAATTTTATATGTAATTTTCTTTAAATGTTTGATTTACTTATATTCATTATATTGTGCTTTTGCAATGTTATTTGGTGTTTTTTTATTTTATTTTATTTTAATCTTTTTGAAATTTTATGTTTGTCATTTTCTTTAGATGCTTAATTTAATATGGGTTATGCTAAAATGTGGAAATAATACCAGAAGAGTTAGAATTTCATTGTATTTTTCAGATATTTTCAAAATATTTTTAGCCATTTCTACATATTTTTTTACACATATCAATTGCTACTCATTGTCATTAGCATTTCCCGTTTAATATTCATTTTATTGTGCTTTTGCAGTATTAATAGTTTATTTATTTATATATATTTTTTGTTTTGTTTTTTAAGGACGTAGAAGTCTTGGATCATCAACAATTTATTTGGTATAATTACAATAGTTTAGCTTGAAATGGAGGGTTGTGGAGATTTCCTACAGTGGCTTGGACCTGACACGTCTATGAATATTCTCATGTGTTTAAAGGACCCGTCAGATCTCATCCGTGTCTGTTCAGTTTCAAGTTCTTGGCGCCGGTTTGGTGAGCTCACATCTGCAAATTATAGGGCTTTGCTTCAATTTTCATTAAGCTAAAGCTTTGATTTCGCTATATATATTTTCCCCATATGTCATAGTTTTCTTTGGGCTTCATGCATTGTTGTATGAATTCTAATGTCAAAAATGTTTCCAATCCATACAATTGTGTGTTCCATTTCAAAATCTAGGTTTTAGGACACTTATGAATCCTGGTTTATAAGATTACTTTGGTCATGTGAACAATTACTCAATTGGATGGTTTTTTTTTTTTTTTCATAATTTACTTGGGTGCTGTTCCTTTGAATGGATTGGCTTCTGTCCTATGCCTTATTTTTTTTGGTCTACAAATTTTTTTTTGAACTTCTTGTATTGTTAGTGATAAAAGTAAGTGGCCCTATTACAAATCACTTAGGTGGTGTTTGGTTCATTAGCATGATTTTCTGCAGAAGTGGAATAACTATTAATTGGCTTCCCAATAGAATGGTCATTCTCTTGAATTGTTGAATGGTGATTCTATTTGGAATGTACATTTCACAGGCCACCAAAACCACCGCCCATTCTACAGTGATCATTCCATTCCATTCCAGAATGGTTGCTTTGACGGAATGAGCATTCCATTCCAACCTTCATTCTACAGTGAACCAAACACTACCTCACTTTACATAACAAGTTCTTCCCTCTTTTACCTAGATAACTATTTTTTGATGATTGAGAAAGAGAGAAAATATAACAGAAGTTATTTTATCTGTTTTATTGATTGTTTCTGATATGGATTTAAATCTCAAGCATTGACTGCAAGTAACCTCTTGAAGCAACTTTGTTTAAAGAATGTTTCCTGAAATATCACTGAGGTAGTGTTTCACTACAATGATTATGGGTAGGAATGGAATGGCTATTACTTGACTTCCCAATGGAATGGTGATTCTATTTGGAATGTACATTTCACAGGCCACCAAAACCACCGCCCATTCTACAGTGATCATTCCATTCCATTCCAGAATGGTTGCTTTGACGGAATGAGCATTCCATTCCAACCTTCATTCTACAGTGAACCAAACACTACCTCACTTTACATAACAAGTTCTTCCCTCTTTTACCTAGATAACTATTTTTTGATGATTGAGAAAGAGAGAAAATATAACAGAAGTTATTTTATCTGTTTTATTGATTGTTTCTGATATGGATTTAAATCTCAAGCATTGACTGCAAGTAACCTCTTGAAGCAACTTTGTTTAAAGAATGTTTCCTGAAATATCACTGAGGTAGTGTTTCACTACAATGATTATGGGTAGGAATGGAATGGCTATTACTTGACTTCCCAATGGAATGGTGATTCTATTTGGAATGTACATTTCACAGGCCACCAAAACCACCGCCCATTCTACAGTGATCATTCCATTCCATTCCAGAATGGTTGCTTTGACGGAATGAGCATTCCATTCCAACCTTCATTCTACAGTGAACCAAACACTACCTCACTTTACATAACAAGTTCTTCCCTCTTTTACCTAGATAACTATTTTTTGATGATTGAGAAAGAGAGAAAATATAACAGAAGTTATTTTATCTGTTTTATTGATTGTTTCTGATATGGATTTAAATCTCAAGCATTGACTGCAAGTAACCTCTTGAAGCAACTTTGTTTAAAGAATGTTTCCTGAAATATCACTGAGGTAGTGTTTCACTACAATGATTATGGGTAGGAATGGAATGGCTATTACTTGACTTCCCAATGGAATGGTGATTCTATTTGGAATGCATTTTTTATCTTTTCAACAAACCGACCATGGGAATCGGTTTTCCATTTCAGTCTTCATTCTCCTAAATCAAACACTACCTCACTTTTTAGTTACAGAACAAGTTCTTCCATTTTCTACCCAGATAACTGATTTTTGTTGATTTGATAAAAAGAGAGAATACAACAGAAGTTTATTTTTTTATTTTTTTATTTTTATCTGTTCTATTGATTGTTTCTGATTTGGGTTCAAAATCTCATGCAGTGATTGAAAATAGCCTCTCGAAGCAGCTTTGTCTAAGACTGTTTCCTGAAATATCAAGTTTTGCCCATGTTATTGAAGTGGAAAACACGATAGAACCCATAGTAGTCAAGCCTGACAAGCCTATGGAATGGGAATACTTGAAGAGGGATCATAGGGTCTATGCCTTTTTAGCTCGTGGTCTTACCTCTTTCGTGAGAAAAGATTGCCTTTCAGAGGCCATTTTTGCATCCAGCACTGATAATTATCCTGAAGAAAGCATTCAAAATACTCTGGAACCAAGTGATAGGGTTGAACAGAGAGCTTCATACTGGTCAAGCGAAGGTGAAAGTGATCCTACAGTTCCCGAGATATTAGACTATAAGTTGATTTCAAAGTTGTGTGTCATCACTGAAATCCATGTACAACCATTCCAAGGTTATTTTCGTAACTCCATTTACACTCGTGCTGTACTTGTTTTGTACACCGATTCATTTTATTTTATTTACTCACAAAAAAAGTATGTTTTCTTATCAGCATATTTTCAGTTCGGATTTCCTATATATTCAGCAAGGGCTGTGCGATTTCGAATGGGACGTCCCAGATCCTCAATGGAAATAGGAAGTGACTTCAGAGATGAGTTTGAAGCTGGTCGTAAGTCACCTGACTACGCATTCAAATGGACATACACCTCACCAGAATTTCCAATGGCTCAGGTAAGAGGGAGAGGTGGAGTCATTTTCTTTTCTTTGTAGGAAGGCAATGGTAGGAGGAAGGAATAGTTGTGTGTAAATCTCTTGGGGTCAACAAAATTAATCACTAAAAAAATGGGTGAAAAGAAGGGGAAAAAATCAAGTGCATTTTTTACTTTCAAATCTTTGCTCTTCAATACAACACCTGTATGTAAATACTTGGAATGATAATGGTAAATGAACATAACTCCTCTCTGCTCAACACATCTAGCCGAGGAAAAGGTATGAATTTTTTTAGTCGGCGTGGCAAAAAAGATTTATCGTTATTTGTTTTTTGTCAAGCTGAGTAAAAACTATGAAGCTTCGAATATTTATCAATTTTTGTGGTATCGTATTCATTGCTGGATATGTTTTAAGTAAGGAAAAATTACAAAACATGTCTACCATTATGCAACTACGTCAAATTAAATGAATATAAAAGATCACATGGAAAGCTTAAGATACAGTAACTCAAGCAAACTTAAATTACATCATCAAGATGCTATATTTGGAACAAGCTGAGGTCCTAATTAGGCCTCCTTTTTGATATTTCAAGCATTTTTGGTGAATTTTTGAATTATCTCAAAATCTAAAATGTTTAGATGATTTCTTCATGGATATTAGGAGAATTGCTTGCAAAAATTCAAGCTTCCAGAGCCTGTTCTTTGCATCGGTGGAATCCTGCAAGTAGAGCTTTTGGGTAGAGTACAGAGACAAGAATTGGATGGTTTATTTTATATATGGTTAGTTCCTTGCAGTTCTATCTACTATTTATTGTTACTCAGCGTGATTTCTTTTAATGGATTGAATTGTGATGCATTAGCATGCTAGATAAATTTTAGTGTTTGAATGTGTCCATACGATTTGAGCTACATCTAAAGAAAAAAGTCCAGGAACCTATAAAATTTATGATCTGAATGAACAGATCTGTGAGGGTACACCTTTAGGCTTGTCTAAAGAAGAATTTTTAGGTTAGGCCGAAGTATGATGTATAGTAATTGTATACCCTTCACATGAAACCCTTGTGTCACAGACCCATGCACCTCACAAGACGGTCATCCCAACACGTGGCTGCATAACCAAGATCGTTTCCACACAGTTGATACGGTTGTGATGCACTTCAACCTGCTTTGATATTACTACAAGTCCAGACCTCTCAAAAGGGTCAACCCTCGAAAGACTACCCAACCCAGGGATCTTATATGCAAGTGGCAACCCTTTCGAGAGACATGGGTCCATGACACTTGGCTACTAAAAGATGCCAGTTGTTTGATAGGCATTATGATGGTCTGCATTTCTTTCCTTTTGTGGCGTTTTGATTTCTTTTACTTTGCAAGAGTTGCAGGGAAAAATTTAGTATGAGGCTATGTATTTTGAACAATTTGACAACGTAATTGTTAAATCTACTAGTTGAATATATTTTTTGCAGTTATAAATTTAGAGTCTTCTCTATAAATATATTTTTTGCAATTATATTCATAAGCGAATTGATGTTCTCCAAGAGCTTTAGGTTTGCTTTCAATATATATGATCTTATTGATAGGACTGAAAATTGATATTGTATAGCTTGGTTTCTATTTACCAACATGTTTTAGTGATGTTGAATTGCTAATTATATGGATATTTATGGAAATGTCCTTAATTCTCTTGAACATATGATTTATTGGGTGTGTTGAAGTGTAATGCTTTGCCTTATTATTGCAGAGCCAAGATGATGAGCTGGGGTGAAGTTTTTCGATAGAGCAGCCCTTGAAGCTAACATGAAGCTAAATACCAGAGTGCACTCTATATTATTGGTTTTTTTTTTCGTTAAAATGAGAAAATATTAGCAATTTTTATTTTTATGTATTGAGTTAACATATTGTGTTAAAAGGGTTTTTTTTTTTTTTTTTGGTTGTGGAAAATTGAAAAATGAGTACTCCATATTAGTAATTTTTTTTTTTTTTATTTTTTTTATATATTTTGAAAATGGTGATGGATGGGTGGTTTACTTTGAACAGCGGTAAAAAAAATCATTAATTATGATTTTTTTTAAAGCAAAGAAAAAGTGGCGTTTTTCATAAAACGTCGCAAAATGTCGTCATTGCTTACGTCATAGCTAACTCTGACGGAAATAGTCAAATAACTGTTAAAAATTAGTGACGTTTTAAAAAATGTCGTCTAAACTCTATAATGGCGTTTTGAAAGCGCCACATAGACATGACGGCGGCCGTATTAGCGACGAATTTTTTAAACGTCGTTTTGTCTTTTTGCGGCGCTTTCCTGGCCTTTTGCGGCGTTTTTAACACGCCGCTAATTTGCGATTTTCCTGTAGTGTGGGCTATAAGACCTCTAAATAAGATTTATAAATAAGTTTCTCTAAAAAATAATCCTGAAAAATAAAATAAAAACTCAATAACTAATTTTGAGTTTCAAAAGCAAATTTTGTTTGCTGAATTATTTTTTGAAAATTATTTCCAGAATAATATTTTTAAAATAACATACATTTTAATAAATAATAATAACTATATTTTTATAAAAATAAAATGGTGATTTAAATTAAAAATTAAAAAGAACAAAAATGAAGATATAATTGAACCAACAACTTTTTCATTATGAGGTTGGCTCTCTGTCACGTGGACAAATCTAATCATAGGCAAGCTGCCCACCTAATAAGTCATGTGACTTTATTATCACCAATTAACCATGTTTACGTAAGTGTTTTTTTGTATTTGTTAAAGTAACCCATTTAAGTGTTTTTTTGTATTTGTTAAAGTAACCCATCTTCAATCAAAATTTTAAATTCAGCCCCCTTTGTCAACTCTTTTTTTTTTTAATAATCAAAAGTTAAAAAATAGTATCAAAAAAATAACAAATTAAAAAATTTATTAAAAGTCAAAAAATCACTGTAGACACCCCATTTTTGACCGTCCTCAAGACTTGGACGTCACCGTTTGAACACTCGGTGATCATCCATGTTTGTGTTCGTTTGGAGTTCCCGGAGGCCTCGGCTCGCGCGCCTTGCCTCAGGATCCCCGAACTCGGCTGTTTAGTGTCTGGTTTTGCACCAAACACTTTTGTTTTGCCTTAGAGGGGCAGGGAATGCCTTGTGAGACATCCCCATACACCACCGGCAGTGGCTGGAGGCCACCGGCTGGTCTTTTTCTTCCATCGGCAATTTTGTTTGCCGGTCGGCACACTGTATTGCCGGTCGGCATAATATGTTGCCGGTCGGCACTGTTTTTTGCCGGAATAGCTTTTTTGGGCAGCCGACCACTGTTCCTCCACTTTTTGGAGATATTTTGTGCCAGCTGTGATAGCTGGCACCAACTCCTTTCCCCTCCATACACGTGTATGGAGGGATTTCCCTCTAGCCAAGCTTGTTGAATAAGCTTTGCAAGAGGGATCCTTATAAGAGAGAGGCTTTCCTCTTGGTTCTAGGTTAGAAAAACAGAAGCAAAAACCAGCCTTTGAGATATAGATACATATTATATCTATACCTCTCTCCCTCTCCCTTCTTGTGTGTGTTTCTTGGCCCAAAAGGTGTGTTTTACCTTACATTTCAAGCCTCCACACCTAGATCAACCAGAGGCGTCTGGGAAAGATAATGAAGCAGAGAAACAAAAGGAGAAGCAACTTCAGTGGTGAAGAGACCCCAACACCAAAATCCGGAGCTAGCACACAAAGGGTACAAAATGAGGCCTTTCAAGGCCTAAGAGGGGTCAAACACCCCCAAACCAAAAAACACCCTTAACAAACAACCACGAGTTTAAGAAAGGTAGAAACAAGGTGCAAAAATGGGGAATAAAGGGATTAGATTCTCACCCTTGTAGCCTTCTTCAACAATGATGCTCCAATGGCCTTCCTTAGCTTGAAATCAGCTTCAAAACCTCAAAAATCAGTCCTTTAGAACCTCAGTTCCAAGAGGAAGGTGGAACAGCTAGGTGCTTGTGTGCAATAGTATGGACTAAAACACACACAAGAGCACAAAAGAGAGGGAAAGAATGATAGAATGTGTATCTAACCCTAACCCTAGAACTCAAACCCTAACAATGGCTGTCTAAGCTCTCAAATATCTTAAAAATGTCTCCCCTCAGCCAAGAGACCACCTCTCTCTCTATATAGGCACTTCTTGTCTTGTAAAGCTTACAAGACAAGCTTCATAAGAGGGAGATCCCTCCATACACGTGTATGGAGGGAGCAAAAGCAAGACAGCTGTCTTAAAATATCTGCAAAAGCAGATGCACAGTAATCGGCCGGCCAAAAATGCCATCTTGGCCAAAAAGAGTGCCGGCCGGCACTAAAAAGTGTTTGACCGGCAACAAATAGTGCCGGCCGGCAACAAATAGTGCCGGCCGGCAATATATATTGCCGGTGGCAACAAAAACCAGCCGGTGGCCTTTAGCCACTGCCGGTGGTGGGTGGGGATGGTCTACAAGCCCTACCCTGCCCTTCCAAGGAAAACACAAGTGTTTGGTGCAAAACCAGACACTAAACGGTCGAGTTCGGAGATCCTGAGGCAAGGCACGCGAGCCGAGGCTTCCAGGAACTCCAAACGAACACAAACATGGATGATCACCGAGTGTTTCAAACGGTGACGTCCAAGTCTTGAGGACGGTCAAAAATGGGGTGTCTACAGTGATTTTTTGACTTTTAATAAATTTTTTTAATTTGTTATTTTTTTGATACTATTTTTTAACTTTTGATTATTAAAAAAAAAAAAGAGTTGACAAAGGGGGCTGAATTTAAAATTTTGATTGAAGATGGGTTACTTTACAAATACAAAAAAACACTAAATGGGTTACTTAACAAATACAAAAAAAACACTTACGTAAACATGGTTAATTGGTGATAATAAAGTCACATGACTTATTAGGTGGGCAGCTTGCTATGATAGATTTGTCCACGTGACAGAGAGCCAACCTCATAATGAAAAAGTTGTTGGTTCAATTATATCTTCATTTTTGTTCTTTTAATTTTTAATTTTAAATCACCATTTATTTTTATAAAAATATAGTTATTATTATTTATTA
>NW_021025487.1:1790660-1809149 GCF_004153795.1 Camellia sinensis
GGCAGCGTGCATTCATGCATTTGTACTGCAGCATTAGGCTCGGTACATCACACGCTAACTGCATCTGTATTTCAATTCAAAAATTGAATATGTGATGTTGATCGCATTCATATGCCATGCTTAGGTTAGCCGAGCCTATCTAATTGCATCCTGTATGTGTTGCATTAGGCAATTTAACATGAAACTAGGACACGCTGTTTGCTAACTAGTTTACTGTTTTGGCACGGAGTACAATGTAAGGTATTTTCGCTTTAGCATCTCGTATGCGTCGTGGAATGTTAAATGACAGTATGCTTGCCATGTGGCTAGATGCTTATGTGATAAATTGTTTTGAATGCCTGTGGGTGAAGGTTGGATTGTTTGAGTTGGAAAAAACTCATTAAATCCGTGTTTTAGCCTACTTGCGAGTAGCAAATTCCATAAGCATTTTCAAAACGAACGGATATGCAATGTTTCTCTCCAAATTAGGCAATCTAGTCTATACTTGTTTGCTGCGCGCATAACATAGTATTCTAGGCTAATAAATGGAATAAGAACACATAACGTTTTCAAAATCGGTATATATCATGGTTAGTAGAGGGCGGTCTTCGGACCGGGCGAAAGGGGGTGCTCATAGCTGACCTTCCCCGATCGTACCCAAGCTCCCGAGCCGAGACAACTCCAGTGATGACGGACATGTGGCCTTCGACACCGAGTCAGGGTTTCCTAAAATTTCCCCATTTTAAAAATATTTAGGTGGCGACTCTGTATCTGGCAAAGCAGTCCATGTTTTGGCACTTCTTTTCAAAAAATCTTGTTTCTCAAAACGATTTGCCGGATTTGACTCTTTGGTTCAGATTAAGAACCGCGACAAACAAAAATCGCGAGTCCGAACTGTAGTAGCGAGGTCCCCCTCCGCGGGCGCGTCTACAATCACTTAAAAAAAGAGTCAAGAATATTAGTAATTTATGATTTTCGATACAACTAAAAAAAATCATTCACAAATATATTTACTTTTTTCTTCTCATAAAAAAGTTAAAAAGTCATTAATAAAATCGATTCTCAAACAAGGCATAGAGATATCAATTTTTTCTTTTCTTTTTTTTTTTCTTTTTTTTTTTTGTTTGAAAACCTACATGTCAATTGAACATCTTTAATTTTGACATTTTCAAAATAATTACATCCAATTATTGTGTCAAATTTATTATTTTATTGCATTTTTATTTTTATTATTTTTTTATGCTTCAAATTTGTAGACAAAACTCAAATATAGATTTAACATAACAAATATATTATATATATATATATTTGACTTACTTCTCTTATATTTCAAATTTGACACGGAAAGAACAGTGCTAAATGCAACCTAGGCAAATGACAACTTGTTTGTGTGACACCTCCAAGGTTACTAGGCAAAATGCCTTCTAAAAGTATACAAAAAAAAACGTATTTCGTTTGGTTTGTATTTCGCAAAAATTTTAAAAAAATTTTCTCTATAAATAAGTTTTTTAAAAGAAATCAAACCAAACAAATTTTTCAAAAAAATTTCTCAAAACTTGTAAACCAAACAAGTTTCCAAACAAATCTCTCTCTCACACACATCAAATCATCAATCACTTTTTCAAAACTCTCTCTCAAAATAATTTTTTCAAAATATCTTTTGAAAAAAACCAAACCAAACAACTTTTTGTACTTTTTATCTCTAAAACACATCTCTCAAACGACAAACCAAACATACCCATAATCTTTATTTTGTTTTAACTAGTTTAGAGAATTCACAATGAGATAGTTAAAAAAAGTGTGTTAAAATAAATATTATATGACAAAAAATGATAAAGTAGGATCCAAAAACATGTGTTAAGGTTGTATTAAGAATTTGTGAATTTTAGAGAGTGAGTAGTAGTGCGATGGATGTGTTAAGATATGTGTTAAGAAACATATATATATATATATATATAAATAATAAATAAATAAATAATAATTGAAAAGTACAGTGGACCCTACCCCACTGCACTTCCAGTGCCTCTCTCTCTTTCTCTTCTCTTTTTTCTCTCTCTCTCCCTCCTCTGCTTGTTAACTTGCTCACTGCAGTTAACACATAACTTAGCATCTGACACTAACTTTGACCACTAACAAGGTCTTTAGCAAGTTCCATTGTGAAGACAAAAAAAAGTGAAAATAGCTGGCTAAAAATTAACATCTGACACTAACTTTCTCACTAATTATCCACTGCAGATGTTCTTAGCTAGTGTGAAGTATATTATTTATTTTTAACTAATCAATCAAACTAATTTAATTATTTTTTTTAAAAAAAAATACTATTGATGTACGTCGCAGGCAACCAAATTTAAAACCTATACTCCTCAAAATATATGTAGTTGTCCAAGCAAAGAGTGTTCCACACGAAAGTGTTTATCCTAGTTTTTACACTACTTGAATAAGGATGGGTCTGAGTAAAAACAAAAACAATTTTTAAGAAGAACAACTAAGTAACAATTCAAATTAAAGTATTGAAATCAATTCAAAAGAACAAGACTTTGGTCCTAAGTCAACATTCACCATCAAATTTTACAATTGATCATTGATGCAAAATTATATCAATTCATACTTTGAATATTCACCGTTGGATCTATTTTTCCTATCTCTCCTTAGTTGTAGTTAATTAGAAAACAAGCGATTAATAACCTCAACTACTAAACAACCGAAGGCAAGCGCTAAAGATTTAATCTGAATAGCAACCTTAAGAATTAGAGAGATCGATGAAGCTAAAACAACACAAGCACAAGCAGATTGCATTTTAATTTCATCAAAGTGTTCTTCAATAAGATATAATAATTTCTAACATAGCAAATCATTAAAGCTTAGTTGCTTCACAAATTAGAGGGGATCAAACAATTACAGATTCGATTCTAACCTAACAATAGATTGCACGAATAATAAACCAGTAGCCCTCCTAGTAATTAAATGAGACAATCATGAGAATATGCATAGAAGAACACCCCATACTCAAAGCATAAGCTGAGTAATAAAAAAAAGAGTTATGCCTAGGGACCCAAAACAAATTACCAAAATTTTCTATCAAATCTCTCACATGGGTGTGGACCCACAACACATTTTGATTGTATGGATCCTACACCCATGTGAGAGGTTTGATAGAAAAATTGGTAATTTGTTTTGGGGTCCATAAGCATTTCCCCTAAAAAAAAAACAAATTAGATCCCACGGTTTTATTGATTCCGAGGCTTCCGTTTCCTTTGACAGATTACCAAAAGTCTAGCCACGCAAGGCCATAATGAAAACTCAAAGAAGTTCGAGAAGAGGGGAGATGAGGCGCCCTCTGATGATTCCCTCTCCCTTTTCATACACCTTCACATTGCCCTTCAGTGATTAGAGAGCCTACAAAATCTCCTAAAAATATTCTAAATATTATCCGAAAATAATAATATCCAAGTCTGACTAATCAGAGAAGATATAAAAATAAATAAAGTCCTATATAACTAGGGAGTGGTGTTTACAGCTGGAAACTTTCGTGCACCAGCTCTGAAAACTTCGGCAAATAAACCGGGGAATGTTCCGGAACGTCAACAGTGCAAGGGTGCAGCAGAAATTCAAGCCCGATTTCGACCTTGATGCAGCCAGTATCTCTCAAAACTCGAAACATGAAAGTTGTAGGCCTTTTCTTGGTGTTCCATAGCATCTTGGATCATCTCAATCGGATCTCGGATGAGAGAGTTATTCACAGATTACGAAGCAATGTCGAAACTGTCCAAAACCGCCCAATTAGCTTTGTTTTGCATTTAACGCCTTCATTTGCATCCTAAATCAAATATAAGAATAATGAGTACAATTTAGGCACCAAATAAGTATAAAAGACTAAAACATAAGGGAGAAAAATATGACATTTTGCATTCTCATCAACTATAAGCATAAATAAAAAAATATAATTCTTTTGATAATATGTTGTTTATGCCCTAGTGTTGACCTGGTATTTACAATCAAAATATTTATTTTTTATATATAATTAAATTATTTTTAATATATTTTTACGCGATCATATTTTTAAAAATACCAATGTGCTCAAACAAGCAAAAAATGCAACAAATATGAGAGAGCAAGCAGATATGGAGATCTAAATAGCGGAAAAAGCATGTTTCGCTTAGCAATGGGGCTAGATAGACGTGGTAAACGAAAATGAAAAATTAAGCCAAAATGTCTCTTATGATGCAGACTTGTTCGAGAAGAAAAAAAACCAACTTTGCCATCAAGAATGCTTCATATGGTCCTTTTGCCTCCTCTCATGGAGATACTCTAAAAATGTCAAATATCACTAGTTAGCTTGCCAACTAAGAAATAACATTGTTAGTTGGGATCTTTAATTGTAGGAATAAAAAAGCCGTAAGAACATTTTCACAGAATAAAAAAATTAATATTGATTTATTTAGTTTTAAATGAATTGACATCCATTTAAATATATGTCATATTTGACATGAAAAAATGCCATGTAGCCTCTAGGTATTTGAAGTTTTAGAATTTCTCTAATCCAATGCCTTTGCATGATCGCTTAAAAGAAAGAAGATTTTTTATTAAAAAAAAAAAACTCTCTCCATACAATTCCTGAGTATTTTGATTCATTTTTTTTCATTTAAACATATGTCAAATTTGACATGAAAAATGCCATAGAGCCCTAGGTATTTGAAGCTTTAGAATTTCTCTAACCCAATGCCTTTTGCATGATCGCTTAAAAGAAGAGATTTTTTTATTAAAAAAGAAAACTCTCTCTCTGTACAATTACTGAGTATTGTTATTCATTTTTTTCTCAAGAAGATATTTGTGCTTGATTTCAATTTTTTTGCATTCAATTTTCTAAATTTAAATCTTTTTAGTTTTATTTTTAGTGAATATTTTTAAAATTTTAAACAATTTTTTTTTTTACTTTTTTATAATGCACCTTACTTAGATGTATCTAAATTTTGTGAAAAAATATTTAAAAAATCAATAAATAACAAAATATAAAAAAAAATGTACTAATTTTTATATTTTTTTTGTATTTATGATATTAGTGAATTTTTTAAATATTTTTTTTACAAATATTACTATTTTTAAGTATATTTATGTTAGTATGATTAAAAATTTTAAAAAAACTCAATGAAAATTAAAAAAAAAAAAATACAGAATTTTGCTAAACAGAGTGATTGGGACTTTGAATTTATCAATACATTACTTATATTACAGTCAACTTTTAGCTGGACTAGCATTATGCCTATATTTCGAGGAAAAATCATCTGCTAAAGAATGACTTCGCCTGCATTACAATCATCAAATTGTCCAAGATTGAAGGTATAATTAACATCCAAATGGCATAGCAGCAAGAGGTAACTTAAAAAATATAGGCACATTAACAAATTCCAAGGAAGGAGGACATTCAGTTTTTCATATCATTGGCGAGAACTCTATAAGATGACAAATTTTTATTAAATAATAATTTAGGGTTAGTGTGAGAGGTTTTAAATAAGTGTACTTTTTGATTTTTTTTTATAAAAGAATATATATAGAAAAATAGAGAGGAGATATTTGATTTATATGATCCAAAAAGTACACTTACAACACACGCAAAAAAAAAAAAAAAAAAAAAAAAAAAACACTTATATAATTTATCCAAATAAGGTTTTAAAAAAAACGTCTCCCAACCAGAAGAGAATAAGGCATCAACCTTTTTTTTTAAAAAAAAAACCTAATTTGGATAAAGTATATAATTTTTTTTTTTTACAGGAAAATCTTCTCTTACCCTCCCGCAGGTCCAAGGCAACACCCTCCTTACAGAGATCACCAGGGTATGCCTGGGTTAAACTGTTCCGAACGAGGAAACTTATACCTTAGGAACTTGCCGACCTCCTAAGATAAAGCTCCGCTTAAATCAAAACTCGTACAGTGGGAGGCTTGAACCCACATCAAGTACTGATTAAACCACTTGAAATCTAACTTTCTAATCAACTGTGTTTCGCCTAAGAAATTAGCGCAAAAAAGCAGAGAATTAAACTTGTTGATCTCTCCTTCCGAATATGCACTAGGTCGAATGGTCAAAAAGGGTGCCCCGGTAAAACCGGGGTTTATGTTCCCATACTATCAGAGCCCATAACCGGTCAGCCTTATGGTCATGCCTTGACAAGACAAGCCTCCGGCAAACGAGGTTCAACTTGTGAAGCCCAAACACCTCGGCCCATAGCTCGGTTCACCTGGCCTAAGCTCGTTAGTTTTTAGACCGAGCTACAGCAGCTCCTATCGTAGTCTGATGTGCGGCCCAACTTCCAGCTCCTATCTCGGTCCGATGTACGGCTCAACTTTCAAAGAAGCCTCTTTCTTAGCTCGGCCCAATTTATTTATAAATTACCCTCTCATATATATATATATATATATATAATAAAATTCTATAAGAGTAAAATAGTTCACATAATAATTCTAATATGAGAAAAAGGATCTAATGAAATATAAGTTCAAATATATGGGATTAGGTGGAATACAATGTACGTATTGGGCTATAAGTCCTCTAAATAAGATTTATAAATAAGTTCCTCTAAAAAATAATCATGAAAAATAAAATAAAAACTCAATAACTAATTTTGAGTTTCAAAAGCAAATTTTGTTTGCTGAATTATTTTTGAAAATTGTTTCCAGAATAATATTTTTAAAATAACATACTTTTTAATAAATAATAATAACTATATTTTTATAAAAATAAAATGGTGATTTAAATTAAAAATTAAAAAGAACAAAAATGAAGATATAATTGAACAAACAACTTTTTCATTATGAGGTTGGCTCTCTGTCACGTGGACAAATCTAATCTTGGGCAAGCTGCCCACCTAATAAGTCATGTGACTTTATTATCACCAATTAACCATGTTTACGTAAGTGTTTTTTTTGTATTTGTTAAAGTAACTCCTTTATGTGTTTTTTTGTATTTGTTAAAGTAACCCATCTTCAATCAAAATTTTAAATTCAGCCCCCTTTGTCAACTCTTTTTTTTTAATAATCAAAAGTTAAAAAATAGTATCAAAAAAATAACAAATTAAAAAATTTATTAAAAGTCAAAAAATCACTTAAAAAAAGAGTCAAGCATATCAGTAATTTTAATTTATGATTTTCGATACAACTAAAAAAAATCATTCACAAATATATTTACTTTTTTTCTTCTCATAAAAAAGTTAAAAAGTCATTAAAAAAATCGATTCTCAAACAAGGCCATAGAGATATCAATTTTTTTCCTTTCTTTTCTTTTCTTCTTCTTTTTTTTTTTTTTTAATTATTGTACTTTTAAAAAGTTAGTTTTCCAAAATTACCCTTTGATAGTACACTTTTTTGAGAATATCAATGGGTTCGTTTGGTTTGTATTTCTGAAAAAAATTTGGGAAATTTTCTCTACAAATAAGTTTTTAAAAGTAATCAAACCAAACAAATTTTTTCAAAAAAATTTCTCAAAACTTGTAAACCAAACAAGTTTTCCAAACAAATCTCTCTCTCACACACATCAAATCATCAATCACTTTTTTCAAAACTCTCTCTCAAAATAATTTTTCAAAATATCTTTTGAAAAAAACCAAACCAAACAACTTTTTGTACTTTTTATCTCTAAAACACATCTCTCAAACACAAACCAAACATACCCATAATCTTTATTTTGTTTAACTAGTTTAGAGAATTCACAATGAGATAGTTAAAAAAGTGTGTTAAAATAAATATTATATGACAAAAAATGATAAAAGTAGGATCCAAAAACATGTGTTAAGGTGTATTAAGAATTTGTGAATTTTAGAGAGTGAGTAGTAGTGCGATGGATGTGTTAAGATATGTGTTAAGAAACATATATATATATATATATATAAATAATAAATAAAATAAATAATAATTGAAAAGTACAGTGGGACCCTACCCCACTGCACTGCCAGTGCCTCTCTCTCTTTCTCTTCTCTTTTTTCTCTCTCTCTCCCTCCTCTGCTTGTTAACTTGCTCACTGCAGTTAACACATAACTTAGCATCTGACACTAACTTTGACCACTAACAAGGTCTTTAGCAGTTCCATTGTGAAGACAAAAAAGTGAAAATAGCTGGCTAAAAATTAACATCTGACACTAACTTTCTCACTAACCTATCCACTGCAGATGCTCTTAGCTAGTGTGCATTCTAAGTATATTATTTATTTTAACTAATCAATCAAACTAATTTAATTATTTTTTTTAAAAAAAATACTATTGATGTACTGTCGCAGGCAACCAAATTTAAAACCTATACTCCTCAAAATATATGTAGTTGTCCAAGCAAAGATTGTTCCCACGAAGAGTGTTTATCCTAGTTTTTACACTACTTGAATAAGGATGGGTCTGAGTAAAACAAAAACAATTTTTAAGAAGAACAACTAAGTAACAATTCAAATTAAAGTATTGAAATCAATCAAAAGAACAAGACTTGGTCTAAGTCAACATTCACCATCGAAATTTTACAATTGATCATTGATGCAAAATTATATCAATTCATACTTTGAATATTCACCGTTGGATCTATTTTCCTATCTCTCCTTAGTTGTAGTTAATTAGAAAACAAGCGATTTAATTAACCTCAACTACTAAACAATCCAAGGCAAGCGCTAAAGATTTAATCTAATAGCAACCTTAAGAATTAGAGAGATCGACGAAGCAAAACAACACAAGCACAAGCAGTTGCATTTAATTTCATCAAGTGTTCTTCATAAGATATAATAATTTCTAACATAGCAAATCATTAAAGCTTAGTTGCTTCACAAATTAGAGGGATCAAACAATTACCGATTTGATATCTACCCTAACAATAGATTGCAACGAATAATAAACCAGTAGACCTTCTAGTAATTAAATGAGACAATCATGAGAATATGCACAGAATAACACCCCATACTCAAAGCATAAACTGAATAATAAAAAAAAACAAATTAGATCCCACGATTTTATTGATTCCGAGGCTTCCGTTTCCTTTGACAGATTACCAAGGTCTAGCCACGCAAGGCCATAATGAAAACTCAAAGAAGTTCGAGAAGAGGGGAGAGAGAGCCCTCTGATGATTCCCTCTCCCTTTTATACACCTTCATGCCCTCAGCATTAGAAGCCTACAAAATCTCTTAAAAAATATTCTAAATATTATCCGAAAATAATAATATCCAAGTCTGACTAATCAGAGAAGATATTAAAAATAAAATAAAGTCCTAATATAACTAGGAAAGTGGTGTTTACAGCTGGAACTTTCGTGCACCAGCTCTGAAAACTTCGGCAAATAAACCGGGGAATGTTCCGGAGCGTCAACAGTGCAGGTGCAGCAAATTCAAGCCCGATTTCGACCTTGATGCAGCCAGTATCTCTCAAAACTCGAAACATGAAAGTTGTAGAGCCTTTTCTTGGTGTTCCATAGCATCTTGGATCATCTCAATCGGATCTCGGATGAGAGAGTTATTCACAGATTACGAAGCAATGTCGAAACCACGTCGGATCCGCGTACTAGAATTGCATGCTAAGGACTGTTCCGTAATGTCAATAGTGCAGGTACAGCAACTTCAAGCCCGATTTCGACCTTGATGCAGCCAGTATCTCTCAAAACTCGAAACATGAAAGTTGTAGAGCCTTTTCTTGGTGTTCCATAGCATCTTGGATCATCTCAATCGGATCTCGGATGAGAGAGTTATTCACAGATTACGAAGCGATGGCGAAACTGTCCAAAACCGCCCAATTAGCTTTGTTTTGCATTTAACGCCTTCATTTGCATCCTAAATCAAAATATAAGAATAATGAGTACATTTAGGCACCAAATGAGTATAAAAGACTAAACATTAAGGGAGAAAAATATGACATTTTGCATTCTCATCAACTATAAACATAAATAAAAAAATATAATCTTTTGATAATATGTTGTTTATGCGCCTAGTGTTGACCGGGTATTTTACAAATATTTATTTTTTAATATATAATTAAATTATTTTTTTAATAATATTTTTACACGATCATATTTTTAAAAATAACAATGAGCTCGAACAAGCAAAAATGCAACAAATATTGAGAGAGCAAGCAGATATGGAGATCTCAAAATAGTGGAAAAAACATGTTTGCTTAGCAATGGAGGCTAGATAGATTTGGTAAACGAAAATGAAAATAGACAAAACGAAGAAAAAAACCAACTTTGCCATCAAAAATGCTTCATATGGTCCTTTTGCCTTCTCCCATGGAGATACTCTAAAAATGTCAAATATCACTAGTTGGCTTGCCAACTAAGAAATAACATGTTAGTTGGGATGCTTTAATGTGTAGGAATAAAAAGCCGTAAGAACATTTTCACAGAATAAAAAATTGATATTGATTTATTTAGTTTTTAAATGAATTGACATCAGGCTTATTTTGGAAAGATGTTAAAAAGTGACTTTTTGGCTTTTAACCAAGCTTCTGATTTTTTTAGACAAATGATTTGAAAAGTTGGTAAAAAGTGACTTTTGACTTTTTTGATTAATGTTTGTTTATGATGTCAAATCATAATAAAATGACCAAACTACCCTCATTTATTTAAAATATTTACAATTTTACCTATGTAATACATTTTGACCCATGAGGGTAAAATTGTAATTTCACCGTTGGCTAAAAACCAACTTCCCAAATGAAAAAAAAGACAAAAAAGCCAACTTTTAACTTTTGCTACAAACTAAAAAAAGTGATTAAAAGCCAACTTTCCAAAATAGTCCTAAATATGTGTCAAATTTGACATGAAAAATGCCATATAGCCTCTAGGTATTTGAAGCTTTAGAATTTCTCTAACCCAATGCCTTTTGCATGATCGCTTAAAAGAAGAGATTTTTTATTAAAAAAGAAAACTTCTTCTGTACAATTACTGAGTATTGTTATTCATTTTTTTCTCAAGAAGATATTTAGTGCTTGATTTCAATTTTTTTGCATTCAATTTTCTAAAATTTAAATCTTTTTAGTTTTATTTTTAGTGAATATTTTTAAAATTTTAAACAATTTTTTTTTTTACTTTTTTATATGCACCTTACTTAGATGTATCTAAATTTTGTGAAAAAATATTTAAAAAATCAATAAATACACAAAAATATAAAAAAAATGTACTAAATTTTTATATTTTTTTGTATTTATGATATTTAGTGAATTTTTTAAATATTTTTTTTTACATTTTTTTATTTTTGTTTTTAGTGAATATTTTTAAAATTTTAAGTAATTTTTTTTTTTTTACTTTTTTATATGCACCTTACTTAGATGTATCTAAATTTTGTGAAAAAATATTTAAAAAATCAATAAATACACAAAAATATAAAAAAAAATGTACTAAATTTTTATATTTTTTTTGTATTTATGATATTTAGTGAATTTTTTAAATATTTTTTTTACAAATATTACTATTTTTAAGTATATTTATGTTAGTATGATTAAAAATTTTAAAAAAACTCAATGAAAATTAAAAAAAAAAAAATACAGAATTTTTGCTAAACAGAGTGATTGGGACTTTGAATTTATCAATCACATTACTTATATTACAGTCAACTTTAGCTGGACTAGCATTATTGCCTATATTTCGAGGAAAAATCATCTGCTAAAGAATGACTTCGCCTGCATTACAATCATCAAATTGTCCCACGATTGAAGGTATAATTAACATCCAAATGGCATAGCAGCAAGAGGTAACTTAAAAATATAGGCACATTAACAAATTCCAAGGAGAGGTACATTCAGTTTTTCACATCATTGGCAAAGAACTCTATAGATGAACAATTTTTATAAATAAATAATTTAGGATTGGTGTAAGAGGTTTTAAATAAATGTAGTTTTTAATTTTTTAAAAAAGAACATATAGAAAAATAGAAAGGAGATATTAATTGATATGATCCAAATAAGTACACTTACACATACGCAAAAAATAAATAAATAAATAAAAACTTATATAATTTAATCCAAATAAGGTTTTAAAAAAAATATCTCCCAACCAGAAGAGATAAAGCATCAACCTTTTTTTTTTTTTTTGCTTTATCTCTTCTGGTTGGGAGACGTTTTTTTAAAACCTTATTTGGATTAAATTATATAAGTTTTTTTTTTTTTTGTTATAGGAAAATCTTCCTTACCCTCCCCAGGTCCAAGGTTGCACCCTTTGCAGAGATCACCGAGGTGTCCTGTTAGCTATTCAGAACTCGTACAGCAGAAGAGCACTGGAAATTTGCCCTGACCTCCCAAGACAAGTTTCACTTAAGTCAAAACTCGTACAGCGGGGAATATTGAACCTACATCAAGTGCTGATTAGATAACTTGAAATCCAACCTCCTAACCAACTGTGCTTCGCCTAAAAGATTAGTCTAAGAAAGAGAGAATTGAACTTGTGACCTTGAAATTTAAATCCCAAACCTTAACCACAATACCATCCACCTGGTTAATAAAGCATCAACTTGATTCCCTTGAAACATAAAAAGGGCCAACTGTACAAATCACTTGATGAACTCAGTACAACTCGTGTCAATTCAATGGCCAAGAGATAAAGCAACAACTTGATTCCCATGAAACATAAAAATGCCAACTGTACAAATACTTGATGAACCTAGTACAACTCGTGTCAATTCAATGGCGAATAAAAAAGAAAAAACTGAGGGAAAAAAAAAGGAAAAGAATTCAGCATAATTGTCAACCATCATATCCACAATACAAAACCAACATGCTCATCAAAATCTCTCCTGTTTATTAGTCAGCTCTACCACTTGTTAACCCAATACCTGCATAAGTAGCAGTACCCTTCTTTATAGCATTAAATGCACATCAATTTTCGCATATGTATGTTTGATCACTCGCCCTGATTGCAAAGTCACGATCTCAAGATCTCATGCAAAGCATTTCAAGATTACCATCCCAAGTCAATTATAATAGAATCATGTATCATTTTCCCAAGATTAGATGTTGAATCCAATCATGGAAAGCCATCTTCGGTGGACTTCAAATCACTGCTGCTGCAGGACCTCTCTCTTTCTGGGGAAAAATAATTCTTGGTAAGGTCTGCAATTACAGGAAACTTGCCAAAAGGAACAACCTGAAAGAGCAATCGAGTGATGGGGAGATGTCAAACACTGTATAATAGCATAATCATGAAAATAATTGAAGGACAGGCATTAGTAAATTCTAGCAATACCTGATCATTGCTTGGAGCAGCAACAACCGAAGCTTTTATCCTCTTTGCGTTGCATGGATGGTTTGCCTTCTCTTCTTCGATATCATCATCAATGAAGTTTTGATCCGTGACCTCTGCAATGAACAAAAATAGTCTGAACAATTCAAAACAAATAATGGCATGCACAACTTGTCCACAAAACGACAGATGCAGCAGTACCAATTTGCAAAACAATCACAGAAGCTTCCCTTCCACCTCGTAATGGTGAAATGAAATTATGCATATGCAAATCCCTACATTTGGCACAAACTATAGCATTCGAACACCAAGGTTGCGTTTAATGGTTAAACGAAATTATGCATATGCAAAAGCCTACATTTGGCACAAACCATAGCATTCGAACACTAAGGTTGCGTTTGGATCATGAATTTGAGTAAACATTCATGGAGGGAAAAGAAAAAAGAAGGGGAAGAAAAGCCATAATACTCATAATCAGAGTTTTAAAAGGCTTTCTTGAGGCCCACTTCGATGCTCGCCTCACCTTGAAGTTAAGGTAAAACGCATCAAGACATTGATTTTTAAGCATTACACCACAGAGGCTTGCGCATCATAGTTTGAGACATGCGTCTTAGGTGCGCTTTGTACGCTTTTTGCGTATAAACATGTGAGGAGTATGCACACGCAGAGGTTGCCTTGGGCTTTTGTTAAACTTAGTCTATTGGATTGTTTAAATATAGAAAAATAAAAAGAATCCATTTTTGCAACTATATTTTATAAGAAAAATTTAGAAAATGATCAATCAAGAAAAAACACAGTTTAATGGTCAAGTGAGAAGCTCAATCACTGAAATTAAGAATATCAATTTCACTTTCAGTTAAGGAAAACTTCCTTCTATGCAGTAAAATGTTCAACGCATTAAAGCGAAAAGTATTTACACTTTTACATTTAATTTTGTTTTTATTTTTTTACTAATTTAAAATATTTAATTTATTCACTAAATATTAAAATTTGAAATACTTACACCTGAACGCCCTGAGGCTTACGTCTCACCTCATGAGGGGTAAAACGCGTCGAGATACGCATTCGCCTTTAAAAACTTTGCTCATAATTACCATTTAGTGAACAGGTATTTCAACTAAAAGATATAAATTTTGTTCACAATCCCTCTTTTTATTTAAAATTGGGTTAAATTTTCCCCATATATTATCAGCTAATAATATCTTCATTCATGTGAAGTGCTTAGACCTAAATCAGCAGCATGTACATTTGACTCAAAAATAAAATACCAGAAAAATATATGAAATGGCATGAGCATGCAAGTGCGAAAACAAATCATGGAAGTTATGAAAATAACTATTCCATGAAATACAATGACCGCTACCTGTATTGCTGTCAGCTGAATCATCGTCACACAAATGAGCGTGCCGTGCAGGAAACTGCTCTAAATTAGCAGCCAAAGCAGTGGAGGTCAATGCCATTTTCCCATTTACATGTACTGCTGGATTTCCAATTGCAGATTTTTCTTGAAGAGCAGAAGATGTTACAATTTGGTGTCTGAATGAAGGCCTGAAATGCCGAATCCATGGATTTGCTAAAAGAACACCAGACCCATCTGCCTTGTCCAATTGGGATTCATGCCTTTCAAAATCGATCTTTCCCCAACAGCCACCTCGAAGAACCTTAAACTGCAAAAAGAATGTAACATAAAGTTATAAAAGCTAGGAAAGGGTCATCAGAAAAGAAATAGAAAACCCATAAACCAGGGTGGCTAAGCATCAAACCTGGCCAGAAGAGGAACGAGTGCTGGCATGCTTTTGGCCCGATAATTTAGAATCTGATGAGTGCTGTCTTTGTGAACGCCAACCAAGTAAATCAAAAGAATTATACAAATCATTAACAAAGGATGCTTCCATGGACTTCAGGTACAAACTGTGCTTCTCATTTGTCCATTCAGTTGACATTGATTCGCTGGCCGGAGACTCCTGAAATGAAGAAGTAATTGGTAATGAGAACCAAAACCCTCAAGGGAAAAAAGATCATTTCAATTTGTACAACTCTTCTATGTCATGAAATGAGCTGCACAAAAATTAGATGTGGGATTTTAATCAATGCTCTCAAACGATTTTTAAAACTCGATGCAATTCATGACCTTCAAGCTGCTCAGGTATATCATTTGCATTTTTTTTTTTTTTTGTAAATGCAAATACAGTAAATATTGCAAAATCAAACCCTCCACCATCCCCAAAGCGATTATTCTGCTGAGGCCAGTTCCGCGATCGGAACAAACATAGAGCACTTACTTAATCATTCAACATGAGAAATACAAAATAACAAAAAAGATCTATTTTCGGAGTCAACAAAAGTCGAATATTGAACCATAAAAATTTCAACTTCTCAACCCTCCTCACAACAACAAGAAGAAGAACAAAAACCGCCTTAACTTCCATTAAACCCCAAACAGATCATCAACAAACACCATAGAAGAAGAATTTACACATATAGAAAAGACGACACGACGACGACGATGATGATGAAGACGAAAATCAATTACTTACTACCTGACTTGAACTCTGTTGAAGTTCAACAGAGTCGACGGTCATCTCTGAAGTCGGTAAGGTCACCCTCGGCGGCGGCGGAGTAGTAGTAGTTCCGTCTTCCATGGCAGCGGTTGGTGATGGTGGCGGTGGCGGTGGTGAAAGTTGAAATCGTTAGTTTAGATTCAGAATTCGATTTTTGGTAAATTCAATCAGCAGCAGAGATATATATAAAAAGAGAGAGAGAGAGAGAGAGAGAGAGAGAGAGAATCAATCTGAGTCGTTTGATTGACTGTTTGGGGTTGAGTTTGGGTTCTCTGGTTGGTAGAGGGAGAGAGAAGAAGAGCGATTCGAAGTAAAAAAAAGAAAAAGGAAATTTAAACTTAAAAAAAGAGATGAGACAGTTGTCGCGCTTTTACACGTGTCGTTGGGCCATTCCTTGATTATTGTTGAGGCAGATATTTTTGTGAGAACGTACCAAAATATCATCAAAACATCAGATACTTCGGAATTACCAAAAGCAAAAATATCTTCCGGTCGGCCTTCCTTGCTAAGCTTTCAAATACCTAAAATATCCTATATATATATATATATATTTAATTTCTTTTAAAAAATATCACTCATAAATTTATTTTTAAGAGTTATTTGGAATGACCTAAATAAGAGGTCACCTTCTAAATTAAAGCATCTTGTCACATTATTCATGAATCAACCAATAATTTCTCGATATGAGCATACAATGCATTACTCCATTTCTCGTGATTGATAAGATCTTCAAATGACAAGTTGTGACGTGGCTACAGTTGGATGTGGCATATGAATCCAACAGTACTTTAATGTTACTCTTACAGTGGGACCCACCCCACTGAAGAAACATGACGTGGCGGTGACTGAGTAGTCGTGAGTCGAAGCTGACGAGGATGGTATATGATTGGTTGTGTTTGGGAATACGTGTACATGACATGACCACGGCGAAACGGTGGTGATTTGGAAGGAAAGTCAAGGTTAGAAAAAGCGCGGAAGGTTCGGAGGAAGGAAATCGAAAACCGCGTTTCGATTTTCTACGGATGATTTACTGAGTTAGTTAAAAATTAATTTTTTAATTTTTTATCTTTTTATATATAAAAAATATTGTGATTCAAAATAAATTAAAAAATAAAAAATAACTATTTACTAGCTTTCTAAATTTTCCCTCAATGAAAAAAACTAATCAGGGCTAAAATTGGGTAAAACTGTATTCGACCTTTTCGGATCAACACAGACACATATATCCGAACACATGTTATGCACTTTACATAAGAAAAACATCACATCAAACAGTATGAGATATCTTTTGAAAAAAAAAAAATTACCTAATATTTTGATCCAAAGTGCAATTGCACTTTACAAAAAAAAATCAGAACTTTAGGAGATGAGTGAAGAAACGAATCCCAAAACTTGAAAAGGTCAAACTATAACTGATTTTTTTAATAGAGGATTGATTGATTTACCGTGGATCTTATTGCAGTTTTTTTTGTTTTTGTTTTTGTTTTTGTTTTTGTTTTTTTTTTATAATTAGGTTTCTTTTGACAAGTTTTAGTTTTAGTTAAAAAATTAAAAAGTTAATATAAGTTTTCAAATTATTTTTTTTAATATTTTTTTACACACACACACATATATATTTATAAAGAATTAAAATAGTACTAAAATAATTTATTCCTAAACGAGACTTTATTATTTTATTTTTATATGTGAATCATTTATGAAAATATTAGTTTGATTCAGTAATTGTAATCACATAATTTTATTAAATTTGTGTTTTTCAGAGGTGAGTGATTTAGATTATTAAAATAAGGCCATGATAAAATTTACAAGTCCAATTGAAAATAACCAGACTTCTCTCAAATATGAGACAAACCAATTTCTTTGAACTGGAGCATTTTGATGAGAAAGAGAGAAAACTTGATGATAATAATACTATCAGCAATATTACATGCCCAGTAAAATTATTTACAAAAATATTCAAAAAAATAAATATTAACTTTAAGTTTACACCATATACCTTAATTCAGGTTAAATTTCACAATAAAACTTCACGGTACATTATATGAAAAATATTTGAAATACCTAATTTATTATATACCTTTAAAAATCACCACTAAGTGGTGTTTTGGGAAGATGTAACAAAGTTGATTTTTTGGATTTTTTTTTTTTTGAAACGTTCAAACATAGTGGACATTTATGTATTAAATAGGGGTCCAAATCATTTTTCTATTAAATAATTGTTTTTCCCAGAAATTTTGTTTCCCAAATTTTCCAAATTTTTAGCTTCCCAAATAATACTCAGTTGGGTTGAAACACCATAGGAAATCACAGAAACACCAAAGAAGCCTAATTCCTATAGTCATAGATGACTGCAACACCATTTTTCCCGCAACTGCAACACCTTATATTTTGAGAAAAGTTTTGGCGACTAAATAATTGGTCGTCAAATTTTACACTTTTGCGACTAAAATCATTGGTTGGCAATTCCTTATCTTTTGGCGACTAAATTATTAGTTAGCTATTCTTCAACTTTTGGCGACGAAAATAGTTGGCTGCCGATTTTTTGCTTTTGGCGACAAACATATTTGGTCGGGAAAATATCACTTTTCGTGACCAAAGTGTTTTAGCGACTAAATGAATTAGTCGCGGTAATGATATATTTAGCGACCAAAAATTTAGTCGGCAAATCTAACTTTTTCCTGACTAACAAAAGTTTTGGTCGCCAATTACCTTTGCCGACCCTCAATTGGTGACCAAAGTGGCGACCAAAAAAATTGGTTGCGAATAA
>NW_021025487.1:1813735-1879457 GCF_004153795.1 Camellia sinensis
TGTGAACGAATGTCCTATGTTTGAAATCTATTATGGCATCCATATATGGTCCCAAGTCATGGGGGACAGCATGTTAATGCGGGTCCATGACATATATGTGATTACGAGATCTCGTTAGCCACTTCATTATGGTGATATGTGTTTGATTAGTATCTGGAACCGATTACTTTAGTCGGATGACGATGTGACATGTTCTATTGGATATACCATTATATGTTCAGATATGAGAATGATTATATTATGATCTGTTTTATGATTATGAAATGTTCGAATTTCGTTCACTAACCTCTTTACCTTAATATTATTCACCGGGCTTTAGCTTATTGTTTGTAAATACATATATATGTAGGTGAGCGTGTGTAGGACCAGGCCTAAGGGCTTCTGTTTGACTTCTGTTTTATCAAGCCAACCACCATGCCTCACGTAGAGGTTCTTGAAAGTCAATGTGATCAAGATGTTTTGTGACCAAGTTTTAAGCTCTTAATGTCTTTTGTTTATTTTGTATACAGGGCTAAGCCCCTTTTTGTTGTAACTGCATTTGGTTGGCATAATGGTGATGTTATGATATATATATATATATATATATGTAAATGTTTAAAGTTTTATGTTTCATATAAGTCAGCACAGCTCATTGTATAATTATATTTATGTATTTGCCTCTACTAGCCCCTTAATTTTGTTTAATCTGTTCAAAGGCTTTCGGTAATCTCAGGATTATTGGCTGGTTACGATGCTAAACCTATAGGGGTGGGTTTGGGTCGTGACAGAGTAGTATCAAAGCACGAGTTATACTGCACACACGAGTCCATATGAGCTATAGGATGTCCTAGAAAATAAATAGGGACATTGCATCATCATGAGTGAGTATGTGTAAATTTTTCTGTACTTGTTTGATAAGAAAATGAGAATGAAAACTATGAGCATAAACAAAGAAGATATGTGAAATAACATGTAATGTTGATGTCGATATTGAATGCGTAATTCTTGTGAACACCAACATATGAACGTGAAAGACTACATGACCTATGTGAATATATTTGCATTGAAATAAAATAAAGAACGTGTTTGATAAGAAGTGAAAATGAAAAATGAAATCAGTGAGGCCTTTTCCTATGTTAATTATTACCTTGTTTATGTATAGATAAGTGGAAAAGACAAGGAATATAGACGAATCTGAATCTTCTGATGCAAGAATTAACCGGCTAGAAAGAATGGTCAAAGCCTTAACCGAATCTTTGAGCCAACAACAACAAAGGCAAATACATGTACCTCCTTCATCGTCCTCGATACAACTTGAACCAACTAATAATGATATGATAACTCTGACATAGAAATACAATAAAATGAAGCCACCAGAATTTATGGGGGGTATTGAACCATTAAAAGCCAAGGCTTGGGTTTTAGAAACCGAGAAAATATTTAAAGTGTTTCCGTGTACTGAAACACAAAAAGTTTTGTTGGCAACATTCACACTCAAAGAAAAAGCGAGGAGATGGTGGATGTTAGTACGAAATGATAATGGAGGTATGACATGGGATAGATTTAAAGAAATTTTCTATGAAAAATATTTTCCCTAATGCATCTGAGATAGGAGGGTATTCAAATTCGAACAACTAAACAAGGTTGGTGTTTTGAAATTATTAAAGTATGTAGACGTTCTTGATAGGGCTTTAATGTTTAAAGCTAACATAACAGCCTTGAAAATATCAAAGTCAATATCATCAACTAAATGGGGAAGTAAGAAACAAAAAGTTGAAATGACCAGTAATTCATTGACCTCCATGAATGAAAAATCTAAGGCAAGAACTTTTGACAATGTAAGTTGGGGAAGCAATGTGAACAATGATATACTTATTTGTAGAGAATGTGGGAAACAACATTGGGGCATTTGTCATTGCCTATCTGGAGCCTGTTTTAAATGCGGAAAGAGAGGACACTTGGCTAAATCTTGCCCACAAGCTCATCTGAGTAATGATAGACTAAATGCTAGTATGACTGGTTCTATTCCTGTACTTAGAACAAATGCAACTTCTATGCCCGATGGAAGCAATCTTAGACAAGGAAGGATTTATACCCTAGTTCCAGAAGATGCTCAAAACATTGAAACGACTGATGCAGGTATTACCTTAATTACGTGCACATGTTTATGTAGGAATTTGTGTGGGAATTGTACACTCCTTAACTTCATATAAATTGTGGACATGTTGATTGAACAAATTGAATTATTAGGATTATGAACTCTAGTGATTGCCTGTCTTGAAGACTTGCTACTTAATGTAAATTATATGTGAAATGCTTGAAACTTTATGAATTTGATGAATCACCTATGCCATGAAATTGTTGGGACTTGTGAACAATGGGAATCTGCTGGGTTAGATCTTTATATCGTATTGCAACAATTTAATATGAACTATTATGTATGACCTTTTGAACTATGCTAAAATGATTGGACGCGGGAACATACTATGATTGGTTGTAATATGGAAAATGTTTGCATTTACATATATATATATATATATATACCTTTGCTTTGGATATTAATTGATTTGAACTCGTCATACTTTTTGTATCTACTGCATTTGTATCTAGACTGAGTAGACTTATGCATCATTGCCTTAACTATCGTATCTGGGGAAACTGTTTTGTGTTCATCTATACATTGAACTTGTGAATCCATACTGGGAATATTATTAGATTCTGGAGATATGCATATATAACTATACATTTGCTCAGAATGATTTGTCATGTTATTCGTTTTATTAACTACACCGCTTGTGCGCACAATTACACCCTCCCAGAAGTTTTGTAGACAAAGGCTAATCGCTCGAGTGCAAGAAGGACTGCTCAAGCGCAAGAAAGATCGCTTGAACTAAAAACACCACCCTCCCAGTACTTTTGCATGCCTGCAAAAGTACTGAGAGTTCCCAAAGATTGCGCAAGCAACCAAAGGACCACTGGAGTGAACTGACCAAAATCTAGACAAAGACTCCTTTGAAAAACAAACTCCGAACCTGTTCCAAATGCAACAACGACATCCAAATAACCAAACTCAATCAAGAATAGAATGTATAAGGGTATGAACAACTATTTAAGACAATAAATACTGGATCCAAAATAAGAAACGAGTTGGGTCTAAACCAAAATCGTTATATATATTGAGGAGTGAAGTGAAAAATAGAATACAACGAGCACAACGAAACAAAACTATACACTGTCTTAATTCTTCATAAGTCTTCTATTCCTTGTTCTCTGAAATATTCTTCAATCTTGTTTTTATTCTTCTTCAGAAAACATATTTTGAGCGTAAGCTGTAGGTTTATCTACTTCTGAGAGTCATTACAGAAAAACATTGAGCAACATTTTTTTGTATCTATCTAAAAGAGATATTTACTCCAGCTTTCTTTGAAACCAGAAATACTCATTACCATTGTAAGAGGTCACTAGCTATCTTGTAAAGCTAGGAAATCTAGGGAGGATTGCGCCATGTGTATGAGATTACTAGCGCCCCTGTGAAGCTAGAAGATTGAAGATTAGTGGAAAATCTCAAATGAAGTTTGGGGAGTGACATAAGCTTGGTTTAAGCCAAACCATTATAAATTCTGTTTGCCTTCTCTTAACTTATCTCTTTAAATTTCATATATTATTGTGATATTTGTTTGTGTTAATTATCTGCCAAATTAGATGTTAATTTTTATTGGGTAATTGTTGTTTTTAATTTATAGAAACCCAATTCACCCCCTCTTGGGTTGCTTTTTGGGTAACAAATTCCATGGAGAAGCAGACATGTTTCTGTACTGTGACACTGCTCCTAGTTTATGGAATGCATTATCTCAAATGTATGCTCATGCTCATAATGATGTTCACATCTTCGAGCTCTACCAAGAGATAGCTCATACTTCTCAGTTTACTTTGGGTCTTATCATGGTTGAGTTCTTTGGGTATATTCAGGCCCGTTGGGAAGAATTGGCTCAATGAGCCTTTGACTGAGCTTCTGCCAAAGGTTGCATCTCTTGTGCCCAAGTGTCTTTCCCGGTAGCACACTTATTAGTTTTTGATGGGTTTAAAATCTAACTCGGAAGAGATTCAAATTCAAATTTAAAAACACATCACCTATGTTGTCTCTCTATGAGGCATTTGCTACCACTGATAGTGATGAACGACATTGGCGATTAGTCCAGCCTAACCCTTCTTCGGTTGCTCCAGGTTTATATGATCAGATGGCCTTTGCTGCAAGTTCTAGTTCTCGAGGTTCTAATGATTTTGTGACTTAGACATTGAATGCAAAATTTGTGCTTATGTGTTATTCTGTTACAACTGAAAGCGTAAAGTTTGAGTTCTAATGAATCAGTGAAATCAACAGTCATACAATTTGATCAAAGTTGTGATTCTACAAGTATAGTTTGGACAGAGTGGGGGTTCTGCAATTAGTGGTTGACTGGGAAATAGTTTCCCAATCGTAGAGTTGTCACTCTACAAGTAGTAATCAACCAAAAAACTATTCACTAAAGGAGTAGAATTTGGGGTGTCACACTTGTAACCTTAGAAACAAAAACCTATATTTATTTTTTAATATATTCATTGATATTCCCGAGCTTTGTGGCGTCATAGTTACAAAGTGTGAAAACACACATGCGGAAAAGATGATGGAAAAATGGAAGAACGTGCAGTACGAAGTGGAGGAGTTGAAAGATCATGGAGTATAAAATGGAGGATGGAAGATGATAGAGAGACACATGGCAAGACAAAAATAAAGATGGAAGAATAGGGTAGTTACTGGGTAGTTTTTTCTTGCAAGTTTTTGCCTATAAATAGTTATTCATAGCTACATTATAATCATCCAACTCAAATCAAAGACAATTAATTTCTATTTTTGTTGTCATTTACTTTATGCACTATATTTTGTGCACTTAGAGGTAAATTAATGGTTGATTTGATTGTTTACTCAATCATCTTTCTCAATCTCCCTCATTCTTTTAATTTTTCTTTCTTTACACATGGCATTTTTGATGCCTTCTTTATTGAGGTAAAAGAACTATTAACGCAATCATTTGAAAATTGGTTTGAATTTAATTTGTAAGGATTTTTTTAATCCTTATTGGCACAATCACATTTATGATATTTTCCTTCGTAAGAAAAATAAGCCAACAATATTGGTTAAATAATTTTTTTATGTTTTAGATGCATATGATCTACATATACTTAAACAGTAAACAAAATGTGAAGAAATCAAAACAAATTTAATAAATACATAAAACATTAAACTTGTATTAATTTTTAAATTGCGTGAATTTTATTTTATTTTATTTTGTGTATTTGTCATTATTCAGTAATTAAATTTTTTTTTTCATAAATGTGAAATGCTTTAAATGTATGTAGCTTGAGTAGATATAAAACTAGAAAAGAAGTGTTAAAATTTCTAAAACGTTCATAAAAAATACAAAGTGAAATTCTGCCGTATAGATTAGATGTATCCAAAAAGTACAGTTAGATTATATATATGAAAGAAGTAAATAAATTTGACTATAACATTGTAAAATTTTTATAAGACAAAAAAACGTAAGATCCAAAAAAATTCAAAATTCAGTTTTGAAAACTCATAACCAAACAAGTTTTGAATTCAATTTTTTAAAAATTATTTTAAAAATATACAACTCAAAAATTACTTTTAAAAACTTATAATCAAACAAATTTTACATTTTCAAAACTTTTTTAACAATTAATTTAAAACTAATTTCAAAACTAATTTTCAAAACTATTTAAAAACTAAATCAAACACACTATTTTGGCCTATTTTGATAAATTAATTAAAAATTATTTTTTTAATTTCTTTGAATCATATAATTTTTATATTTTCTTACACATTAAAAAAAAAAAAAACTTTTAACATACCCTCCCAAAATAAGCGTTTTTTTAACCCACCGAGTCAGGTTATTAATATACTCGATTGGTAGGAGTGTAATTTTGGTCCGTGACCCGTGGGCGGCCTGAAACTCGCTCGCGGCCCGAGGTAGACCCGGCTCATTAAGGCCCGTTTATGCCCAAGCCCAAGCCTAGCCCGAGGCCTTGAGCCAGGGCCTGGGCCATCGTTTTAAAGCTCGGCTCGGCCTGTTGGCCCACTCTAAGCCCGCCTAAAAGTTCGGCCCGAGGCCTGGCCCACTTGCCCAGTGTTATTTTTAATAGAAAATAATAAAATTTTGGTAAAAAAAATAAAAAAAAATTTTAAAAAATTGTTTAGGCCCGTCCAAAGCCTGAGCCTTGGGGCCTGCGCCCGAGGCCCGGCCCACTGGCCCGCCTAGAGCTCGAATACCCTTAGGCCTGGGCTTAATTTTCTCGCCGGTGGCCGGGCCGGGTCAGGCCGGGCCAAAATTACACCCCTATCGATTGGATATCGCTCGTCATTGATATACTCGAATGGATACCGTCCATTTCTCCTGATATACCCTATTTATTAAGACTCCGTAAAATATCGTCTAATTCGTTAAGATTGTATCGATTTATATTAATTTGTATCGCTTTAATTGTTAACTGCAATTTAAATTTTAAAATTTATAATCTGTTAGCTGAATCGTTCTAGTCCGCTATAGTTAATACATATATATTTTTTAATTTTTAATAAAATATCAAAGTAAAAATGAATGTGAGAGAGATTTAAGATGTGAAATTTATTACAAATTAATAGTTATATATATGTAAAATTAGTTTGTATTATATATATGAAAAATATTATGTAAATTAATGTTATATATTATGCAAATGATTGGTAATTGATTCGAATATTATTCAATCCATCAGTCCACTCAAAATTACCAAAACTATAATTTGCCAATCTATTAATCCGTTAGTCGATTTTTATAATTTTACTTTCAAATTTTTTGAAGCGTAGAGCTCACACTCTTATAAATCACTATGTTGCATTTTAAATTATTTAAAATAAATTTTAAATTTTTGTTTTTTGTTATTTTTAATATTTTAATTAGGGATGGATCTAAAATTTGAGGTGGGGGAGGGAGGAATACATTCAACTTTTCATGGAAAAAAAAATTATTATAAAATTTTAAATTTTGATTTATACTAGCACAAAAAAATGCATAATACTACTATTAATCAGATATTCTTTATTAACATAATTAAGAACAAAAATATAATTAGACATATTTCTTCCGTGCATTAACTTAACAAAATATTACATGTTATTAAACATCTATGATAAATCAACATCAAACCTTAATTAATATATTTCTCAATAAATATGATCATGTAATTTGTTATAAAATCATATTCCATCTTATTATGTAATTTAGATTTTAAAAAAAATTATGATTGAAAATTTATATTTTTATGAGTATAATAATAATCTGTTTCAATAAGCGGTATTAAATTTTATTAACTTATTTTAAAAATGTCAAGTTGAAGTAGACAATATTTTTATGGGTGAAGCACCAATAAATCTCAAAATGTAATAAAGGGCTCTTTTGGGAACAATGGTAAAAAGCCAAAAAGTTGGCTTTTTAGCTTTTTTAGCAAAAAAAGCCAACTTTTTTACCCAAAACAACCCAACTTTTTGCCAAAAAAGCCACTAAAAAAGCCAAAAAGCCAAAAAGTCAGCTTTTTACCAACTTCCCAAAACACCCCTAATTGATGAATTCCTTAATCCAAGCCTAACTAAGGCACTAGTGGACTCTTATATGCATCCATACACTCTCATTTCATTCTTTTTAAGCTATAAACGGGGGGAAAGAAAGGGACCAAAAGTGAGAGTGAGTTCAATAGAGGAGAAGAGGTGAATTGCTAGGAATTGTTGGAAACTTCAGGAGAGTTTAGAATTTAAGCCTCTACACTTGTGAATCCAAAGTATAATGTAAGAATTCAAGCCTTTAATCTTGCTTTTGAGTTGGTAAATTCATGAATATAAGAGAATTAAGTTGAAATTGAACTAGAATAAAGGAGTATAGATCATACCATGCATGCATGCATATTTCATGACACTTTGAAGTTGTCTTCAAAGATTTTCTCTCATGTATGTTGTAATTCTAGCATGGTTTGAAGAATTCATACCATTTCTCACCATTGGACCTCATTTGATCATGTTTTGGAAGCCATGAACCCAAGTGGATGCATGCATGTCATGTTCATGTCATATCCTTACATTTCAAGTTGAATTTTTGCATAATTGATTTACTTTTGGGCCTTGATTTTGTGAATTGCTAGGAATGGTTTTCGAGTAAGCATCAAGCAGAAAAATCTAGCAACCAACACTTTTGAAAAAGTTTACAGACCACTCGAGCGACAGATCTTACACTCTAGTGACCACTTACATTTTGCATGTCCGTTCGAGTGAAGGAAGTTGCGCTTGAGCGAGGACTCTGTTTTCAGCAATTTTTGTTAAGTGTTTCCAAGTGCATTTTTGCATCCTTTTTTCATCCTAGGCATTCCTAAGCCAAGTTTAAGACATCATAATGAGGATAAAGAAATAGAAACATACCAAGATAAGAAAAAACAAAGTAAATGTTTCCGGGTGTGTAATTCAATATGAATTCATTTTGTACTTGTGTAGGTCACGCGCCACAAGATATCTGAGTTGCTTACTCTATTCGTTTATTTGGAGCCACCTATTATTTGTGAGTAATAACTTTGTAAAGTTATATTTAACTTTAATTATTTTCTGGTGGTACGACATGATTAGTTTTCTGAAATGCTATGTTTTGTGTGAATGAATGATCGTCCAAGTTTCTGAAATGTATTCGTGGCATCCTTAACATCATATGATATGTGTCCCTTTATGGGTCATCGGAATACCTTTACGGCTATCCTTTTATGGGTCATCAGAAACGTCTCTATGCACATGAATCATCGAAATGCCTTTATGGTCGTCCCTCTATGGGTCATCGGAATACCTTTATGTAAAGGTCATCGGATTTGTTAACGCTAATGGATGTGCCACGTACTATGATGTGAAATGTATGAACTTTCAAAAATGAATATGAACAAATATATGAATCAATTTCTGATTTGAAATCTGAATATGCGTAAGACTCTGTTCTAATATAAACCCATTTACCTTGTTATTATTCATTGAGCTCCAGCTCACTATTTATATTATTTATGTATGTAAGTGATCAGGCGCGAGACCAGGCCTAGAGTTGATGGCCTAAGAGTCTTTTTTGTCAACTACCCTTTATGCCTCCCGAGGAGGTTTCAGATTAAGTCAGTTTAGTGGCTATTTTTGTGAATGTAATAGCCTTTGTTTCTTGATTTTCAAACAAGATTATTTTTGTTAATATGTATATAAAGTGATGTGTAAATACTGTATCTTTTGGTATCACTCGCACTTTTATAAAATTTTAAGATTATCTGTCTCATGTATATCTTCACAGCTCAATAGACTAAGTATTATTATGTATTTGCTTCCGCAGCCCCTAATTATGTGTTATTTCCTTGAGAGGCCTACGTTAATCCAAGGATTCTAGGCCGATTACGTCACTAAACCTATAGGGATGGGTTTAGGTCATGACACTTGGCCTCCTGTTGCACCTTAGAGGGGTCGCCCTCATCTATCACTAAGCGGCCAGCCACCGCATTCACATGATAAGTGGCAATCCCCAATGACCCCACAATGGTCCCCCTCTCTAGTTCACTCGCTTGCTCTTTCTCAAACTTTTGGCTAACAGGCAAGTCTTTTGAGGGCAACTCCATAGCAAGCAGGCTTGCCGATCTGTCCTCTCTTACTCCCCCTTTCTGATCCACACTTGGCACCCCCTCTACCTCCAAACCAATCTTGGCCCCCTTTCCTACAATCTCTAGGGGCATCTCCACCACCCTTCTTTCATTTTCTTCCCCATTTTTCCTAGTCACCTTCATTTACTTCTTCTTCTTTAACACCTCATCCACCTCCTTCTTGTTTCTCTCCTTCAGTGGATCCACCGGCGCTTGCAAGGGAACAAAGTCTGTTAAGTCCTTCATTCCCAAGGGCTTTGATCGTGGTCGAATCAATCTCTTCGTGACCAGCTTAGGCGTTGGGCCTAATGTTTCTCTTTGTATTTTTTGGCCTCCGCAAAAATGCACTGCTCTTCCGTCTCTTATGCTCTCCTCTTACCTCCACCTCGTCTGGAGAAGGATCTCCTCCGGTTGGCTCAGGCTCCAAATTTAGGGCAAACAGGGCTAAGGGCTGGATAAAGTCGTCCTATTTTAATCCCTCTTTCTCCATCCACTCATTCACTCGCTTAACCCTCATCTCCGCCGCAACATCTGACTTTGGTTCCAACGACTTGGTGGGAACTTTCCAAATTATGTGCACTCTCCTCCTGTCATTTACCGACACAAAAACCACTTACTGATCAGGGCAATCCCACCACCAACTCCCTCTCCGATATCGCTTGCAGGGTCACCCAAGTCTCCTATTGCCTTGAGGCCTTGTAGCATGAAAAAAACTCATCCGCCGTCATCGCCTCTCCCTTGGTTACCCTTCGGCCACACGATTGCACAGGCAAACAGGATTTTCTACGCATTTGGCATTAGTTGCCCTATCGCCACCTCTAGGCAGTTCAACACATCTACCACTAGCGGGGGCAGTGGCAACCTCAGGCCCCCGCACAATGCCTCTTTGTACAGTACAAACTCCATTGGCCGCGCATCGGATGCTCTCTCTTTCGCCATGGGCACTCTCAACTGTATATCCACTGGAATCTAGTATCTATTATGCGGCTCCTCCATATCCTTTGCTGTTAACGTGGACTTGTCAGCTTTGGTGTGCCAGTGATCAGGCGCCACTTGACTTATCGGCTAGACCCCTAAAATCATTGTTGCTAGAAGGGACCACGCTGGTCACTTCGTGCCCCTCTCTACCCTGTACTGTTCTGCCAGTGCCATCCTATCATCCTCCCCCAATGTATCAGACGCCATTGTTGGCGCTTTGTTTTGTGTCATTCCCCTTACGTTCTTGTATATTGCTTCCGTAGCAGGGGGCAAGGAAGTTCACAATATGGTAGAGTGGAGAATCACCTGAGACGAACGTGGTAAAGTCTAGGATATGTTGGTTCCTCACAATAAGGTATGAAAAAGCCACAACTCCAAAAGCCTAGGGTTTGCCTATTTTCCAAGGATCGCAGTTAAAATTCGCTAGTTTGAAAATTCAACATGAAGTACAAATCCCCGCCTTTTCCACATCCCTCTCACCAATCCTTTCACCTTCTACAAACGATTTGTATCACTCACCAGTGGCCTACGTTTCCTTAAGTGTATGGCCACGATCCCTCCCTCCCCCCACTCATTCTCTTTCCTCTCCCCCGTCTTTTCCACTTCACATCATCACAAGCTTACTCGCCCCTAGAGCCCCGTGCACCGTCAAAGCATTTATGGTGACCGTCGTGATCAGCCCTCTTCATGGTCGGTTATCCCGCTCAGCCACCTTCGTAGTCGGTCCTCTTCACGGTTGGTCATCCTACTCGGTCCCTTCACAATCGATCATCCTTGCCGACCGGTCACTCATCCTACTCAGTTACTTTCATGGTCGGCATTCTAACAGTCGGCCATCCTGACGGTCAACCCTTCTCACCGGTCAGATGGTCGGTCTTTCAACTCTATTCCACTACTCTCCCCCTTCTGCCCCTACCCTGCCTCTAACCCGAGCTTGGGGAACTACCTCCACCTTTCCTATTCCCTTCGTTGGACTAAAGCTGCACTTGGGAATGGGGAACTACTGCTACTGATGGACACCCAAGAGGGCCCAGCTCACGGCCCAAGTGTTAAAGCCTAGTAACTTTAAGAAGCCAATGCTGGCCTAGGACCAATAGCATTTAAACGCTTGTCATGTAGAGAATTAACCACGTGAGTAGACAAAGATCCTACAAAGTTATTGCACCCACACATCAGCAATTTAATGAGGCTACTGTAGCATTAAATGCAGCAAGACCCCTTACACCGAAGTATGTAGAATTACCATGAACGATATTAACCAGGCCATCGACTTTTGACCAACAAGACAGCTTAGAATAGATAAGGAAATGATGAGCAAAGGATATATGGAAGCTTTGGAGATACGTTAGAAGCTAAGTTTTTATCCCTTTCACTCCTCTCTCTCTCTCTCTCTCTAAAATCAATTTACCCTAACCTAACTTAATCGTCGGAGCGTCCGTCGGGGGATGATCTCCCCCTTTGGACTTTTTTGCAGGCACCTTTCACAAACATCAAGGTTAGCAGATCCGTTGGAAGCGTGGATTAGTCCGACCCATCCTCCATTGAAGTTATTACATTATTATATTGCATGCCATTTATTTTATAAAATCTTAGGCCAAGTTTGGCATATTGTAAAAAAGTCAAAAAGCCAAAAAGTTACTCAAAAAGTTAAAAAGTTAACACTATTCACCCAAAGTCAACAATTACGGCTGCACAACTCCCAATCCTAATTTTTCCTTAAAAATTAATTTTTACAATTTTTTATTACACATTTTTCTATAAAAAGTCAAAAAGTTAATCCAAACATCCATATTTTCTTTCTTAATTTCTTAGTCTAAAAAGATAAAAAGTACACTTATTTAAGACACTCCAAACAACCCCTTAATATCAAAAACCTTAAAAAAAAATTCCAATAAAAAAATTGAATAAGTTCTGTTCGAAGTTCAAAAATGCTATTTGAGCAAGGAAATATTATGGTTGTCAAATGCTATTAGAGCAACGAAATATTAGGTCTCATTTGACAAATGCTATTTGACCAAGGAAATATTAAGGTTGTCAAATGCTACTAGAGCAACGAAATATTAGGTCTCATTTGACAAATACTATTTGAACAAGGAAATATTAAGGTTGTCAAATGCTACTTGAACAACGAAATATTAGTTCTCATTTGACAAATGCTATTTGAGCAAGGAAATATTAAAGTTTTCAAATGCTACTTGAGCAACGAAATATTAGGTCTCATTTGACAAGTTCATATTTTTACTTAAAAGTCAAAAAATTATTAAAAAGTTTAGAAATTCACAAATATTAAAAAGTCAAACATTTATTTTCATTTACTGTGCATTTCACATATCATTTTCTTAAAAAAAATAAAAAGTTAATCCAAACATACTAATTTTTTCCATCTCATATTTTAATTAAAAAATGAAAAAATCACTAAAAGAGTCTGCCTCTAGTCATTGTAATTCAGACAAGGTACAGCCATAAAGATCATAATGGCAAAAGCCATGATCTTACGTACCTACCAACCGAAATGGTAAATGTAAATAAAACTATAAAAATCCTATCCCAACAAAATTCATTTGCATCAAAACTAAATATCAACTATGAACGAATACTTTCGCCAACATCAGACATTTGAACAAGAAATTTGATATTTGGACATATCTTGCCAACAAATGAGAGAAAGAGACCATACTTGGAATGAACTGAACATACTTTTGGCTGTACATTGGCACTTATACACCACAGAATTGAGGTGAGGTGGGAAGAACAAAAAAATGTGCTCAAAATCATATCAACTCGAAAGTTGACCTTTTTTTATCCATGTTTTCGACAGCAATCTGTACCAAGTTCAGTCTTCTATAATAGCTACTACATTTCAGATCACACCTGTGAAGAATTTAGAATGCTAGCTCTGGTATAAAGCCAACTGAATGTTGATGATCAAGTTCCCTCCTTTTCATCACCCTCCATCAAGACATTTTCTTCCAGGCGTATCTGGCCTGTAACAAGAAGAAAAACCATCACTCATCAATCACCAGTTTCTATCATTTAAAATCCGGATCATGGATAGTGTGAAAACGCTTGTACTAATCCAAAGCTTTTCATTTAGACACAAGTGGTTGCCATCATATATAAAATCCAAATGTTACAAGAAGAAAAGAGGATAATGTGAACCTAATAAGAACAGGGCATTGCAACTCGATCAATGTAATTTAAAATATTTATCATAGCAATTTGTGTTTTAAGTATAAATAATTGCTGATACATGTACAAACAACTGTATTTAGAAAATTTTCTAACATACCAAACAAGGTCGTTAAAGATGGCATCTTTGAAGACCCATTTGATCTCATGTCTGTACCTGCACAGAAACTAGTGAATATAAATTGAACATATGATGCTTCTATAACTAGCATTAGATCCACCAAAAAAGAAAAAAATAATAGTGGCATGGCCATAATTGATGATGAATAGCAGTTTTTAAAGTATCATCTGCAAGTAAAACACAGCTGTATATAAGAACAAGGACATATAACATGACACAACTGTTTTTAACTTTCATTAATCACTTTTTTAAAAAATGTTTCCTCATCAAAACATCCTCAAATCTAACAACTAAACCCAAATAGCGCAAGCATAATAAAGGAGAACTCTTAAGAGAATATATCCCCTAAAACATCCATCGAAAGTTCCTCGCCAGTGAATCATCAAATTCATGAAGAAATAAATAACTACAATGAAACCCTTTATTGGGTTGGGGGGTTTAGTGCCCTAATGGACAAAGGGATAACTTTTGAGGGTAGGAAAACAGTGGACTAGGGCAGATTATTTTGGGATAACATTCAATGCTAGAATCAGATTATTAAGAGGTGACCACACAAGTCCTAGTCCGATCTACGCACAACTTCAGTTCCTTGGCCATTGGCATGTATTACCTTATTGCAAGTGGTTTTCATTTAATCTGGATCTGCAAGTTTCACTTTTGGATACAGATCAAGAAACTTCATCATGGAAGAGTTAGATATACTAAAACGTGCATTAGTAGTATCAATACAACTACTTAAGCAGCTCACCTGAAGTTTTAACTGATTGTGGGATGTCAGATTTCTTGAAAGTATACCCTATGAAATTAGAATCTTTTGATGTCAACATCTGCAAAATTGGACATGCAAAACATACTTCAAAATATATGATAATATCTTAAAAAGAAACAAATTTACACTAGAATAATAAATTATCACAATGAACATAACAGAGCTAAACAACTAAATATCTCAATGTAATTTATGCAACAAAGTTAAAACACTTGGGATAGATAGAATTTCCACATGAGGCCTTATGAGCAAGCTGCATAAATCCTTGATTTGGTTAAAAGATTAAAAACCATGTCTTTCCTTGTAACTTAAACCAACATATCGTAGTATCCTCCTGTTCTATACTCTCAATCAGAACCGTGTAATTCTTTTGTTAGTCTAGTTTCTGGTTCGCAATGCAGAAGACCAAGCCAGTTTTTCTTAGTTGGTCAAGATTTTTAAAGGTGAGTAAAACAATTTATTTTTCTTTCTTGAAACTCCTATCAACATATAAACATATATATACATACACACGTCCTTAGAAGTACATTAAAACACTGATATTTGGAAAGTTTCGAGGTTATGTACTACAAACTGTGCGAATACTCGCAATAACACTGTTCAAATAAATACTAAGAGACCACAACATAGCTAATAAAGCTCAACTCTAACATTAATATGCCCAAAGTGTCAACTTACAAGCTCAATAAACACTAATGAGTTATTTGGAAATTTAACTTGCTGCAATGAATTTTTTTTTTAATAAAACATGTAGATGGGCTGTTATGAATGCTCTACTTTCACATGTTTTTTCAATGTTAGCAATCCAAATTGATCCAATAATTTAAAGTGATCAAAAACTCATTTACCTTTCGCCATGGTCCCACTCTAGGTATGATGGAAGGTGGATCTCCTACCTATCAAACAGCAAATGTTAAAAAACTCAAGGGAGAGGAAACAGGAAAAAAAAAAAAATAAACACTATATTATAAACAGGAACCATAAGAAACTTCCAAACCACGGTTTAAAATTTGTAATAAATCCATAGTTGATATGGGCGAGGGGCAAGACAAAATAATGAAAGCAATTTAAGCAAATTATTGCGATTGTGACAAGTTCACATAGTAAAGTGTAGGGATAATACTTCAGAAATGGCTGAGGTTCTTCTTCTGCCTGTTTTTTCTCTTCTACGGTGTTTGGTTTTTGTCCTTTTTGTGTGTGTGTGTGTGTGTGTTGGGGGGCAGGTGTTACCACTGACCACAATACTCAAATTGGAAGTGATACAATGAAAGGGGGAAAACCAAGAACAGGGATCTAGGTGTTAAAAAAAGCATGATCCAACTAGGGGGTTAACATGTGAGGCACTGATTTACTGAACACAGCATAATGGAAAGAAGAAACCACAAATCGAATGCAATTACGATCTACGTACTTACTTCAGGAAACTTCTCAAAATTCTGAGTGTCCAAGTCTCCACTGACAGTAGGTTTGTAGGCTGCTTCCATTTCATATAGCATGTCCCATTGAATGCATTTAAACCATGGATGTGCCTAGACACACACAAAAAACAAAAAAAAAACCACGCTCAATTAGTACACATTGTTGTGTGTTTGGGAAGGGAAAGATCGAGTATACATCAAACCTTTGGCATAATGCGCAAAGTGGTGGTCCCAAGACTTGAACCAATAACCTCAAGGTTATTGGTTCAAGTCTTAACCATTGAACCAATGGATGTGCCTAGACACACATTGAGTTAAAACAGAACAGCATCAGCTCACATTTTCAGAAATAACAAGTTCACCTGACATGTAGAGTGTGGGGAAAATCCAATTTTTCATTAGGTTATTACCTTTATTTCTTCCACGCCATTGGTTCCCAACCTTGTTTCAACATTGCATAACAAATGACAGATTAGATCCTTAGCCTCATCTGATATTTTTGGCTCCTCAGGAAATTTCAAGCATGCTTTCCAATTAATTATCTGACACAAAAAAAGAAACATGATACATCCTGCAAAATGAAGGATATGCATAAAAATAACTAAGGGAAATTCAGATCGAGGTTTTACATAGTTTTCTGAATAAAATTGGTTTCACTAGTCAATTTAGCATTTACAGAAAATAGCCAGCTTCAAGAAAATTTCTTGATGGCAGATTTAGATAATGCTTCACCGAATGTTTTTTCATGTCATTCTCATCTTCCTGCTTGAAAACATAAAAATTTTCTTTTATCTTCCAAGAATCAGACACTAGGAACTACAAGGGATTAGGATACCTTCTTACATGTCATCCTTTGATCTTCCGAACAGAAGGGTGGATAGCCTATGAGCATCTCATACATGATTGCCCCCAATGACCACCAGTCACACTCCATTCCATATCCCTTTTTACGCAGAACTTCAGGTGCCATATAATCGAGAGTTCCAACAGTAGAATATGCCTGCAGAACACAGAACACAGCAAGTACTCACAACAACAGCAGGAGGTGAAGATGAGAACAAGTAAAACCTAAAAGAATGTCAAATTATATAATTTCACACCGCTATTTGTTACTTGGATACAAATAGGCATCTGAAGAAAGAAAATAAAGAGAATACCAATGCACGGCGATTGCGTTTCCACTGTTGTAATTGTTCCTTTGGCATTAACCAAGGAGGCCTCTCACAGCTAGAATGCCCTTCATTGTCATGTGTTGAATCCTGGGTTGAAAAATCTTCATCTTCCAACAATATTGTCGAATATTTATTATCTAGGGGCTTACACAAGCCAAAATCTGAGAGCTTTAAATGGCCATTTTTGTCCAGTATCAGGTTATCTGGTTTTATGTCCCTGCAAGCAAAGAAATTATATAAAAATGTTTCCACATGTGCACATGATTTCTACAGACATCTACACCAGAAGTATAGCTGAAACTTCCTTCAGAGGTACAGTCCATAATGCATGAATGAAAAATAATAAGCTCTAAACTATAGACCATACAAGTCAACAAAGAGCCATAAAGCCTCTGTAACATCCAATTTAAGTGCCAGAAATGGGCAAGTTTGAAACTGATGACGCAACAAAATGAAAACAATTCCCACTAAAAAGAAAAAAAAGAAAAAAAATAAGGAAAGATTGCCAAGACATTATGGACATCATGCAGCACCCAGACTGCCTTTTAGCAGCGGAAAAAACATATGAAGAATTATCCATAAATTTTCAACTTCTGGTGGTGCTTGCAATAGGTTTGATAAATAACAATATGTAATTGAAATTTGCATAATTACATTCAATGATGCACTCTAAAGACACGAATTACTAAATCAAGCAAAACTAAAATACTTTATAGACACTAAAGTAATTTGACACTCTTTTTAGGGAAAAAGTAGATAAAATTTCACTTGAATGGTTTGGGTAAAAAAAATAAAGATGCAAAAAAACAAAACCCATTGCAATACTACAATACCTATGCACATAGTTGTGGTGGTGAATTGAATGAATAGCTAGAACACTTTCTGCTATATAAAATCGTGCAACATCTTCAGAAAGAACATCCTCTCTCATCAGTAAGGTCATAATATCACCACCAGGTAGGTACTCCATGATAAGGTATAAAAAATCAGAATCTTGGAAAGAATAGAAGAGTTTCACGATGCACCGGCTATCAACCTCCGCTAGCAAATTCCTCTCTGATCGAACATGCTCAACCTAAACGTAGTAAAAGTTTAATTACAAATTGTGATGCACGAAAATAGCACAGTTGACTTCAGAATTCAGATCAACTTTCAGAAAATACCAGCATAACTCAATTCTGAGTGCATAAACAAAAGTTCAATAACAGACTCAGAAATGGGTTTTTTCACATAATAAAGAAGAACACCTTCCTAAGCCATGGTACAAGATGAAGCAGAATAATCTTTTAAGCATTAACTATTAGTGTCATGTGAACTCATCCTTCTATCAATATACTCATCGAGTTAAAACTGAGGAAAAAACACACACACACACACACACACACGCACACAAAACAAAACAAAACGAAAAACGAAAAACGAAAAACGAAAAGCAAAAAGAAAAGAAAGGAAAAGAAACAGTAACAAGATTGCTCAGAGACAAATATTTTTTACAAAAAATTGAAAATTCTTTTCATTTTATTTTTTCTTTTTCTTTCAAAGAAATGGGTAAAAACCACGACAATTGCTTTCTATAATGCATTTGAATATCTTTGAACAAATATCCAGTTTTATTTTATTGTTATTTGGTTGTCTCGAAAGTGACATTCAGGGGATGGGAAAAAGAAGGAAAAAAAAAAGAAACAAAAAAGGCAGAAATCCTAGATAATTTATATTGCTGAAATGAAAATGAAAGCATATGTGAATTGGGCAGTTAGCATGGATATTCACCTCTCCTAAGTTATACCAAGATGTTATGACCTTTTTAACTATACACAAGTGTGTACTTCTCTCTCTCTCTAGCTCTCTCATATTTTGTCATGTTCTTTATAGTAACCAATCTCAATCTTTAAATATATAATGGAAGACATATAGCCTGAACAAAGATACTAAAAAAGGCTTCAATAATACTACAAGGGAAAGCATCATTAGCAAAAGTTAATTGTGCTTTAATTGCAAGTTCACCTGTCCACGGCTAAGCATATCTGATTTCTTCAATTTCTTCATTGCAAAAATCTCTCCTGTACTTTTGGCACGGCATAGCCAAACCTGCATTACTTAGTCGGATCATAAGTCAAATCACCTATAAAAGATGCAACCGTAACTACCTTCACTTAATCGATAGTGAGAGAAAGCAAATCATTGTTCAAATTGAGAGCAAGAAAAAGAACAAAAAAGAAAGAAAAACTCAAGTAAAGTCCACAAGCAAAGCAAACCATTGTTCAAATCAAGAGATAACAACGAGATAGTGATTCAGTCAATACTAAAGTCTGAAACTAAATCAAGGAGCTTCAGATGTGAACAGGGTGAACATGCCCCAAATTGAGTTCTTAGATAAATATTGAAAACGAGGGACTAACAAAAATACTTTCTTAAGGAAAAATAAAAGACATCTAAAAATTCCAATAAATGCTCGAGTCATTTTTTGAGGAATTAAACCAAATGCTCTGATTTCAGAAACTTCATTGCTAGTGTATGGTTCAGGGAAACAAATTCAACTCGTGTCTAACAAATTGCCATTCGAGAATATATATATATATATATATATTGACAACTTAGGTGTACGAGGCAGCTTGTGGCCACCTCGACTATGAAGAGTAGGTAAAATTTTGAATCATCACATCCACTAAGAACATAATTAATCAAAAATCAGGTGAAAAATAGAAAACATATAATTAGTGAGGCTACTATTAAATTTCATTAAGCATTGCATTATACTTTATGACAATTCAACAAAATGCAATTCGCCATTGACTACAATGATGATGTAAAGGTACATAAATACATACCTCAGCAAACGCACCTTTACCAATCGCAATCAATTGCTCAAAGTCATCGATTCCCATTTTGTGCCTCTGCAATCTCATCAACTCCGTCTCTTTGCGTTCCAATTCCCTCATCATCTCCTCTTCTTCTTCACTCGAAACCTTCGCTTCTTGCGCTTTCCTCTGCATTTCTCGCCGCCTAATCCAAACAAACACATCTCCATAAACATCAACAATACAACAAACACTTACACATATACATATATATATATATATATAGAGAGAGAGAGAGAGAGAGAGAGAGAGAAGTGAATTGGACCTTTCTTTACGATCCTGTAACCCTTGGAGGTAGTTCTTGTAGTGATTCTCGATGAACTGTTTAGCGGCGGCGGCTTTCTGACGAGTGACAGGAGACGAAACAGAGGCTTCGGGCGGGTCCAAATTGAAACGGCGATCGGGTCTGGTGGTGAGAGTCCCCAACTTGATCGTTCCATCACCAACGCCGTCCATGTTCCGGCGATGCCGAACCTTGACAGAAAAAACAGATCTGGTGGTGCTACGCTGTCAAATCTGAGAAATCAAAGGGAAGATTGTACTGGTAATAGTTAATATTGAAGAAGAAGAAGAGTTCATGTGAATGAGAAGGTGGTGAATCCAGAGGGAATCGTGACAGTTATGCACATGAATGAGATAGTTTCGAGGCAAAGTTTGTGACAGCTGTGCTATATATAAATGGAGTTGGACTGGAACCGAGGGCTTTGCCCGTTTTGGTGTGGTGAGGAGGGGGGAAGAGTAGATGGGATGAGAGATGAACTGGTATGTGTACGGAGCAAGGCTGGCCTCTTGACTGATTTTATTTTATTTTTTTTGGGAATATAAGTAGAAGAGTGTGACCGACGCCATTGTTTTCCGCATTAATTGTTATTAATCTGTACCCAGCTTTCAACACCCCTAATGATTTCAGTGGAGTCTTTTAACCTAGAAATTATACCGTGGTGTTTGTTAAGGTTGTTTGGGATGATCTAAATAAATATATTTTTTATCTTTTATAAAAAGATGTGTAAAAAAATAGAGAGGTGATGTGATGAAAAAAAGATAGAAAAGATAAAAATATGGATTATTTTGACGTTGCCAAACTTGGCCTAGGTAGAAAATTGTTATTATTTAAATAATTTATCAAATTTTTTACTAAACTTCTTATATAGATATAAATTTACATATATATAAATTTTATATTCATATGAGAAGTTCAATTAAAAATTTATTAAATTATTTAAAATTTTTAACATAATTCTATTAGATAAATTTATGTATTGAGAGAGTAATTTATATGTAAATTGGGCCGAGCTGGGTGATGGGCCGTTCTGTGGGCCGCAGTAAAAAGGGCTGAGTAAAAGAGCTTTATAGTTAACCCGGTCCAGAAAGAGCTTGCAAGTTAGCCCGGTCCAAAAGAGCCTTGTGGATTAGCTCGGTCACCAATGTCAGAATGATAGCAATTAGCTCGGTCATACCCTTCTGAGCCAAGGTATTTTGAGCTTTTCTCAAAACCTTGCTACGGATTAGCCCGGTCCAAGCTCATTATGGTTAGCGCGGTCTCAACAGGAGAAGCCGATGTACACGCAATAAAAGGGAGAACTGAGCTAGGTAAAGGCTCGGTCATTTCAGCCAGTTTAGCATGGCTATGATAGCCTGGTCGTTTTGTCGTACTACCGAGGTAAAACCATCTCACTTGGTTTAAGCAGTGAGGGGATGTTGAAGGATAAGTATTATCTTTCAGAAGTGTGATTCCTATGAGGACTCTACATGGAGGAATAAGAGTCCTACTAGGATTGTGCCAGGCGAAACCTATAAAAGCTCATAACATCACCTATGGAGAGGTAACACAATTTTGACTCTCGAATACACAGAACTTTTTGTTTACTTGTCTATTTTGCTGACTTAGGCATCGGAGAGGTATCTGGCATACACCCGCCGGCTAGCTCACGCTTGTGTTTTCAGGAGTCAAGCGACGTCGTTTCGAGGAACGCAGACTTAATCAACAGGATTATACGAGAACATTATTTCGTGCTTGTACATGTATTAATAATTTATTCACATAATTTATTTTGTCCAAAGTACATAATTGAGACTTTGATTGATGGGAGATATTTATCTATTAAAATTTTAATTGTCTGTGAGCAATTTGCGTGAATATAGCAATCTTGGACCAATGGGGGTTGGTCCAAGTGAAAAGGGACTTGGGTCGCTTAAGTAAAGGTCTCAAGTTCGAGCCTTTGTGAATACAGCAAACCCCTTTGGGAGAGGACCCTGCATTTGCGCCCGACAGCTTCCTCGGCGGATTAGTCCTGGATCCAAAAAACCTGGAGATACCGTGGAAGACCCAAAAAAAAAAATATAGCAATCTTGGAATTTATATCAATATTTATCGGTTAAAATGGTGAGGCTCAATAATTTTTGTTAAGATTTTTATGAATAATTTAATAAGTGCAAGTGATAAGTAATGTAGAATAATTCCGTGTAATTTTCCAAATGGAGGTATCAAAATAGGAAAATTATTAACTACTCCTAAAACACCATATATCTATACTCTTTCATTAATTATTAGTCATCAAAATGAGTGAAGTTTAAAGTTGAAGTCATTAAAAGAAACATTTTTTATCTTTTTATCTTTTTTCCATCACATCACCTCTCTACTTTTCTGCACATCTTTTCGTAAAAAGACAAAAAGTGCACTTTTTTAGGACACCCCAAACCAACCTTTAATAAGTGCAAGTGATAAGTAATGTAGAATAATTCAGTCTAATTGTCCAAATGGAGGTGTCAAAATAGGAAAATTATTAACTACTCCGAAAACACTATTATATAGCTATATTCTTTCATTAATTATTATTCATCAAAATGAGTGAAGTTTAAAGTTGAAGTCAAACATTGACTTGTGTTATAGTCTAACAATTAATATATTAACCGTTATCTTTTGAAGATTAAAAAAAAAAAAAAAAATTACAATCTTGCGTAAAAAAAAAACAACTGTAGAATAACATTGCAATATTATTCAATAATCACTGATTTTAACCATATAGTACAATTACAATGGAATTTCTAAATTCGAGTGGTTTTTAATTTTGTAATTGATTTTATGTTTTGAAAATATATTTTAATTTTTTTACAATAAAATCTTCAAAACACTTGAGTTTGAATAGTAATTTATTGTTTGAACAATAACAATAAAAAAAATTCAAATTGTCGGTGTATCATACACCAAAATTTTGGTGTGTAAGGTGATATTGTTTGATAAGTTTTTCTGTCCTAGGGGTTGCTGAGTGAAAATGCCATTTGGGAGGAGAAACGGGGCTCCAACCTCTCTCCGGCAGCATCTCTCCTCTCTCTTTCTCTTTTTTGATAATTTAAATTATTTATTTTGTAAAATATTTCATGTATATTATCTTTAAAAAAAATAATTCGATTCAATAATCATAACTTTTTTTAAAAATAGTGCTTGTCACACCCAAAAAAAAAATGAATAATTTATTTTGAAAAATATAGTTATCATTCTCTTTTTTTTAGAGATTAATGCGATAAGTGGTTTTGTGGCTAAAATAAGCTTGTTAGTCGCAACAAACAAAATATCACATTCAATCCATAATCATTACACTCTTCTCTCACAAAAAAGTCAAAAAATCAAAAAGTCCTTCTCAAACCAAGCTTGTTAGCTCAGGCTAAAATAACCAAAAAAACTAGAAAGCCAAAAAATCAACCCACTTCCCAAACGGAGGCTGAATATGTTAGGATTATTGAATTTGTTTTTTTTTGTTTTTTTTTTTTAGTGTGTAGTTGATACATACAAAAAAAATATATATATAAAATGAATTATTCGATTTATCTAAATGAGATTTGTGGTAAGTCCTAGGGCCACAAATAACACCATCCAGGCCTTTAATTTCATTGTCCATATTTATTATCAATAAGCTATTAACACATTAGATAAAAATTATAATATATATAACATAATAAAAAATAGATAAGATTAGTTTGGAAAGTAACTATTTTAATTATTTTTAAAATTTTTTATGAAAAAATATAAAAAGAATATAAAGAGAATAATTGATTTTTTATAGTAATTTTTTATTTTAAAATTATTTTAGCTACTTACCAAAATAGTCTCATTTTGTTTGGTTTCAATTTTCAGAATTTACTTTTTAGAAAATAGCCTTTAATTTCGTTTTCCATATTATTTCATTTCACTGATTTTTTTAATATTTTAAGTAATTTTTTTAATTTTTACATACACCTAACATAAATATACTTAAAATGTATAATTTTTGTGAAAAAAATATTTTAAAATTTACTAAATACAAAAAATATAAAAATTCAGTATATTTTTTAAATATTTTTATGTATTTATTAATTTTTTAAAATATTTTATTTAGATATATCTAAGTAAAGTGCATTTAAAAAGTAAAAAAAAATTGCTTAAAATTTTAAAAATATTTACTAAAAATAAAAAGAGCAAATTACATTTACCTCCCTCGAGGTTTAGCAAAATTACAGATACCTCTTGAGATTTTGAAAATTACAGATACCCCCTGAAGTTTTTATTTTCATAACAAATTACCCCATGAGGTTTATATTTTCATAACAATTTGCCTCCTAATTTGTTATGCAAATAGTACCTTCAGGGGGTATCTTTAATTTCTCAAATCTCAAGAAGTATCTGTAATTTTGGTAAATCTCGTGTATGTAATTTGTCCAAATAAAAAATTAAAAAATTAATTTTTAAAAAACTAAATGTAAAAAACTGAAACCAAATATATGATTAGAATTATTTTTGCTGTAGGCCACATAAATTGATTGGAAGAATGATGTGATTTATGACCTGAAGAGACAGAAAGCAACATTGAGATAGATGAGAATAGAGTGTCCAACGACTCCATTTTCTCATTTTTTTATTTTTTTATTTTTTATTTTATAAAAATTATACCCTTATTGAACTTTGATTAATTTGTTAAGCAATGCTATTGATAATATGCAAGTAGATGTTATTGAACTTTATTTTTCTCTATGATTAATTTAGATATACATAACAATTTTAAGCAGATGATTTGGGATGATTTCGTTTCGATAAAACTAATTTAGTAAAAAAATTAATGAAAATTTTAAGAGTCTATTATTTTTGTATTATTTTATCTTTTTGTGAAAAATAATTTTTAAAAACTTACTTTTGATCATAATTAGTAACAAAATTAATAAGGGTTGTTATGATATCATTCCCCTTATGTGTGAGGCTATTGTCTATTCTGGCCTAATTTAGAAATTTGGTTAAAAATTAAATTTTGACTTTTAATCTATTTTTAGTCACATTAATTTTTTTACTTTTTTATATTTTTTGTTATAAAAGTCAAAAAGTTAACTTTTAATCAACTTTTAAAAATAACATGCTGTATATATATATATATATATATATTTTTTTTTTTGATCTTCCAAAAGTATCTATTTTGAAAATGAATAAGGTATTTTTTACTCATAATTAAAAAATGATACTATGCTCTCAAAAGAAAATGTCCCACAAATTAAATTCTTGAAACATATTGCACATTGCACTTTATTTAAATTTAGAATAAGATAGATTATGTGGGTAGATATGAGATGTCTTTCGTATTAACATGATTCTCGGCACATCCAATGTCAAAAGGGAAATTTAATTGAAACTTTTCTATTAGACCTTTATTTAGTAAAAAATACAATTTAATTTATTTTATTTCATAAATCTCTTGAGGAGAAAATACATAATTGAGTAAAAATAAAATAAAATATCTTCTTTTTTTTAGACAATATTGACAAAATAATATGTTACTGTTATTGTTTACATCAATTTCGACAGTAATAATAAATTATTTTTAAAAAGAATTTTATAGTTGTGAGATCCAGAATCCTTTCATATGGATTGTTGATGAGATCCAACAAAGAATAAGCTAAATCTCTGTAGATCTGCAAAGATGAACAAGGTCGGTGCCGTCCAATCGAGGTTGCCAGCCGGGGACACTCCGATGACAAAGTTAGTCACTTGAATTAAGGAAACAAGATACAGAAATGAAGGGTCTTGTGTGTGCTCAGTTGCAGAGATATGATATGATGTATACCTCTATTCCTTGGAATGGCCGCCTTTTATAGATAAGGGGTGTGATATTTGTCCCATGGGTTTCTTTGTTTGGGCTAAGCCTATTGTCAAGACTTGTTTAGGTTACCCATAATAAGTTAATATTTTTTGGGCTCTCACAATAGTTAATATGGATCTTACTTGATAGATCTTAATTAGAGAATTTTAAAAATATTAATTTTATTAAAAACTAACATCTAGATCAAAATTTATATTATTTTAAAGTTTCATATTTTAATAATATTAATATGTGTTGAATTTTTTAAGAATTTTTTTTTTTATATTTATCTTTAATACATTAAAATTTTATTATAAAAAAGTTTTAATCAAATTCTCATGCCAAAATCATAACAACTAATAATTTCAACAGTAATGCTAGGAGGTCACAAAATTTGTGGCTCAAATGACTCAAAACATCCAAAACGATGTCATTTTAAGTGCAAAATAATACAAAACGACATTATTTTGAAAATTTTAAATTATTTGAATCACAAAATTTGTGACCACTAAATATTTTCCTAATTTCAATATCCAAATCATAACAATTAAAAACTTGCTGGCTGCCTTTTTTTTTTTTATCCTTTTTATTATTATTGTGTGTGTGTGTGTGTGTGTGTGTGTGTGTGTGTGTTGGGGGTAGTTGTGCAGTTGTCGTTTTTTGGGTGTGCAGTTGTCATGGATCAAATATCCATCCAAACAGCCAAAAAAAATCTCAATCCCCGAAATTCCTTACATTTGTTTGCAAATTATTATCCGTACTTTCTGTTTTAGTTAGTGGTGATCAATGTACAACTTATTAAAGAGTCCGGATCCTCTCCAGCTACTCTCTCCGGCTGTTCTTTCGGGCAACGGCTTAGATAGAATCACGTTACCCAAAAAGAAATGAATAGTTCAGATTTATTTCTTTAAACAAAAACTTTCAAAACACATCCACACTAAATCATTTCCTTTTCTCTGACGCTCCTCTCTCTCACTCATCGCACGCACACGATCACATCCCATCCTCTCTCTCTCATTTTTAATAAAAAATTTAAAAAGTTATTTTAATCTTTTTCATAATGCATATACATAATTTTTATTATAAAATTTTAATTTTATAACATTAATATCATTGAAAATATATCTTTAAAATGAGATTAATATTAAATATATTTAGTAAAAATTTAAAATAAATAAAAAATAATTACGATGTTTAGTTATGTTTTCAAATTATTATTTTTTAAATATAAAAATTAATTTTGATGAAATAATCACACAAAAATCATATATTTTTAAAATTCTCAAAAACAATCTTCATTACAAAAAAAAATTATATGAAAATAATGACTTTTAATTCAATTTTATTAGCCAAACAAGTCTATAATTTTTTTTAAAGGAAATAAAAAAAATTCTATATTTGATTTACACCTATGCATAGATTGAATTTATGTTTAGAAGAAAATAAAAAATTTACATCTATGCACAAAAGTCATTATTTTCATTTTTTTTAAATGAAGATTATTTTTGAGAATTATATATATATATATATATAGAGAGAGAGAGAGAGAGAGAGCAGCGTGAGTGTGTATGTGTCAGTGAGAAAGGGTCGGAGAGAGAGTGTGTGCTGTCAGTGTAAATGGGTGTGTATTTTTTTATTTTTTAAAGAAAGAAATCTGAGCTGTATATTTTCTTGTAGGTGACGTGGCTTTATCTGAGCCCTTGGCCGGAGCAACTGCTGGAGAGAGGGGCTGGAGAGGATCCGAACTCCTTATTAAAGGTTCATTCGAATTGAATTCATTAGGAAAACAGGTTAAATATATTTTAAAATTTATAAAAATTTTCAATTCAAATTTAAAAAGTTAATTATTCAACTCGTTAATTGCCTGTACTAATAGTCTCATACTATTAAAGCACGTAACAAACAATATAATATTTCAAAAAACATAGGATAATTACATCTTTCCCACATCTTTGAATCTGGTAAAGAATTTTTTGATGCTGATACCCCAACCCAATGTCTAAGCCTCCGTGACGGCCGAAGCTCTTATTGGGGTGCTGACCCATGCTAATAAATTCATTCAACTTCTTTGGTCTAGTCTTCCATTACATACTCAACAAAACATTACTAAAAATTAAAATATGTCATAATTTCTCATTTATTGATAATATTAGGTAAATAATACTATATGATATTATAAAAATATTTAATAATTTTCACCGATAAAAGAGGAACATTATTTTGTTGATAGTGGACCATGAAATGAGGGGAAATTATTCAATATTTCTGGAGTACCACGTGTCTGCACTTCTTAATTAGTTATCATTCAATATTTCTCCTCATGTTCCACAATCACTCAACACAATACTCCACATATCCACCTTCTCCATCAATCACAATACTATGAAATATCACGTGTCTATACTTCAAGTTATTGAATAATTACCCAGAAATAAGGATCTCTTTCTAACATTTATCATCCATTGAGTCTGACTTTCAAACTTTGGAAGCCAGATTGGTGTTCCACTCTATTGGTTTGATTGCAAACCAAAATAGGACTGCCTAAAAAATTATTTTAGTTAGTGATAAATGAATTGCCTAACATAGTTTGTGTTGGTGATAATTACAATAAAATACCAAATAAAACACCAGAAAATATAAATAATAAAAATTATAATAACTATTAAAAGGGCTGAAGCACGGAAAATTTGCTCTCTTTAAGGAAATTCAAGCCCTCTGCGGTTAGGTAAAGCCTCACACCGATGCAGCAAAAAAAACCTTGACTTGTCCTCCGCAGAATACAATAGCCTGATTAAGTTATATGGTTCACCAATACTGCACAATTGGTTGAACCTAAAGGTTCATCACGTACACCATTTATTTCTTTGTCTGATAATCTCACACAAAAATAATAAAACAACAAAACCTTTTTCTATTTTCCAAGATTAGAGATTAGCTCAATTTATAGGAGAGAAAACTTGGTGGGCAAGTTTCTTGGAGGAGAAGAAAACTTGGTGCAAAAGAAAAGGAAAAAAAAAAAAACAAAGTCACTTGGAGGAAAATAAAAGAAAACTTTAAGGGAAAGAAAAGAAACTTGAAATGAAAGAAAAGTAGTTTGGAGAACAAGTTGCTTGGAGCCCAAGCAAACAACATAATCTATAACATATTATAATATTAAAATATCTGCTAACATCCCCCTACCTATTTTAATATTATAGGTAACAAAATCTGAGATTATTAAGCAAATAAGGATATTACGCATCATGGTAGGTGTGCTCTGCATTGAATATCCATTAGTGAAACAATAATATCTACTCCAGAATCAATAGTATGCTAAGCATTGAACTATGATTGCTTAAGGAAAATAAATAATTATTGCACACACATAATATTCCAGGTGTTCACATAAGCTTTAATAGCTAGCACATTACGACCTTGTGCGATCCCAGGATTCATCAATGTGTTTGAAAATTAGCGCAAATCTCATAAGTGGCGGTCCTACTACCACACTCACATAGATGAATTTTGTCAAGGGTGCTCCTGTAACTATGACACCCCACTCAATAAGAGTTATAGAAATTCATTAAGAGTCTTTTTTTTTTAATAATTTAACATCTACAATGTTACATGATAAATGCACTTACATCATAGGGATGGGTAAAAATTAATATAGTGCATTTCTCACGGCCATCATATGATCGTTCTTCTCATTGAATCCAGTTACAAGATCTCTAGTTCCTGGGTTGAGTGTCCTCATACATGGCTCCTGCTGTATTCAATGGGCTTTAACCCTATCCTCCTTGATGCATTCTAGACTCTATCTCTTGCTAAGGCCTTAGTTAATGGATCTGCAAGATTATCACAAGATTTAATATAATCCACATTTATGATGCCATTATTCATATAAGATCTCACAGTACTATGTTTTCTTCTGATAGGTCTGGATTTACTGTTATAATAACGGTTATTAACTCGGCCAATTGGTGCGATGCTATCATAATGAATCAATATAGATGGAATCGATTTTTTCCAACAAGAAATTTCATTTAACAAATCTCTCAACCAATTTTCTTCTTCACTAGCTGTAGCTAAAGCAATAAGCTCAGCCTACATTGTTGAATTAACAATAATGGTTTATTTTTTCGATTTCTAACTTATATTACCATCTCCCAAGGTAAATAAGTAATCAGTGGTTGACAATGAATAACTTGACAAGGTATTCCAATTGACATCACTGTAACCTTCAAGTAATACAGGATACTTATTATAAAATAAGCCATATTTTATGGTATTAGATAAATATTTCATAATCCGCTCAACGGCTAGCCAGTGATCACTGCCAGGCTTGCTAATAAACTTACTAAGTACTCCAACTGCATAGGCAATATTAGATTGAGTACAGTCAGTCGCATAACGCAAGCTACCAATCATACTAGCATATTCTTTTTGATTAATTACATCCTCATCATTTTCAACAAGAAATAAACGCACATGAGGATCAAAAGGAGTAAGAACATGTGTAACAATCGTAATCTATGATTAACCGTTAAACCATGATTAAGAATACTCAATAAGTAATTAAGATGAAATTCTAAATTAATTGCATGTGTGTTGCACTATTTATGTCTCTATCTGTCTATCATAGAAAGATCTATCCATATCTATGTTTCGTTCTGCGAATTAAAGGCCTTATCAGCATTCGATCACGAAATTAAATTGATTTATGTGTTATTTGGAATTAATTGAAATTCGATTCGGAGAGAATTAAATTAGATTAATTAATACTCATTTGCTTAGTTTAATTAATTACCACTTAACAAGCTTATATAAGGCCCACTTGACCCCACTAGTTCATTTTTGGGTACACTCTTTACGTTTTTTTTTTGTTTAGAGCATGCATGTGTATTTCATAGTATTTTACAAGTTGTTTTCAAGTGATTCTCCCATGCATGTTATGTTTTTAACTCAATCATGAGACTTCAATATGTTTTCCATTAAATTACCTTGTTTGAGCATGACTTGAAAGGTCTAAGTGTGAAGAAATTATATGCATGTTTATATCATAAGTTTCAAGTTGAATTTTAGACAATTGACATGTTATTGGGCCTTGATTTTGCAAAATGATCTTTAATTCTCCATGTTTTCCAAGTTTAGACATGTTTTCTCAAGTTTTGGAGCCCAAAGGTTGAGTTTAAAGGCATTGAATTCGAGTTTTGTAGCTTGGATGTGAATTTGGAAATTCCAAAATTTGACCTCTCCGCTCGAGCGACAAAACCTGCGCTCGAGCAACCACTCTGTGATCTTGCACTTCCGCTCGAGTGACCAGAAGTCCGCTCGAGCGTAAAATGCAAGCTTCCAGAAGTTTCATATTTTTGCAAACTACTCGAGCAACAAGAGTTGCGCTCGAGCGAGGACCTCAGAATCACGCTCGAACGGTCGTCGAGCGGAGAATTCACACAATCAGTACTTTTACAGACCGCTCGAGCGACTACTCACATTTTACATGTCCACTCGAGTAAAGGAAATTGTGCTCGAGCGAGACCCCTGTTTTCAGCATTTTTGACTAAGTGTTTTTAAATGCATTTTGGCATCTTCATTGCATCCTAGGCATTCTTGGGCCAAGATTAAGACATAATATGAAGGATAAAAACTAGAAGCACACTATAAATGAAACAAAATAAGTTAAGTATGACCCAAGCATGTGTTTCAATGTGTGTATTTATTATGTTTGTGTATGACACACATCGTGAACTATTGATCCATTGGCTACTATCAAGTTATCTGTGTAATAATCTGTGAGTAATAACTTAGTAAAGCTATATTCAACTTTATTTATTTTCCGTATGATAAAATAATATCTATTTTGCTGAAATGCTATGTTATGTACAATGAATGATTGTCCAATTTCTAACAATGTATTCGTGGCGTTCTTAACATCATGTGATATCTGTTAGTTGTTACTCGGTATCGGAAGTTCCATTATGGAACTTAATATGTCTGCACTCTGTTACCCGTACCGGGAACTCCATCATGGAGCTCAGTATATCTATCATTTGTTACCCGGATCTGGAGGTTCCTTTATGGAACTGGTTACTCATAACCACCATCTATTCTATATCTGTTCTTTCTGTTCTATATCTGTTCTGTTAGCGCTAACGGATATACCACGTATTAAGCATGAATTCTGATTTCTGTATATGAATCTGTTTTCTGAATCTGATATGGGACAACATTCATTAACCCTTTACTCCGTTATTATTCACTGGACTTCCGCTCAATTTATTATTTATATATGTAGGTGATCAGGCGCGTAACCAGACTCAGTGATGATCTCCTGGATTTCCGTTTTATCAGCCACCTTTTTGTGCCTCTCGAGGAGGTTCCGGAAAGTGAAATCCTATGGTCTTGTTTGGTGAACTATGCAAAAGAATTTGTTTTATTTCTAGTGCTTCTCGAACAAGTTTCTATCTATTTGTACTGGGCTAAGTTCCGTTTTGGTGATGTAAGATTACTGTAACCATGACATCACGTATTATTTATATATATTCAGTTTTTAAAATTTATGTCCCATGTATGTCTACACAGCTCAATGGACTATGTATGTTTCTATATTTGCTTCCGCAACCCTTTATTATATGTTAATCTGTTCAGAGGCCTATGGTATTCCAAGGATTACTAGCTGGTTACGACGCTAAACCTCTAAGGGCGAGTTTGGGTCGTGACAACATGTTTGCACTTATAAAAATTATATTTTCTCAAAATTGTCTCAACATAATGCGACTAATTAAGAAATATACCATCACAGGCTTTGGTAATTTTCATTTCTAAAATATAATTAGCCTCATCAAGATCTTTCATATCAAAATGGCTACTAAGCGTATTTTTAGTTTCCACGATGATATGCAAATTAGAGCCAAATATAAGTAAATCATCCACATAAAGGCTAATAATGACATGTGAATTTTCTTCAGATTTATAGTAGATGCATTTATCGCATTCATTAGTTTTATAGTCATTCTCAATCATGCAGGAATCAAATTTCTCATGCCACTATTTAGGGGCTTGTTTTAAGCTCTATAGGGATTTAACTAGCTTGTACACTTTGCTTACCAGGTTGATCCATATAGATTTTTTCATCCAGGTCTCCATTTGAAAAGACTATTTTAACATCCATTTAATGAATTTTTAGATCATGATTTGCAACCACTGCAATTAATAATCTAATGGATGTAACTCTAGTAACCGGAGAAAATGTATCAAAAAAGTTAAGATTTGCTTGTTGTTTAAAACCTTTTACAACAAGCCTTACTTTGTATTTATCAATAGTTCCATCCGGTTTAAATTTTTTCCTCAAAACCCATTTACAACCAATAGTTTTACATCCTGGCGGTAAATCTATTAATACCAAAGTTTTATTGGATAATAATGATTTCATCTCATCATTTACAGCCTCGTTCCAAAAAATAGAGTCAGGAGATGCCAAAGTTTTTTGTAAAGTTAATAGAGTTTCCTCCACGTTAAAAACATAATAATCAGGGCCAAAATCTTTTTCTAATCTGGCTCTTTTATTCCTTCTAGGTTCAAAAACTATAGTTTCTTGGTTTTGTAAAAGAGGAGTAGAGAAACTGGTTTCAAATAAAATATTTTCTTGATAATTTTGACCCCCACCATTTTTAGATTTAAAAGGAAATTTTTCTTCACGAAAATTTGTATCACTTGATTCAAAAATAATTTTGTTTTCAATATCAAAAAATCTATAGGTTGTACTATTTGTTGCATATCCAAGAAAAGCATAAGTGGTAGCTTTTACACCTAATTTAGGTCTTTTAGGGTCCACAAGTCTGACAAAAGCTAGACAACCCAAAACCCTCAAATATCCCAAATTTGGCTTATGTCCTTTCTACAACTCAAAAGGTGTAACTTTTGCTTTTTTATGTGGCACTCTATTCATAACATAACATGCAGTTAAAATTGCTTCTCCCCACAAATTTGAAGGAGCACCTGCTTCAATTAGCATAGCATTTGTGGGCTCTTTTCAACAGCCTTTCTTCCAAGGGATTAGATCCTAATGTTAGGACATACACTATGGTGATACAAGGCCTTTGTGAAGAAGGCCTATTGCATGAAGCTAAAGAGTTGTTTGTTAAAATGGAACAGAATGGTTGTTTTCCAAATGATGTCACTTACAACACTATTATCCGAGGATTTATTAAACAACACAAGTGCTATGAGGCATCAATACTCATTGAGGAAATGGTTCAAAGGGGTTTTTCGGTAGATGCATCCAATTCTTCCTTGATTGTAGATATACTGTCAACTAAAGGACAAGATCCTACTCTTCGAGAAATGATAAAGAAGTTCATTCCAAAAGATAGCCATGATATTGAGTAAATTTCTTTAGCTATGAACGTAAAGCTACACATTAAAATATATATTATTAAGTGAAGCTTTTTTTTTGTTTGTTTGTTTGTGTTATGGATTGACATGGGTTTATGCATCTCCATCAACTATTTTGGACTTGTTGCTACGTGACTTTGCAACATGTTTTCATAATTTCTATTTATGTATATCATGTGTGTACGGGAAAGAAATAAACCTTCTCGTATAATCCTGTTGATCAAGTCTGCGCTCCTCTGTACGACGTTGCTTTACTCCCTGAAAACACCAACGTGAGCTAGCCGGCGGGTGTGTGCCGGAAACCCCTCCGATGCCTAAGTCAGTAAGCTTGACAAATAGACAAAAGTTCTGTGTATTCAGAAAACAAAGTTGAGTTACCTCTCCAAAGGTGAAGTTTGTGAGCTTTTATAGGTTTCGTGTGGCATAATCCTAGTAGGACTTCTACTCCTCCATGCAGAGTCCTCCTAGGATTCATACTCCTGAAAGATAATGCTTATCCTTCAACACCCCCCTCACTGCTTAAACCAAGTGAGATGGTTTTTACCATGGCCGAACTCCAACATGACCGAAGTAATCATAACTATGCTGAGCCGCAGAGTAGGCCGAACTATCCTTAGTTCGGTTCTTCCTTTCGCTACACCTTATCTCGATTCTCTCATGTACGAACCATGGTGTCTAAACCGAGCTATCGAGTAGCAAGGTTCTGACCGTTCTAACCACAATACGCCATGACTGGACTAACTCTGAGACCGGCCTAACTCCAAGTCGCTTCCGGACCGGAGTAACATTACATTTATCTCGGGCCAGAGTAATTTTGTACCTCTCTTGGGCCGGAGTAATTTTACGGCCTTTTTACTCAGCCCTTCGTATTGTGGGCCATAATGACTATCTCCCAGCTCGGCCCAATTTTACAAAAATTACCCTCTCAATATATATATATATTTGGTCTTCCAAAAGTATCTATTTTGAAAATGAATGAGGTATTTTTTACTCATAATTAAAAAATGATACTATGCTCTTAAAAGAAAATGTCCCAAAAATTAAATTCTTGAAACATATTGCACATTGCACTTTATTTAAATTTAGAATAAGATAGATTATGTGGGTAGATATGAGGTGTCTTTCGTATTAACATGATTCTCGGCACATCCAATGTCAAAAGGGAAATTTAACTAAAACTTTTCTATTAGACCCTTATTTAGTGAGAAATACAATCTAATTTATTTTATTTCATAAATCTCCTAAGGAGAAAACACATAATTGAGTAAAAATAAAGTAAAATACCTTCTTTTTTTTAGACAATATTGACAAAATAATAGGTTACTATTATTGTTTACATCAATTTCGACGGTAATAATAAATTATTTTTTAAAAAGAATTTTATAGTTGTGAGATCCAGAATCCTTTCATATGGATTGTTGATGAGATCCGACAAAGAATGAGCTAAATCTTTGTAGATCTGCAAAGATGAACAAGGTCGGTGCCGTCCAATCGAGGTTGCCAGCCAGGGATACTCCGATGACAAAGTTAGTCACTTGAATTAAGGAAAGAAGATGCAGAAATAAAGGGTGTTGTGTGTGCTCAGTTGTAGAGATATGATATGATGTATACCTCTATTCCTTGAAATGCCCGCTTTTTATAGATAAGGGGTGTGATACTTGTCCCATGTTTCTTTGTTTGGGCTAAGCCTATTGTTAAGACTTGTTTAGGTTACCCCCAATAAGTTAATATTTTTTGGGCTCTCACAATAGTTAATATGGATCTTACTTGATAGCTCTTAATTAGAGAATTCTAAAAATATTAATTTTATTAAAAACTAACATCTAGATCAAAATTTCTATTATTTTAAAGTTTCATATTTTAATAATATTAATATGTGTTGAATTTTTCAAGATTTTTTTTTTTATATTTATCTTTAATACATTAAAATTTTATTATAAAAAAGTTTTAATCAAATTCTCATGCCAAAATTATAACAATTAATAATTTCAACAGCAATGCTAGGAGGCCACAAAATCTGTGACTCAAATGACTCAAAATATCCAAAACGACGTCGTTTTGGATGCAAAACGACGCAAAATGACGTCATTTTGACAGTTTCAAATCATTTAAACTACAAAATTTGTGACCACCAAATATTTTCCTAATTTCAATATCCAAATCATAACAACTAAAAACTTGCTGGCTGCCTTTTTTTTTTTTTCCTTTTTATTATTATTTTGTGTGTGTGTGTGTGTGTGTGTGTTTCTTGGGGGTAGTTGTGCAGTTGTCGTTTTTTGGGTGAATAGTTGTGCAGTTGTCATGGATCAAATATCCATCCAAACAGCCAAAAAATCTCAATCCCCGAAATTCCTTACATTTGTTTGCAAATTATTATCCGTACTTTCTGTTTTAGTTAGTGGTGATCAATGTACAACTTATTAAAGGTTCATTCGAATGATTCATTAGGAAAACAGGTTAAATATATTTTAAAATTTGTTAAAATTTTCAATTCAAATTTAAAAAGTTAATTATTGGACTCGTTAATTACCTGTACTAATAGTCTCATACTATTAAACAAACAATATAATATTTCAAAAAACATAGGATAATTACACCTTTCCCACATCTTTGAATCTGGTAAAGAATTTTTTTGATGCTGATACCCCAACCCAATGTCTAAGCCTCCGTGACGGCCGAAGCTCTTATTAGGGTGCTGACCCATGCTAATAAATTCATTCAACTTCTTTGGTCTAGTCTTCCATTACATACTTAACAAAACATTATTAAAAATTAAAATATGTCATAATTTCGCATTTATTGATGATATTAGGTAAATAATACTATATGATATTATAAAAATATTTAATAATTTTCACCGATAAAAGAGGAACATTATTTTGTTGACAGTGGACCATGAAATAAGGGGAAATTATTCAATGTTTCTGGAGTACCACGTGTCTGTACTTCTTAATTAGTTATCATTCAATATTTCCCCTTATGTTCCACAATCACCCCCCACATATCCACCTTCTCCACCAATCACAATACTATGAAATACCACGTGTCTATACTTCAAGATTATTGAATAATTACCCAGAAATAAGGATCTCTTTCTAACATTTATCATCCATTGAGTCTGACTTTCAAACTTTGGAAGCCTGATTGGTGTTCCACTCTATTGGTTTGATTGCAAACCAAAATAGGACTGCCTAAAAAATTGTTTTAGTTAGTGATAAATGAATTGCCTAACATAGTTTGTGTTGGTGATAATTACAAATAAAATACCAAATAAAACATCAGAAAATATAAATAATAAAAATTATAATAACTATTAAAAGGCCTGAAGCACGGGAAATTCGCTCTCTTTAAGGAGATTCAAATCCTCTGCGGTTAAGTAAAGCCTCAGACCGATGCAGCAAAAAAAACCTTGACTTGTCCCCTGCAGAATACAATAGCCTGACTAAGTCATATGGTTCACCAATACTGCACAATTGGTTAAACCTAAAGGTTCATCATGTACACCATTTATTTCTTTGCCTGATAATTTCACACAAAAATAATAAAACAACAAAACCTTTTTCTATTTTCCAAGATTAGAGGTTAGCTCAATTTATAGGAGAGAAAACTTGGTGGGCAAGTTTCTTGGAGGAGAAGAAAACTTGGTGCAAAAGAAAAGGAAAAAAAAAACAAAGTCACTTGGAGGAAAAGAAAAGAAAACTTTAAGGGAAAGAAAAGAAACTTGAAATGAAAGAAAAGTAGTTTGGAGAACAAGCTGCTTGGAGCCCAAGCAAACAACATAATCTATAACACATTATAATATTAAAATATCTACTAACATCCCCTTACCTATTTTAATATTATAGGTAACAAAATATGAGATTATTAGGCAAATAAGGATATTATGCATCATGGTAGGTGTGCTCTGCATTGAACATCCATTAGTGAAACAATAATATCTACTCCAGAGTCAATAGTATGCTAAGCATTGAACTATGATTGCTTAAGGAAAATAAATAATTATTGCACACACATAATATTCCAGGTGTTCACATAAGCTTTAATAGCTAGCACATTACGACCTTGTGCGATCCCAGGATTCATCAGTGTGTTTGAGAATTAGCCCAAATCTCATAAGTGGCGGTCATACTACCACACTCACATAGGTGAATTCTGTCAAGGGTGCTCCCGTAACTATGGCACCCCACTCAATAAGAGTTACAAAAATTCATTAAGAGTCTTTTTTTTAATAACTTAACATCTACAACGTTACATGATAAATGCACTTACATTATAGGGACGGGTAAAAGTTAATATAGTGCATTTCTCACGGCCATCATATGATCGTTATTCTCATTGAATCCAGTTACAAGATCTCTAGTCCCTGGGTTGAGTGTCCTCATCCTGCTGTATTCAATGGGCTTCAACCCTATCCTCCTTGATGTATTCTAGACTCTATCTCTTGCTAAGGCCTTAGTTAATGGATCTGCAAGATTATCACCAGATTTAATATAATCCACATTTATGATGCCATTATTCATATAAGATTTCACAGTACTGTGTTTTCTTCTGATAGGTCTGGATTTACTGTTATAATAACGGTTATTAACTCGGCCAATTGGTGCGATGCTATCAAAATGAATCAATATAGATGGAATCGATTTTTTCCAACAAGAGATTTCATTTAACAAATCTCTCAACCAATTTTCTTCTTCACTGGTTGTAGCTAAAGTAATAAGCTCAGCCTACATTGTTGAATTAACAATAATGGTTTGTTTTTTCGATTTCTAACTTATAGCACCATCTCCCAAAGTAAATAAGTAACCAGTGGTTGACAATGAATAACTTGACAAGGTATTCCAATTGACATCACTGTAACCTTCAAGTACTACAGGATACTTATTATAAAATAAGTCATATTTTATGATACTAAATAAATATTTCATAATCCGCTCAATGGCTAGCCAGTGATCACTGCCAGGCTTGCTAATAAACCTACTAAGTACTCCAACTGCATAGGCAATATTAGATCGAGTACAGTCAGTCACATAACGCAAGCTACCAATCATACTAGCATATTCTTTTTGAAAAATTACATCCTCATCATTTTCAACAAGAAATAAACGCACATGAGGATCAAAAGGAGTAAGAACATGTGTAACAATCCTAATCTATGATTAACCGTTATACCATGATTAAGAATACTCAATAAGTAATTAAGATGAAATTCTAAATTAATTGCATGTGTGTTGTACTATTTATGTCTCTATCTGTCTATCGTAGAAAGATCTGTTCATATCTATGTTTCGTTCTGCAAATTGAAGGCCTTATCGGCATCCGATCACGAAATTAACTTGATTTATGTGTTATTTGGAATTAATTGAAATTCGATTCGGAGAGAATTAAATTAGATTAATTAATACTCATTTGCTTAGTTTAATTAATTACCACTCAACAAGCTTATATAAGGCCCACTTGACCCCACTAGTTCATTTTTGGGTACACTCTTTATGTTTTTTTTTTTAGCTTCAACGTGGGGGAGAGGGAGATTAAGAGAGGAAGTGAGATCAAGAAAGAAAATGAGAGAATTGTAGAAGAATATAAGAGAATTTGGAAGATTAGGCTTCAACACTTGGAAATTCAAGGCTTTACGGTAGGAATTCAAGTCTCTAGCTATGATTGAACCATTTACCTCATGAACTCAAGAAAGTTAAGTAGATTCATGCATGAAATGGACTAGTGAAGTGGGAAAAGGAAGTTTAGAGCATGCATGTGTATTTCATAGTATTTTACAAGTTGTTTTCAAGTGATTCTCCCATGCATGTTATGTTTTTAACTCAATCATGAGACTTCAATATGTTTTCCATTAAATTACCTTGTTTGAGCATGACTTGAAAGGTCTAAGTGTGAAGAAATTATATGCATGTTTATATCATAAGTTTCAAGTTGAATTTTAGACAATTGACATGTTATTGGGCCTTGATTTTGCAAAATGATCTTTAATTCTCCATGTTTTCCAAGTTTAGACATGTTTTCTCAAGTTTTGGAGCCCAAAGGTTGAGTTTAAAGGCATTGAATTCGAGTTTTGTAGCTTGGAGGTGAATTTAGAAATTCCAAAATTCAACCTCTCCGCTCGAGCGACAAAACCTGCGCTCGAGCGACCACTCTGTGATCTTGCACTTCCGCTCGAGTGACCAGAAGTCCGCTCGAGCGTGAAATGCAAGCTTCCAGAAGTTTTATATTTTTGCAAACTACTTGAGCAACAAGAGTTGTGAGCGAGGACCTCAGACTCACGCTCGAACGGCCGTCGAGCGGAGAATTCACACAATCAGTACTTTTGCAGACCGCTCGAGCGACTACTCACATTTTACATGTCTGCTCAAGTAAAGGAAATTGTGCTCGGGCGAGACCCCTGTTTCCAGCATTTTTGACTAAGTGTTTTCAAATGCATTTTGGTATCTTCATTGCATCCTAGGCATTCTTGGGCCAAGATTAAGACATAATATGAAGGATAAAAACTAGAAGCACACTATGAATGAAACGAAATAAGTTAAGTATAACCCAAGCATGTGTTTCAATGTGTGTATTTATTATGTTTGTGTATGATACACATCATGAACTATTGATCCATTGGCTACTATCAAGTTATCTGTGCAATAATCTGTGAGTAATAACTTAGTAAAGCTATATTCAACTTTATTTATTTTCTGTATGATAAAATAATATCTGTTTTGCTGAAATGCTATGTTATGTACAATGAATGATTGTCCAATTTCTAACAATGTATTCGTGGCATTCTTAACATCATGTGATATCTGTTAGCTGTTACTTGGTATCGGAAGTTCCATTATGGAACTTAATATGTCTGCACTCTGTTACCCGTACCGGGAACTCCATCATGGAGCTCAGTATATCTGTCATTTGTTACCCGGATCTGGAGGTTCCTTTATGGAACTGGTTACTCATAACCACCATCTATTCTATATCTGTTCTTTCTGTTCTGTATCTGTTCTGTTAGCACTAACGGATATGCCACGTATGATTAAGCATGAATTCTGATTTCTGTATATGAATCTGTTTTCTAAATCTGATATGGGACAACATTCATTAACCCTTTACTCCGTTATTATTTACTAGACTTCCGCTCAATTTATTATTTATATATGTAGGTGATCAGGCACGTAACCAGGCTCAGTGATGATCTCCTGGATTTCCGTTTTATCAGCCACCTTTTTGTGCCTCTCGAGGAGGTTCCGGAAAGTCAAATCCTATGGTCTTGTTTGGTGAACTATGCAAAAGAATTTGTTTTATTTCGAGTGCTTCTCGAACAAGTTTCTATCTTTTTGTACTGGGCTGAGTTCCGTTTTGGTGATGTAAGATTACTGTAACCATGACATCATGCATTATTTATATATATTCAGTTTTTAAAATTTATGTCCCATGTATGTCTACACAGCTCAATGGACTATGTATGCTTCTATATTTGCCTCTGCAACCCCTTATTATATGTTAATCTATTCAGAGGCCTATGGTATTCCAAGGATTACTAGCTGGTTACGATGCTAAACCTCTAAGAGCGGGTTTGGGTCGTGACAACATGCTTGCACTTACAAAAATTATATTTTATCAAAATTGTCTCAACATAATACGACTAATTAAGAAATATACCATCACAGGCTTTGGTAATTTTCATTTCTAAAATATAATTAGCCTCATCAAGATCTTTCATATCAAAATGACTACTAAGCATATTTTTAGTTTCCACGATGATATGCAAATTAGAGCCAAATATAAGTAAATCATCCACATAGAGGCTAATAACGACATGTGAATTTTCTTCAGATTTATAGTAGATGCATTTATCGCATTCATTAGTTTTATAGTCATTCTCAATCATGCAGGAATCAAATTTCTCATGCCACTATTTAGGGGCTTGTTTTAAGCTCTATAGGGATTTAACTAGCTTGTACACTTTGCTTACCAGGTTGATCCATATAGATTTTTTCATCCAGGTCTCCATTTGAAAAGACTATTTTAACATCCATTTAATGAATTTTTAGATCATGATTTGCAGCCACTGTAATTAATAATCTAATGAATGTAACTCTAGTAACCGGAGAAAATGTATCAAAAAAGTTAAGATTTGCTTGTTGTTTAAAACCTTTTGCAACAAGCCTTACTTTGTATTTATCAATAGTTCCATCCGGTTTAAATTTTTTCCTCAAAACCCATTTACAACCAATAGTTTTACATCCTGGCGGTAAATCTATTAATACCAAAGTTTTATTGGATAATAATGATTTCATCTCATCATTTACAGCCTCGTTCCAAAAAATAGAGTCAGGAGATGCCAAAGTTTTTTGTAAAGTTAATAGAGTTTCCTCCACGTTAAAAACATAATAATCAGGGCCAAAATCTTTTTCTAATCTGGCTCTTTTATTCGTTCTAGGTTTAAAAACTGCAGTGTCTTGGTTTTGTAAAAGAGGAGTAGAGGAACCGGTTTCAAATAAAATATTTTCTTGATAATTTTGACCCCTACCATTTTTAGATTTGAAAGGAAATTTTTCTTCACGAAAATTTGTATCACTTGATTCAAAAATAATTTTGTTTTCAATATCAAAAAATCTATAGGTTGTACTAGCTTTTGCATATCTAAGAAAAGCATAAGTGGTAGCTTTCACACCTAATTTAGGTCTTTTAGGGTCCACAAGTCTGACAAAAGCTAGACAATCCAAAACCCTCAAATATCCCAAATTTGGCTTATGTCCTTTCTACAACTCAAAAGGTGTAACTTTTGCTTTTTTATGTGGCACTCTATTCATAATATATTATGCAGTTAAAATTGCTTCTCCCTACAAATTTGAATGAGCACTACCTTAATTAGCATAGCATTTGTTAAATCAGTTAAAATTCTATTTTTCCTTTCTGCTACACCATTAGATGTAGGTTGTAGACAACCCATTTTTGACCGACCTTAAGACTCAAACGTCATCGTTTCTACACGCGATGATTGCACATGTTTGTGCTTTTTTCGAGCGCCCGAAGATCTCGGCTGAGTGCCTTGTCTTTGAGCCTCTTAACCCTTTGTGTTTTGGCCTTGGTTTTGGGCCAAACCTTGGTGCCTTTGCCTAGAGGGAGAGAGAGGCCTGTAGGCCACTTTTTGTAGCTGTAGGCTACTTTTCTCTCTTATAGGCCACTTGCGGTGGCCGGTAGACTAGTTTCGGGAGCTTTCGACTGAGTGCCTTGTCTTGGGGTCTCTTGGATCCCTTCCTTTTGGTTTGTTTTTGGACCATACCTTGTTAACCCTTGCCTAGAGGAAGGGGAAGGCCTGTCGGCCACTTTTGGCAGCTGTAGGCCACTTAAGGTGGCTGGTAGGCCAGTGGAAGTGGTTGATGGCTATTTTTCAGTTTTTACAGATATTTTTGGTGCCAGCTGTGCCAGTTGTTGGGCACAGAATGCATCCTCCATAGTATGAAGGGATTGTAACAAGCTTCTAACTTGTCAAACAAGCTTGACGCTTGTAATTCTATATAAGGGGAGCTCTCTCCCCCTTTCAAGGGTTCAGAATTTTTAAAAAACAAAAATTTACTCTCTCTCTAGATTTCTCTCCCTCTTTCTATATATATATATATATATATTGTGCTTAGAATTGTATTTTCTTTGCATTTTTGCACACAACCTCCTATCCAAATTGGACTAACTTGTTGCTGAAGTACTTGGAAGCCTTATTTGAGTTTTAAAAGTTGGTTTTGGCTCAAAGAAGTTACTGTTATTACTGTGCTTCAAGGGTGAGTCCCTTATCCTCTTTAAAGCTTTACTTTCATTGCTTATTTGGCCATCTTTGCATGCTATTTTAGGCCTTGCTTGCAACTATAAAAATCTTTGTTTCTAAGTGCTTAAAATGGTTGTTTGAGGCCTCTTTGGTGTTGAGGGTGTTCTACCCTCTTGTGTGCCTTATTTGCTTAAGCTTGGTGCCATCTTTTAAAGCCTTAAAAACACCCTTTGTTTGGCCTTTCTACCATTGAAACTCAAAGGAATTTCAGTGGTAGAAACCATGTTTTAAGGTCTAAAGTAGGAGGGGGTGGCGTCCCCTCCTTGCTTCTTGGTTTCATGTCTTGTTGGCCTATCAAATGAGCATGTATTTCTCCCTTCTTGAGGCTTAGTTTGAGCATGTTTTTGTGACTTTTTGGACCTTCTATAGCTCTGTTTTTGGCTGGTTTAGTCGCCTCTTGCATGCTTCATACATTTGTGGTGTAATCCTACTTGTTAGCCTAGTATGATTCATGTGTTAGCCTATTATTCTAGCATGTTTTGGCTCCACTCCAGCATATTTTTTGCCATTATTTAACATGCTTTAACTCTAATTTTGGTTGGTTGGGTCACCTCTTGCTTGGTTTTTACACTTGTAGTGCAATCATGCTCATTAACCTAGTGTACTTGGTGATTTGGTTTTCCATTCTAACTTATTTTGGCTACATTTCAGCATGCTTTTGGCCATGCTTTAGCATGCTTAAACTCTGTTCCAAGTGGTCTTGGTCATGTATGGCTTGCTTTGTATAGCTATGGCATAGTTGGCTTCACTAGTCTTGAGTTTTGAGGCCCTTAGTATGATATATTTGTGATGTTTGTGTGATATGACATCATTTGATATGTAATTTTAGAGCATAAACTTCTGTCATACTCTCATGTTTATCACTCTTTCATTGTGTTTAAGAGTTGTGCCCTTATGCCTTGTTCATGAGCCATCAAATAAGCATATTTTTCTTGCCATCTATGCTGCGAGTCTAGCATGTTTCTACTACTGTTTTGACCTACCTTAGGTTTGTTTTGAATGGTTAAGGTCATTTGAGCATTGCTTAATATGGTTGTAGTGTAAAGGGCCTTGATTAGCTTCGAGTTTTGGGGCCTTTAACATGTAGTGCATGTGATGTTTGTGTGATATGGCACCATATTGCATGTAATTTCAGTGTATTTAGTGTAGTCACACTCTCATACACTTCACTTCTTCATAGTTCTTGAGAGTTGTACCTTATGCTTTGTTTGTGAGCCAATGCATAAGCATGCATTTCTTGCCTTTCATGCTATCATTTCAACTCATTTTGGCCACTGTTTTGGCATGCATGAGGTATGTTTAGGGCTGGTTTAGTCCTTTGAGCATTGTGTTGTATGGTTCTAATGTTATGCTCTTTGCTAGCTTCAATGCTTTCGACTCCGAGCATGTCTTGCACGCATCATTTTCATGATTTAATGTTGTTTAGCATGTTATCTCAGTGTTGAAATATGTATCATTGCATTCCATGCTTCACTCTTTCATTCGCTTTGACAGTGGTCCTAAGCCCTTGTTGGTTTGAACATGGAATTGAGGCCCATGCCTAATGGTTTTAGCCTTCTCTTGAGAGCTTCTACTAACCAAAAGCATGAGGCTTCTTTCATGCTCAAGGTGTTTGTGGCTTAGACCCTCTTTCCAATTAGAGGACTCTCACTTTTGGACCAAATCAATTAAAGGATTAATTGGTAATCTAAAATGTGTAACCAAAATTGGACCAAGTGAAACATGCCAAGATAACATGTTTGTGTTGCATTGCATGTGTTTAGATCGGACGTTAATCCAAACACAAGAAATGAGAGACGTTTCATACTTGAAGTGATGAAACGTGCCTCATTTCTTAGTCACCGACACCCTTGATCGTGTATGATAAGGTGGAGGCTCATCGAGTCTATTTGTGCGTTCATTGACTTGTACAAACTTGGTTTCTCGGCCATCGTGCATTGCGATGCTCGGTTGGTGGCCCGAGAGTCGAGTACCACTCTCCTTTGAGCTTGAGAAACGATAAGGAGGGTGATTATACACACATATCTTGCAAAGACCTTGCTTTGCCTCTGTTGTCCCCTGTTTACAGCAAAATTGGAGCATGCAGAAGCAAGTGGCCAACTGGCCAGAGCAAGTAGCCGACCGGCCATAGGAAGTGGTCGACCGGTCACTTTAAGTGGCCTACAGCTTCTTCTGGGAGCAGATGTAATAACCCCGACCTCTGATTAATGCTAATCCATGATTAGTTATGCCTAACAGTAGTTTACAGGGAATCCGGAAGTAATTTGCATATGTATTGCATTATCTTTGCGTTTCTATCTGTTTGCCATAAAATGATCTGTTTATGTTTAGACTTTGAACTGTGAATTGAAAGCCTTATCAGCGCCCGATTTCGAAATTGATTAGTGTTTCATACTAGTTAGAATATATGTGATTTTATGGTAGATTTAATTAAAATTTGATTTGGTGTGATTAAATTAGATTAAATAATGTTAATTTACACTTGTTTGAATTATTACAAGTTTGCCACTTAGTGGCTTGATTCTAGACAACCTTTATTTTGCTTTATTACATATATTTTCACATCCTCTTGTGACCAAACCGAGAGAAGGAGAGTGTGGGAGAGAACAACTTGATTTCAACTAGGATTTGGCTTGAAGTTAGGAGAATTGAAGAGAATTTGCATATTTGAGCTTCCATACCTAGAATTGACGACCTAAGGTAGGGAGTTCATCCTTTTAATTATGAATTTGAGTTGTCCTTGCTAGATTCATGGTGATATTGGTATTTAAAGTTTAGACTTATCTCAAGGTGTTGTTTTGAGAGTCAATCCATGCATGCTTGCATAAATTTCCTTGTTTTGAGTTTGAATTCTAAGATTCCTTCCACGCATGTGTTAATTTCACTCACATTATGGTCATTCAACTTGTTTTCCATCAAATTATCAAGTTTGATTATGTTTTGGAGGGTTTGAATTCAAAGAGGTTCTTGCATGTTGAATTAATAGCATATTCATAAAGTTCATGTTGATTTTGCACAAATTGGGTTGCTCTTGGGCCATGATTTCTTGAAATGATTTTTACTACATGTTGTTTTATGAGTTATTATATGTTTCCTCAAATGTTAGCCTAGAAAAATGAGTTTTGAAGGCTTAAAAGTTGAGTTTCATGCTTGGAAGTCAATCTAGATTTTCCAGAAATTTGACCCACGCTCGAGCGTGAAGCCTGAGTACATGCACTTCCGCTCGAGCGGCGAGAGTCATGCTCGAGCGTGAAATGCGTATACCCAGGAGTTTGTGTGTTTGCAGTCTGCTCGAGCAGGGGAAGCCACACTCGAGCGAGGGTCTGTGTCACACGCTCGAGCAGGGGTCAAACGCCCGTCGAGCGTGAATTTCATGCATCCAGCACTTTTTCATAAGTTTGCAGTCCGCTCGAGCGGGGAAGGCCACGCTCAAGTGGAGATTCATTGTCTGCATGTCCGCTCGAGCGGGGAAAGCCACGCTTGAGCGTAGACCTTATCTTTAGCAAAATTTGAGAAATGGTTTTCAATGCATTTTTGCATGCTCATTCTATCCTAGGCATTCATAGGCCATGTTTAAGACCCCATAATGAGGATAAGAGATTAGAAACACACTAAGAGCCAACGAAATAAGTTTTGTACAATTAGAACGTGTGTTTCAAGTGTGCATCTGTTATGTGTTGTGTAGGTCACGTGCCACGTACCGTTTGACCAAGTTTACTTCGTCTGTCTGTCTCAAGGCCCATTATGAGTAATAAATTTGTAAAGTTATATTTAACTTAAGTATTTTTTGACCGGTATGGTATGATCTGTTTTTTGAAATGCTATCTTACGAATTATGAATAAATGTCCAATTATCTTAAAAGTATTCGTGGCACCCTTAGTTCACGTGGCCCTCGCCCGGGGGTAACAATACCGCGGCCAATTTGCACGTGGCCCTCGCCCGGGGGTAACAATACCGCGGCCAATCTGCACGTGGCCCTTGCCTGGGGGTAACAATACCATGGCTACTTACGCGCAAGATATGGACCTTTATGGTCGTTGGTACCAACTATGCACGTGGGTCTCTGGACCAAATTGATCTAATAGCTAATGGGTGTACCACGTACGATCTTATGCAAAATTTGAATATATACATGAGTGTGTATCTAAATCTATTTCTGTTTTGAAGTCTGAATATGTTTTGTTTTAACTACTAGATCCTAACTTGTACTGGACATTGTAGACACCCCATTTTTGACCAACCTTAATACTCAGACATCATCGGTTGAGCGCTCGGTGATTGTGCATGTTGTGCTCGTTCTGAGGTTTCGGAGTCTCGGCTGAGAGCCTTGCCTCCGGACTTCAGGACACTTTTGTGCTTTGCCTCGGTTTGTGAACCAGGTTCTGTTTTCTCTTCCCGAAGGGAGTGAGAGGTCTCGTAGACCATCTCTCAGTGACTGTAGGCTACTTTTTGTGGTCGTAGACCACTGTTCCCGTTTGGAGACCAGTTTTCGATTTTCGGAGCCGTCGGCCGTGCGCCTTGGTTCGGGACCGCTTAACTTTCTCCGTTTGCTCCGATTTTGGCACACACCTTGTTTCCTGTCTCTAGAGGGACATTGTGGCAAGGGAGACCACTTTCGTGGTCACACGCCACTTTCGATGCTTAACAGTCAGTTTTCGGGGCACCCGACTACACGTTTTGGCCCCCGAACCCTCGTTTTGCATCCGTCTTGGTTCATTTTTAGCATGGACCCTATTTTCATTGTTTGGAAGGTGGTACAAGGGTGGGAGACCACCTTTTCTCCTTGGAGACCACTTTTCCCCCGCCGGCCAATTTCCTTGTCAGGTAACTGGTCTCCCTCATTTTTGGGCCACAATTGCTGGTCTCCCACTACACCACTAGCTTGCATTCAATTGGGAGACCACCAAATGGGATGGCCGACCAGCTTTTGAGACTTGAACCTTTTGACCCTGGTCGGCCGACCAGGGGAAGTGGTCGGCCGACCACCTGAACTGGTCGGCCTGCCTCCCTCAGTTCTGTCTCTGTGAGTGTATGCTAGCTGTGTCAGCTGGAAGACACAGACTGTATCCTCCATACACGTGTATGGAGGATCTTGAACCATTTTTAGCTTCTCCAAGAAGCTTGAACCCTTTGATTTCTCTATAAGAGAGGGCCTTCCTCTCCTTTAGAGAGGTTCAGATTGTGTGTAAGGCACACACACATATCTCTCTCTCTGTCTCTATATTGTGGGTTCAAAAGGTCTTGTTCTTGGCCCTTTACACACCACTTCTTAGCCTAACACCTCCAACACTAACCTAAGCTTCTTGGAGGGTCTTGAGAGGTCTTGAGGAGCTACATTTTTGGTCCAGAAGCTGCTGGAGTTGCTGAGCTAGAAGGGTAACACACTTTCTCCCTTTTAAGGCTTTATTTTGCTTCATCTTTTAGCCATACTTTCTAGCATATTTGAGTTTTGTCATAAACTGAAAAAAGTCTTATTTTGAGGTCTTTAACATGTTTGTTTAAGATCATTTTTCTGTTGAGGGTCATCTACCCCCTTGCATGCTTCATTTTGCCTTATTTTGAGCCATGCATTAGGGCCTTTGCATTGACCTTTGTTTGGCCTTCTAGCCACTGAAATCCAGTGGATTTTCAGTGGTCAGCATGCTGTTTTGAGTGCCAAAATCAAAGAGGGGTGACCCTCTCTCTTCTTGTTTTGATTTCTAGCATATTTGGCCTAACAAAGGAGCCCTTATTTGCATGCTTCCAAGCCATGTTTCAGGCCATTTTTGGTGGGTTTTAGGACCTGCATAGGCTCTTTCCAGAGCTTGTTTTTCCATATTGGATGTCCATCTTGCATGTGTAGAATAACTCTCTTCGTAGCATATCAAAGGAGCATCTTATTCATGCATGCATTAACCATGTTTCAGTGAGTTTTAGGGCTTTACTTGGCATGTCATACCTCTGAGTTTTGCTAGTTTAGTGGCCTCTTGATTGCCTCACATGCTTGTAGTGCAAATCCTCTTTACTAGCTTACATTGCATGCCATTTTGGCCTCTGATTCTAGCACTTTTTGGCCATGCCTTAAACTGATTTTATGCATGTTTTGGACTGCCTTAGCTCTATTTTTAGGCCTCATGGTAGAATGATGTTTGCTATGCATGGTTGTAGTTCAATACCCTTGCCTAGCTTTGAGTTTTGAAGCCTATTGCATACGTATTTTGAGGTGTTTCCATGTTTTGGAATCTTTGTGAATCATATTTCAGAGCTTATATGTATGCCATCTCCCCATGTTTTCCACTCTTTAAATGTGTTTGAGAGTCGTGCTTAAATACCTCATTTATGGGCCATTGCATGAGCTTCATTTCCATGCCTTTCGAGTCATCATTTTAGTCTATTTTTCTACTGTTTTGGGCCTGCATAGAGACTGTTTGGGGCTGGTTTGGTCATTTGTGCATTGCTTTGCATACCTCTAGTGTAATGCACCTCACTAGTTTCGGTATCCGGGCCATCTAGTATGCATTGTGTGAGGTGTTTGCATGATTTGGAGCCACTCTCTATGACATTTCAGAGCTGGAAAATGTGAGATTGTATGCCATATTTAATCCGTTGCCATGCCTTAGTAGAGTTGCACTTTGTACCTTAGGTTTGGTCCCTCGCATTGTGCATGTTTGCATAAGTGTTGTTGCCTTAATTTCATAATGTTTGGCCACTGATTTGGGTGCGGCTAAGGCTCACCTATCTTGGTTTAAGTCCATCTTGCATTGTATAGGCCATTTAGTCCATGTTGTTGCATGATTGACTATTGCATTGTGTATGCCTTGATCATTTCATTGTTAGTCTCCATGCGTGCATTGCGTATGCCATATAGTTTTCATGTGCATTGAGTATGCCATTGATTATTTCATAGCATTGTGTATGCTAGTAGCATGTTTGCATATCATCATTTACATGTTTGCATCATTTAGTGGCATTATGTTTAGGTTGCATGTTAGAGTTGCATTCATGCATGCCATATGTATTGCATTGTGTTTGGAGTAGGTTTTAGCCCAACACAGGAAACGAGGGACGTTTCATACTCCAAGTGACCAAACATGCCTCGATTCTCGGTCGCTGACACTTCGGATTACCTATGATGAAGATTAGGTCTTGTTGTGTTTATATGTGCATTCATTTTACATCGAGTCGTGCAATTCGGCTCATCAGCCATCATGCATCGAGATGCGTGATTGGCGGCACGAGGATCGAGGACTACACTCCCTAGAGCTTATGTAATGACGGAGTGAGTGGTTGTGCACACATATGTTGAAAATACTTTGCCATGCCCCTTTCTTGCTCTCTGCTGCAACAAACCAGAAACCAGCAGTAAAAACTGGTCAGCAGTCTTCTGGAGCTTTGTACAGTGTTCTGGGACCAGTTGCAAACAGAGGCAAATCTGGGCATCGCGATGGATTTCTCGACAAGGTGACTTGAGCATGCATGCATCCATATCATTCGGAATTGAGCTGAGGCAGTCCATTTCATACGTTTTGCGTGCTAGCTTATTTATTCTAGTTAATTTGTTAATTAATTAGGGTTGTGTAATAATTAGCTGTAATTTGTTATTCATTCGGTTGTGTATTATTTATTCGCACCCTCTGAGGAGGGCAATGTTGTAATAAGTGTGCGTGTGTGTGATGTATGTCTTCCAACCCCACGTCTTTCTCCCTTTTATTTACCAGCTTATGATGGTTAGTTTTAGGGCACGTTTCAATTAGCATCCTTATGCTCGCATGTTTGCATCCATTCATCTGTCTTGCATCCACCGGGCTCGGCGCATCATACTAACTGCATTGTATTTCAATTCCAAGTTGAATACATGTTATCTGTTGCATTTCATATGCCATGTTTAGAATAGGCGTGCCTATCTTAGTTGCATTTTGCATGTGTTGCATTAGCCATCTTAACATGAACTGGGATCATGCATTGATTACTAACTAGTTTCTGTTTTAGCTTGGAGTACTCGGTGAGTGTTTATGCTTTAGCATCCTTACATGCATGTGAGTGACTGCCATGATAGCATGCTTACCATGAGGCTATTTGCTTATGTGATATAACTGCCTGAATGCCTGTGGGTGAAGGTTGGGTTATTTGAATTGGAACAATTCACCCATTAAGAGTTTTAAGCCCACTTGAGAGTGGCAAAATCATGTTTTCTTAAGCCCACTCGAGGGTGGCAAATCCACGTCTTAGCCTACTTGCGAGTGGCACCTTCAAACCGTTTTTCAAAACGAACATGAGATGTTTTGTTCCAATTCAGGCGACCTAGTCTATACTTGTATGCTGTGCGCATCACATAGTAATTCTAGGCTAATAAACCGGAATAAGAGCACATAATGTTTTCAAAACTCGATATCATGTTTAGTAGTGGCCAATCTTTGATCGGGCGAGCGGGGGTGCTCACGAAGTGACCTTCCCCAATCGTACTCAAGTTCCCTAGCCGAGGCAACTTTGGTGATGACGGACACGTGGCCTTAGGCACGAGTCAGGATTTCTTAAATTCTTCCAAAATAAAATATTTAGGTGGCGACTCTATATCTGGCAAAGCAGTCCATGTTTGGCACTTCTTTCTAAAATTCTATTTTACAAAATGATTTGCCGGATTTAGACTCTTTGGTGATTCATCGGTCTTGCATTGCACTCTGCGAGATTAGATACAAGACCGTGACATTGAGTCCGAACTGTAGTGAGCCCAAATGAACAAAACGTGATTCCCTCTCGGGACGTTCGGGGACGTCTACAGTTTCTGGCGACGCTGCTGGGGATTTAGAGAACTTGACTCGTACTCATGATATCTTGTTTTGATTACACTTATGTGTCTCTTTGCAGTGCATTTGTATTGGTGCGCCTAGGACACCGTGTTTGCCATCTAATATTCCTAAACGGTTTGTCGGAGGCTGCGTGCCATAAGGCTAATCGATTACGGGCTCTCCCACGATGGGAACACAAACCCCGGTTTTCATCGGGGCACCCTTTCTGACCATTCGACCTAGTGCATATTCGGAATCCGTAGTGACCATTCCAAGCTAGGATAGGTTGCTTACCCGATTATAGGTTGTTTGAAACTGCTGTGTACGTAGTGAAACCCTAGTTCCTGACAAAATAAGACAGGAAAACCCTACCCCAACATAGGGGTGCTTTGACTCACATTTACCTGCTATGTGTTTTTAGAGTGTGCCTCTATAGGGAATACATGTATCAGTTTGCAAGTCTGTGTATCAGGCCTGCGGGCATCAGTATCAGTATTTTGAGAATCAGTTATATCCGCGGGTATCAGATTCAGTTTTTGAGCAGTGATTAGTGGCCGAGTACAGTTCTTCAGCTATGTCCATGTCTGTATTGATTGGGCTGAGATGCTGCATGTTTTCTCTTACAGTTCAGAAACTCGGTTCAGAGCAACCAGTGTTCTCCTTTGTTGAGGCAAAGCAGGAAAAGACTCACCGATTCATCAGATCCGTCAGTCACCAATTACACCACCTCTGTCCAGTTCAGTAGACTTACGACGACTCAGAACTCAGAATAAATTATGGTCGTGACAACGACACTAAACCAAGGAATCACTATGCAGGGTGAGACCGATGTTGACATACCACACCTGCCTAGGTCGCCTGCCGCACATCCGATCCGGGAACCCCAGTTATTTCAAACCCGTGAGCCCACCACCTTTGAGCTAATGGGAATGATTAGTGACCTTCAAAGATCTATGGCTGATCTAGCTTATGGAATGTCGGCCCCGCCACCAACTGCATCGTATGCCGGGAACTTCATGCCGCAGGAGCCCCCGCTACTAGGGCGAATTGTAATTAAGCTCAGCCAACCTGAAGCTGTCTTAACTTCCGGCAATGACATGTCGACGACAACGGGGCTTCGCTCTGGAGTGGCAACCCAGACCTTTCACCAAGCTGAGGCTAGTGGAAAGAACAAGGTGAAGGTGAACACTAACCCTTATGAACAACTCCAGCAGGCTGTCGAGGCTCTGAAAGCCGGAGGGTTGAATAAGCAGCAAATACTCGCAGTTGTGGCTAAGACTGTGGATGACACTTTCCCCACTTAGACCGAGGGCAGTTCAAGCCAAGCGGAAAATCGAGAGAAGGGTCATCATACCAGAACCATTTCCTTCAACCCTAATCCTGCACCCAGGAAAAATCAGCAAGCCAAGCCTGTACCTGCCGATCCTTTTGCTAGTGCATCTAGTAAAAATGCACAAAACTCGAAGTATCTGCCCCGAGGTCACAGGGTATTCCATGCCCTTTATATGCCTTGTCTAAGGCGCTTCAAATCCTCACTAAAAAGGGGCATCTCAAACCTCTTGAGCCTCGGCTTCTCCCTAGTCGTCTTCCAGCTGGTCATGACGCTACCCAGTACTGTGTGTACCATCAACAGACCGGTCACACCACTGACAACTGCTTCCGTCTTCGCCATGAAGTACAGGATCTGTTTGACAATAAGGTCATCCTCCCACCTAGCTCAGCAAAGTCTGTCACCACTGAGTTGGTGAACCTCAAGGATAATACAAGTATGTGATCAGGGGTTGGTCCACCTGCGGGCGGCGCTCGGTTTATTTCAGATATGGCGTTTGGCACGCACCATTTTGAGCATCTGCAAATGCAAATTTTTGTACTTTCTGACTTGGGTATTGAGTCAGTTCTGTGGTTTTGTTTCGATTCTGTCTCGTTGTTTTGAGTCAGTCTTTTTGATTAGGGTCTGTTTTGTTGTATCGAGTCAGTCCTGTTGTACAGAAGTTAGGTGATTCCGAGGGTGTCACCTCGGACATCATTATTTTTTTTTGTGATTGTCCTTTTGCTTTCTTTTGAGTTTGTCTCTGCTATGGAGCCAGTTACAACCAGAAAATCTGAATGAAACAACTGTGGCTGTCATGTTTTTGTGCTTATTGCTACTATGCGCCTGTTGTGCCAGCAAGTTTAGAATGAAACGACAGTACATTTCACCTGCTCTTCTGTGCCTTGAAGTCACTGCATTGACCTAAGTTTTTTAAAACTTTTTGAATAATGTATTGAAAACAAAGAGGAAGGAATTCCTCGGGTTTCGCAAAATTTGATCAATTGAGAGAAAGAGAGGCATGCTAGGCCCTTAATGATTGAGATCCTGCTTGTTAATGTGAGTACTGAGAAGGATCCTGGCTTGATCCAGATTGATTTCACATTATCTTCCGCACGAGCGATTAGTCGCTTTCTTAAAAGATTTCAAAAAATATTTTGCGCCATCCTGCGAAGACCTGTGTGGAATCGCTCTTGAGATTGTGCAGCTTAGGATCGCTCTCAGCCTCGAGACCCGACCCCTTGCTTTCAAACCTTGGACCTTAATTCAGAGTGTTCAACGGTCAACCGTAATGTGAGGCCTGTGTGGCCAGATTCGAAGCAACCTATACGTTAACGGCAATAAAGTCAGGTCGAGAAGACCAGCCATTGTCAAAAGATGCTTGCAAAGCTAGATCAAAAGCACCCTTCGAACTAGGGGCAGAAAAGTGTCAGATGTGCTCGAAGAGCCGAAGATGGATTATCCTGCAAATCAATAAAGATCGGCAAGTATGCCAAATCCCAAAAGTGAGGAAAAAAGAAAGTATTGTTGAAGGACAACCAAGTTCCTATCCACAAAACTGGGGGCAAATTCAACCCCCATTGGATGGACTTCTACATCGTCAGCGAACAGCAGCCATTCTCCTGGATTCAGATGACTTCAGGATCTCGAAACCATTTGACATGGACAAAGCTACACTTTTACCCTTGAGAGACTCACTGGGCCGAAAACCCGAAAAGGCGACCCAAGCAAAAGTTAGAGCAAGGAAAAAAGAAAAGAGAAAAGAAAAGAAAAAATGCAAAGAATGAAAAAAAAAAAGGAAAAAAAGAGATGAAAAAAAGAAGAAAAGAAAAAGAAAAGAAAAAAAGAAGAAAAGAAATGAAAAGAAAAGAAGAACAAAGCTCGCAAGGTTGAAAACCCAAAAAGGGTGGCCTTGGCAAAAGTTAGAGCGCAAAAGGAGAGGTTAATACCCGAGTGTACCTTAACCCCGAACTACGTAAGGCTTGATTTCCATCTTTGGGATACGTAGGCAACTTCATTCTGATGTCCAGCCGTAAAACACTTCAAATTCGACTGTGTCCATGTGATGGTTCTGATCATTGTTGTCTTCTCTGTATCCGAGAGTTCGGTTGTGATCGTCACCTTGAAAACTGGTTACAGTGTGCTGCGGTGCTATTCAAACAAGGGGCAACTTTCCGTTTCCATACAGCATGCTGCGGTGCTATTCAAACAAGGGGCAACTTTTCGTTGCCATACATAACGCTGCGGTGCTATTCAAACAAGGGGCAACTTTTCGTTGCCATACAGCGCGCTGCGGTGCCATTCAAACAAGGGGCAACTTTTTGTTGCCATACAGCGTGCTGCGGTGCCATTCAAACAAGGGGCAACGTTCCGTAGCCATGCAGTGCCGTTCAAACAAAGGGCAATTCTCCTTCGGATCTGAGGTTGTGTATCTTAAGAGTAGATTCCGTGCTCGTTGAGCAGTGGCCGTTTGCAAAAACAGTTTTGAGAATTTTTACTAAGGTTGACTAATTTTCTCGAAAATTATTCCACTTTTCCAAAACTGGACCATTTCTTGGACCCAAAAAGGAAAAATTTTAGTACTCATAACCTAACTTGCATGATTTTAAATCAGAAAATCGAACAAGCATGTTAATTTAACTCTCATGTTGGTCAAAATTGTTTTAGCAGAACGTCAAAAACAAAAAATGGTCAAAATAATGAACTAAGGGCAAAGTAAAGTCAGGTGTTTTGTCTTTTCCCCATTGTCAACATACTTGCTAGAAAAGGGCACTCTATTTGCCAGAAAGGGCACCATACCTGCCAGAAAAGGGGACAACAGAAACTAACCGCAAAATGCAGAAAGCTCTCTCATCCTCCAAAGCAGCGAGGTATCGAGCCAAGTGCGAAGCACGAACTGGAATGGATCAAGATATTCCACTCCCTCATCTGGACACATTTGATAATGTCTAAACTCCCCAGCAGAACATCGTCAGCCGATGTCAGCTGAAGATTTGCTACACACCTAGTTGTAGCGCAACCCCTCTGCGGGAAAGTTCACTGTTGTGAGCAGAAGAAGAGAATCTAGCAGAATACCAGGGGCAAGAACCCACAACTTCCTGCTTATCCATCAACCACCCAGGGGAGGGATAAAAAATGAGAGATTCAAGAATAGAGAGATGTGCGCTGACAGAAAAAAGTGAGGGGAAGGGCTTTTTTTCAGAAAAACAGAGCTTGAGGGCCGAGTGATGTGAGAATCACAAATGAGAAAGGGTGGGAAACAATACCCGGAGAAACTGGCTCCTCGTGCACTGAGAGGTCTCTTGCCATTGGAACATATCTGTGTGTCATGTCAGTCGTTTTGTTCGTCTCGATTCTTGTTTTGAGTCATTTCGGGTGTCTATAGATGTGTTTAGGTTGTCTTACCTTGTCTTTCTCTTTGTTGTTGAGTCGTGGTGTGCTGTGTTCAGTTCTAGGCTCAATACCCAGTTGAGAACTTATTCTCACTCTCAATTTTAAAAAATCATTTTGTGCTCAGAGTGCCGTGTCGTTCTCCATATTTGTGCAAAACAAAGATTTTGTTCTTTCAAAAACCCCAGGGTTCAACCCGGGTCATGTGGGAACAGTGAAACCAGGACCTATCCGAAGATATATAGGTTCCAGACTTCGAAGCAAAAGAAAAAAAAGGAAAATGTCGGGCATCTGAGTTTGTTTCAACTTCTGCAAGTTCCGTCATCGCATCCTGTATGTTCAGAATGAGTTGTGTGTTCAAAATTAAAAGAATACTGTCTTATAAGCAGTGTGTTCAGATCAAGCAGTGTTGTGTTAAGAGCTGCGTGTTCAAAATTGAAATGTGTGAGCTGCGTGTTCAAAGTGGAATGTGTGAGTTGCGTATTCAAAATGAAGTGAATGAGTTGTGTGTTCAGAAATGAAAATTTTTGAGCTGCGTGTTCAAAATTTCAAAAGATGTGACCTGCATCTTCACCAATTCTTGTGCTGCGTGTTCAAAATTTCAAAAGATGTGAGCTACGTGTTCACCAGAAAGTGGATTGTGTGTTCACCATCAAAAGTTTGGACTGCGTGTTCAACTTTCAAAAAGAAAAAGTGGGCTACGTGTTCACCTCAAGAGTTTGGGCTGCGTGTTCAACTTTCAAAAATAGTGGTCTAGGTGTTCACCTCAAGAGTTTGGGCTGTGTGTTCAACTTTCAAAAACTGTGGGCTGTGTGTTCACCTCAAGAGTTTGGGCTGCGTGTTCAACTTTCAAAAAAAAAAAGTGGGCTGCGTGTTCACCTCAAGAGTTTGTGTTGCATGTTTATCTTTCAAAAACAGTGGGCTGGGTGCTCACCTCAAGAGTTTGGGCTGCGTGTTCAACTTTCAAAAACTGTGGGCTCTGTGTTCACCTCAAGAGTTTGGGCTGCGTGTTCAACTTTCAAAAACTGTGGGCTGTGTGTTCACCTCGAAAGTTTAGGCTGCGTGTTCAAATTTCAAAAACTATGAGCTGTGTGTTCACCTCAAGAGTTTGTGATGCGTGTTCAGATTTCAAAAACTGTGGGCTTTGTGTTCACCTCAAGAGTTTGGACCGCATGTTCAGATTTCAGAAAAATGTGGGCTGTGTGTTCACCATCAAAAGTTTAGGCTGCGTGTTCAACTTTCAAAAAAGTGGGCTGTGTGTTCACCATCAAGAGTTTGGGCTGCGTGTTCAACTTTCAAAAACTGTGGGCTGCGTGTTCACAATAAAAGGTATGAGCTGCGTGTCCAGAAATTCAAAAGTTTGAGCTGTATGTTCAAAATGCAAAAGTGTACTGTGATTATGAGCTACGTGCCGATCGAAACAAAATGCTATGTTATGGACCATGTGTTTAGATTGAGCAGTGTTATAAGCCGTGTGCCAATTAAAAGAATGCTGTCTTTTGAGCTGTGTGTTCAGAATGAAAAAACGCTGAGCTGGGTGTTCAAAATTGAAAAATGAGTTGTGTGCCCGAAAAACGAGCCGTGTGCCCAAAATGAGCTGTGTGCTCGAAAAATGAGCCATGTGCCTAAAATGAGCTATGTGCCCGAAATGAACTGTGTGTTCAGAATAAGCTGTGTGCCTGAAATGAACTGTGTGTTCAGAATAAGCCGTGCGCCCCAAATGAGCTGTGTGCTTGAAAAGCGAGTCGTGTGCCCCAAATGAGCTGTGTGCCCGAAAAATGAGCCGTGTGCCCTAAATGAGCTGTGTGCTCGAAAAATGAGCCGTGTGCCCAAAATGAGCTATGTGCTCGAAAAATGAGCCAGGTGCTTGAAATGAGCTGTGTGGCCGAAATGAACTGTGTATTCAGAATAAGCCGTGTGCCCCAAATGAGCTGTGTGCCCAAAAAACGAGATACGTGCCCCAAATGAGCTGTGTGTCCAAAAGAGTTGTGTGCCCAGATAAACAGAGTGCTGTGTTTCGAGCTGCGTGCCGAATGAACAGAATATTGTGTAGTGAGTCACGTGCCAAACAAACAAAGTGGAATGCTATGTGCCAAATGAATGGAATGAACAAAGTGTTGTGTTGAGAGCTATGTGCCAAATGAATGGAATGCTACGTCGTAAGTTGTGCACCTTACTTGCACTAGTTAGTGCATTGCACTGTTCGCGCTTTCTTACGCATCTTACCTGCACTTGTTAGTGCATTGCACTACTCATGCTGTCTTGCGCACCCATCTTCTTGGCACTGTTTTATGCATTCACTCTGCATCGCACTGTCTTGTGCACATTGTATTTTTGTATCATTCACACCGTCTTGTGCACTCCCTGGTATAGGAGACCTTAAATCCTCTGGTCTAGGAGACCTTAAATCCTGCATCTTTATTCGCACTGTCTTGTGCACTCTCTGGTCTAGGAGACCTTAAATCCTCTAAAGGTGCAATTCCTTTGGTGTTTGTCGTGCCCGAACGACTTCTGGTGGTCTGGTATAGCCACCTGTCGGTGTTTGCGGTGAGTTCCTAGGAGACCAACTGAGACGGTGGAAACTAGAGTTCGAATGGCTCATGCCTAGAACGCAAAGGTTCGGGATTTCTGAGACTAAAGTCTGGTTTAAATACCCAGGGGTATATCCTCGGCTTGAAATCTGTATGGCAGCCCCATAGATTGAGATAGCATGCGTATGCGCCTCAATTCTGGATACTGAATCAACCTAGTCTGTCACCCTATTGGAGAATAGGGAAAGCTGCGACCATAGTCAAGGAGAAAAGTAGTACCTGCGGTTCAACCAAGAAGAAGGGGAAGGTCCCCAGCAGCATGAGGTAGGTCATTGCCGATTGCCCCTGTAAGGTACCTTCACTTCCTAACTACTACATCATCTAGTATGTCTATTGCATTGCATATAGAATATATCGCATGCATTCACTGCATATCCATTGTATTGCCTGCATCCTTTCCATATTAAGCTTAGTCTGGCATATGCCTATACTTTTCGCATTAAAGCACGGTTACGTGATTATGTGTACGCACATATTCCACTAAGGGAATTGTGATTTGAGGGTGACGGCACCATTTCAGTGTTAGACGTGGTTTGTTTTGTGTCTATGCCTTTTCTAGGCAAAATGTGGTTTGGCCGCGCGCCTTATTCACTTCATCCACTGCCTTGTATTTTGTTTTGTTGCATTCAGCATGTAGGATCACGATCTTTCCTCAGCAGATCATTCCTCGCTTATATCATCCCACCCAATTACTTGTATTCTTTCTGCGAAACACATAGTTCTGTCTGTGCATGCACCTATTCCACTAAGAGAATTGTGGTTAGAGTGCTCCGGCACCTTTTCTATGTTATAAGTAGTCTGATGTTGCATCTCCATCCCTTTATGATATTTGTGTGGTTTTGTACTGCTTATGGTTTGATCATCTCAAGTACATTGCATATCATTTGCATCGCTTAGTTACATTGTGTATCATTTACACTGTTTTGTTATATAGTGTATTGCATCATTCGCGCTATCTTGCGCACTTTATCTGCACTTGTTAGTGCAATGCATTGCTATGCACGTCTCGTCACATTGTTATGCACCCCTTTCCGCATTGTTATGCGTTACACTTAGATTGCATTTTCATGCACCCCTCGACTTGCGTCATTACGCACTTTTCACTTGCATTGTTATGCATATTTCTAACAATATTGTACTTGTTGAGTTTCTCTCTTTTCAAGGGCACGATATTGTATGTACAGTTCATTTGAAGCTGGTGCGACCAGACGAACCGGAGGGTATTGTATTCTCCGTGTGAGACGTAACGAGAGTTGTATAATTCTCCTATATCATAACTGCATGAAATGTAGTTTGATTTGCCTTCTTGCTTAAAATTGTTGCATTTATTGTGAATATTTGCTTCATTACAACTTTCTTTGCATGATTCTTACTGCATGAACTGTAGTTTTGCTTTGCATTATTGCTTAAAACTGTTGCATTTATTGTGAATATTTGCTTCATTACAGTTTGCTTCTTTGCATGATCATAAGTTATGCTCGGCTTTGTGCATTGTTCTTGCATTTTTCCCCTGCCTTCGGGCACATATCTTACTATCTTGCATGCTTGTCTAAGTCTTCGGCCTTGTCAAAAATGGGTCGTCTCTGAGCTTTGACATTCACTCTCGTCACGTATGACTTCCGAGTTCTGTCAAAGAGGGGCAACTGTAGACACCCCATTTTTGACTGACCTTAAGACTCAAACGTCGTCGGTTGATCGCTCGGTGATTGCGAATGTTGTGCTCATTCTGAGGTTTCGGAGTCTCGGCTGACAGCCTTGCCTCCGGACTTCAGGACTCTTTTGTGCTTTGCCTCGGTTTGCGAACCAAGTTTTGTTTTCTCTTCCTGAAGGGAGGGAGAGGTCTCGTAGACCATCTCACAGTGGCCGTAGGCTACTTTTCGTGGTCGTAGACCACTGTTCCCGTTTGGAGACCAGTTTTTGATTTTCGGAGCCGTCGACCGTGCACCTCGGTTTGGGACCGCTTAACTTTCTCCATTTGCTCCGGTTTTGGCACACACCTTGTTTCCTCTCTCCAGAGGGACACTGTGGCCCGGGAGACCACCTTCGTGGTCGCACGCCACTTTCGATGCTTAACAGTCAGTTTTCGGGGCACCCGGCTGCGCGTTTTGGCCCCCGAACCCTCGTTTTGCATCTATCTTGGTTCATTTTTAGCATGGACCCTATTTTCATTGTTTGGAAGGTGGTACAAGGGTGGGAGACCACCTTTTCTCCTTGGAGACCACTTTTTCCCTGCCGGCCGGATTCTTTGTCAGGTAACTGGTCTCCCTCATTTTTGGGCCACAATTGCTGGTCTCCCACTACACCACTAGCTTACATTCAATTGGGAGACCACCAAATGGGATTGCTGACCAGCTTTTGAGACTTGAACCTTTTGACCCTGGTCGGCCGACCAGGGGAAGTGGTCGGCCGACCACCTGAACTGGTCGGCCTGCCTCCCTCAGTTCTGTCTCTGTGAGTGTATGCCAGCTGTGCCAGCTGGAAGGCACAGACTGTATCCTCCATACACGTGTATGGAGGATCTTGAACCTTGTTTAGCTTCTCTAAAAAGCTTGAACCCCTTGATTTCTCTATAGCAGAGGGCCTTCCTCTCCTTTAGAGAGGTTCAGATTGTGTGTAAGGCACACACATATATCTCTCTCTTTGTCTCTATATTGTGGGTTCAAAAGGTCTTGTTCTTGGCCCTTTACACACCACTTCTTAGCCTAACACCTCCAACACCAACCTAAGCTTCTTGGAGGGTCTTGAGAGGTCTTGAGGAGCTACATTTTTGGTCCAGAAGCTGCTGGAGTTGCTAAGCTACAAGGGTAACACACTTTCTCCTTTTTAAGGCTTTATTTTGCTTCATCTTTTAGCCATACTTGCTAGCATATTTGAGCTTTGTCATCAACTGAAAAAAGTCTTATTTTGAGGTCCTTAACATGTTTGTTTAAGATCATTTTTCTGTTGGGGGTCATCTACCCCCTTGCATGCTTTATTTTGCCTTATTTTGAGCCATGCATTAGGGCCTTTGCATTGACCTTTGTTTGGCCTTCTAGCCACTGAAATCCAGTGGATTTTCAGTGGCTAGCATGCTGTTTTCAGTGCCAAAATCAAAGAGGGGTGACCCTCTCTCTTCTTGTTTTGATTTCTAGCATATTTGGCCTAACAAAAGAGCCGTATTTGCATGCTTCCATGTCATGTTTCAGGCCATTTTTGGTAGGTTTTAGGACCTGCATAGGCTCTGTCCAGTGCTTGTTTTTCCATATTGGATGTCCATCTTGCATGTGTAGAATAACCCTCGTCGTAGCATATCAAAGGAGCATCTCATTCATGCATGCATTAACCATGTTTCAGTGAGTTTTAGGGCTTTACTTGGCATGTCATACCTCTGAGTTTTGCTGGTTTAGTGGCCTCTTGATTGCCTCACATGCTTGTAGTGCAAATCCTCTTTACTAGCTTACATTACATGCTATTTTGGCCTTTGATTCTAGCACTTTTTGGCCATGCCTTAAACTAATTTTGTGTATGTTTTGGACTGCCTTGGCTTTGGTTTTATGCCTCATGGTCGAATGATGCTTGCTATGCATGGTTGTAGTGTAATACCCTTGCCTAGCCTTGAGTTTTGAAGCCTATTGCATGCTTATACTGAGGTGTTTTCATGTTTTGGGGCCATTGAGCATGTCATTTCAGAGCCTATACTTGTGCCATATTCCCATGTTTTCCACTCTTTAAATGTGTTTGAGAGTTATGCATGAATACCTCATTTATGGACCATTGCATGAGCTTCATTTCTGTGCATTTTGAGCCATCATTTTAGACCATTTTCCCACTGTCTTGGACCTGCATGGGGACTGTTTAGGGCTGGTTGAGTCACTTGAGCATTGCTTTGTGTACCTCTAGTGTAATGCACTTCACTAGTTTTGGTACCCGGGCCATCTAGCATGCATTGTGTGAGGTGTTTCTATGATTCGGGACCATCTTGCATGTCATTTTAGAGCTGGAAAATGTGTGATTGCATGCCATATTTCATCCCTTGCCATGCTTTGGTAGAGTTGCATTTGGTGCCTTAGGTTTAGTCCCTTGCATTTGTGCATATTTGCATGTGTTTTTGTTGCCTAATTTCATCATGTTTGGATATCAGTATGCTTATCAGATAAAGCAGAATGCAGATAAAAGCAGAAATCGTAGGACCGTGTATCGTGCAGTGTATTATGTAGAATGTACAGTGTGTGCAGCGTACAGAGTACAGGAAATGTAAAGCAGAAATATAAAAGAGGAACAAAATGTACCTCCCAAGCCTACCAATAGCCTCCGAGCAGCTGCCCGGTGCATCGGGAGGATGAGTTCATGTATCCATAGAGTGTGGCCAAGGCTGCCCCACCCCAGTCGTAGCGTAGGATCCGTGTGACGTCCACTAAAGCGCTCAGTAGGCAGAGAGGCACAGTGTTCGCCCGGTCGGCGAAGATGGTTGTCCCCAATAAGAACATGAGGATGTCGCATGCATACCGCTCCGCCTCCTCCTGAGTCATCGGTGCCTCCTCAGCTAAGGCTGGTTGAATCCTGAAGTAGTTCTCGAACCGCGAATATCTGACAAATCTTGGACAGGCAATAGGCAGTAGGTCGCCAAGCAAGTACATCTCGAGTCAGTCCCATTGTATAGAATGTCAGGTGATTCCGGGGTTGTTGCCTCGAACACCATTTTGTTTTGTAATTATCTTTTTGCTTTCCTTTTGAGTCTGTCTCTCCTGTGGAGCCAGTTGCAACCAGGGAAATCTGAATGAAACGGCTGTGGCTATCGTGTTTTTTGTGTTTATTACTACCTTGAGCTAGTTGTGCCAGAGGATTTGAATGAAACAGCGGAGCATCTCACTTACTCTTCTGCAACCCAAACTCATTGCATTGACCTAAGTTTTTCAAAATTTTTTGAACACTCCGGTGATGAAAACGAAGAGGAAGGAATTCCTCGGGGTTTGCAAAACTTTGATCAATTGAGAGAAAGAGAGGCACATTGAGCCCTTAATGATTTAGATCATGTTTGTTAACGTGAGTACTGAGAAGGACCTTGGCTTGATCCAAATTGGTTCCACACTGTCTTTGCGTGAGCGATTAGTCGCTTTCTTAAAAAAAAAATTCAAAAAATGTTTTGCACAGTCCTGCGAAGACCTGTGTGGAATTGCTCTTCA
>NW_021025487.1:1880033-1932125 GCF_004153795.1 Camellia sinensis
CCTAAATTCTCCCAAAATAAAATATTTAGGTGGCGACTCTATATCTGGCAAAGCAGTCCATGTTTGGCACTTCTTTCTAAAATTCTGTTTTTCAAAATAATTTGCCGGATTTGGACTCTTTGATGATTCATCGGTCTAGCATTGCACTCCGCGAGATTAGATACAGGACCGTGACATTGAGTCCGAAGTGTAGTGATCCTCAACGAACAAAACGGGATTCCCTCCCGGGACGTTCGGGGACATCTACAGTTTCTGGCGACGCCGCTGGGGATTTAGAGAACTTGACTCATACTCATGATATCTTGTTTTGATTACACTTATGTGTCTCTTTGCAGTGCATTTGCATTGGTGCGCCTAGGACACCGTGTTTGCCATCTTCTATTTCTGAACGGTTTGCCAGAGGCTGCGTGCCATAAGGCTAATCGATTACGGGCTCTCCCACGATGGGAACACAAACCCCAGTTTTCACCGGGGCACCCTTTCTGACCATTCGACCTAGTGCATATTCGGAATCCGTAGTGACTGTAGCGACCCTAATTTTCTTTAGTCATTATTTATTATTATTATGGTTATTATTATCTTATTTTATTTTTGACTTTATTAATTGTGTGGTTACATGAGATTTAATGTGATATTTAATGGATTTAATGATGTGATTATTAATTGGGTGGTTACATGAGATTTAATGTGATATTTAATGGATTTAATGATGTAATTATTAATTGGGTGGTTACATAAGGTTTAATGTGATATCTAAGGCATTTAATGTTGTAATTAATAAATTTTATTGCATATTATAGTTTATTAAGCTATTATATATTGAGATTTAGGTTTATACTATAATATTATTAGGTTATACTAGCTCTTAGGTTATTATATATATAATAACATAAAAGTATTTAACTAGGTTTAGGAGATCAAAAGGAAAAGAGAGAGACCAAGTTGTGAGAGAGAGAGAGAGAGAGAGAGAGAGAGAAATCCAAGAAGACAAAGAAGGGGGCTGCAACAAGGAAAAAAGAGGAGAGGGAAGAAAATGAAAGATTAGGGTTTTGTTTTGGTAACTCTAGTAGTTTTCTAAATATTCTTCGATCTTCAATAAAATATGGTGAGTACAAAACCCACTTCCCTTGATTTATGTTTAATTCTTGTTTTTATCTATTTGTTTGATATTAGTTTGATTTTGTGTTTACATAAAGATGATAGATTAATTTTAATTATTTTGTTTAGTTGTGTATGTAAGGTTTAAGGTTTTTTATTGATTGAATTTAATTATTTTGATTAGTTGGGTATGTCAAATTTAGAATTTTTATATGGATTTATTTTATTGTTGTAATCATACTCATGGCTATATAAAATTTAAAATTAATTAGGAACCCATAGATAAATTCCTTATAGTCCACCATGACTCCATGGATTGTTGTTTTATTTGAGTGATGGTGAGAAAGAGGGTATAAAAAAAAAATGTCCACCATGACTCCATGGATTGTTGTTTTATTTGAGTGATGGTGAGATAGAGTGTATAAAAAAAGTGAGGATTTATGAGATTTATTTGAATGCCTTAGGCTCGGCATTGTTATGTTTATTCTCATGTGTGAGATGTTGTGTATATATATATTGTTGCATCGTTCTCATGAGTAGACGAGTGCTTTGATTTGCGCGCATACGTATATGTTAACCATCCGAGGAGTGTGAGTCAAACTCGGAACGATATCCCCGTGCAAGTTTGGCTTCGGAGCGGTGTTAGATATACGGGAGGCACATGGGATATATGTGTAGGCCGGAAGGGGAGGGCCGAAGTGGTGGAGTTAAGGTACAAAAATTTAATTATGAGTTTATTGATTTGTACATTTTGAAATATAGTAATCGACCTCAATAAATTATGAGATTTGAGGAGAGGCATGTATACGTGATTTTGGACAACTTTTGTGTTGTAACTTTTTATTAAAAAGATCGATTAGAACTTATAATCGGATGACATTAGTTATTGTCGGTTTGATTCCTTTTGGTAATGTAGATGTTATAGGCTGTTTTAACCCACGAAACAATCTCATTTTTATTGGTTTTGCATAAACTGAAGTAAAGCATTATTCTGCACACTTTTCATGTTTTGAAATTTTTCGAAAAAAATCATCTTAGGGCAATTTTTGTTCTCTTTCAGCTTTAGATTTTTCGATTGAATTCTGTCTAAATTTTTTTATCAAGTTTTCTCTTAACCTGTTCAGTTTCTGTTAAATTCGTTTGCGTTGTCGTTTAGGAAATTTGATTATGTACAACTTTCTTTCTTTGAGTTTTGATCAATTCGAATTATTTAAGTATGAAACGGTGTAATTTTATATTTTTTTTCAACAAGTTACTTATGATTGAATTATACTAACTTTATTTGTTTTGCAGGATGGTGGGTCTTACTAAATTTTTATGCAGGGCTGACCCACCATATTTTTATTTCTATTTTGTATATTTTATAATCAATTTATATTTTGTTATGTACGGACAAGAAACTAAATGCCACCGTATCTCGAGAAACTACCCATTCGTCTCGGTGTTGTTGGAACTACTTGTCTTGTCCCGTGATATGAATTAAATGTATTTTTGTCTGTGTCTGGTGGACACGTGGGTGTTAAATATTGTACTCATACCAGTATACCTGTATACTGACCCGTTTTGTCTCTTGGCAACTCGGGTGCGTTCTGTTTGAGCGTAGCCGAGTTTCCTTTGCAGGATTAGTTGGGGCTACAGTGGTGACGAGAAGTAACTATGGTTTTTGGGCATATGTCTTGGATTTCTTTTGTTTTTCTTGAGCTTAGGGTTGTTAGTAGTTTATGTATTTTTATTTTCTTTTATGACTTTAGTATTGGAATAATTTGGCATGGTTTGTAACCGTACTTTATTTAAGTTGTTTTGACTAGTTGTTGCTATTTTAATGTTGGAGGTATTTGATAGTTATAAAAGTATGGTGGATGGTTTGGTTGGCGTTTAGTTTTTTTGTTTCACCCCTAGGATTTGGATGATGGAATATTGATTGGGGTTAGTCCTAATTTAATATTTAATTGTCCAAATTTTGGGGCGTGACAGTTTGGTATCAGAGCTCTAGGTTACCCTAGACTTGTGAGAGTTTAGGTGATCCTCGGATTGTGGAAACATGGGTTAGCTAGTTTAGTTTGGTGGTTGAGTTTATTCTAAGCAGTTATGAACAAATTCTTTTTGTGTGTTTAACTTGAAAGTGATAGCTGGAAGGTATCTTTAATCTTTTTTCAAAACCCATTAGGGTACTTTTTGATATTAATGTCTCTCATTATTTCATATCTAGGCAGTTTGTAGAAAGAGAACGTATTGTAACTACCTCATTTCTCTAGACCTATTCGTGTTAAAACCCCTTTAGGGGGGGCAGTTACTCTTTATGAGATGTGTAAAGATTTTGAGATTGATTTTGCGGGTAGAGTCTTGCATATAGACCTAATTGTGTTAGGGTTTGAAGGGTTTACAATTATTTTGGGTATGGATTGGCTGCGAAAATACTTTGTAACTCTAGATTGTGCTGGAAGGACTGTAAATATAGATATTCCCGGTATGTCACGGCTTACCCACACTTCTAGCGATGGAGAAGAGTCGGTGATGACAAGTTATTTGTGCTCGGTAGAAATCCCTAAGTAGGATATTAGTGAGGTAGATGTGGTATGTGAGTTTGAGGATGTATTTCAGGAGATACTTGGACCTTTACCTCGACGGGTAGTAGAATTTCGCATTGACCTAGTGCCGGGAACTGCACCAATTTCTAAGGCGGCATACAGAATGACGCCTAAAAAGCTTGTGGAGATGAAGAAGCAATTGGAAGAGATACTTCAGAAAGGGTTCATTCATTCAAGTAACTCCCCATAGGAAGCACCTGCGATCTTTGTCTCCAAGAAAGATGGCACTCTCCGTATGTGCATAGATTACAGAGAGCTGAACAAGGTGACTATCAAGAACAAGTATCCGCTACCTAGAATTGATGACTTGTTTGATCAATTGAAGGGGGCAGCCATTTTCTCTCAGTTTAATTTTAGAACGGGTTGCCATCAGATGGGTGTGTCAGAGGAAAGTATACCCCTTACTGCTTTTCAAACCCGGTATAGGTTGTACGAATTTCCTGTAATGCCTTTTGGTTTGACCAATGCTCCTGCCTATTTCATGGACTTGATAAACAGAATTTTCCAACCATATCTAGATAAGTTTGTGATTATCTTCATAGATGATATCCTGGTGTATTCTAAGAATGAGGAGGAACACAGAGAACACTTGAAAGCGGTATTGTAGACATTAAGGGAGCAACAATTATACGCGAAGTTCAGTAAGTGTCATTTTTGGGAGAAAGAAGTTCGATTTTTGTGGCATGTTGTGTCCAATCAGGGAATAGCGGTGGATCCTGAAAAAGTTGTTGCGGCCAAAGAATGGAAGCAGCCCACGAACCCTACAAAGGTGAGAAGTTTTTTAGGACTAGCTGGTTATTATAGAAGATTTATAGAGAAGTTTTCCACTATTGCAGCACCCATGACCAAGTTGACCCGCAAGAATGTGAAGTTCGTATGAACAGATAATTGTGAGAAAGCTTTCCAGGAGTTAAAGCAGCGGTTAACTACAGCTCTGGTGTTAATTATACCGGTACAAGGGGAAAAGTTAGTAGTGTTTACTGATGCGAGTGGAACTGGGCTGGGATGTGTATTGATGCAGCATTAGAAGGTTGTATCCTATGCTTCTCAACAGCTAAAACCTCATGAGAGACAATACCCTACTCATGACTTAGAGTTGGCAGCAGTTATTTTGCGTTGAAAGTGTGGCAACACTACTTGTTTGGGGAACATTTTGCTTTGTACACAGATCACAAGAGCCTCAAATATCTCTTTTCTCAAAAACAGTTGAACATGAGGCAACAGAGGTGGGTTGAATTCATCAGTAGTTATAATTTTGAGATCCTTTACCACCCAGGAAAAGGAAATGAGGTCGCAGATGCACTTAGTCGACAAAATGGGATTATCGCTTCTTTGATGATTCAAGAATGAAAGTCCTTGGAGTTAATTTCGACGCATGATGTTCAACCAATAGAGTGTGCTAAGAAGGCATGTGTTGGTATTTTGACCGTGCAACCGATGTTACTGGGTAAAGTTCGCTAGATGCAGAATTTAGATGGGTTTCTCGTCAGCAAGCTCGATGATCTTGTAGTGGATTTGATCGAAGATTGTCCTAGTGATTGGTTTGTGGACGCAGATGGGGGATTGCGATTCAAGGGCAGGTTGTGTGTACCTAATATTGTTGAATTAAGGAAAGAGATTATGGATGATGCTCATAGGTCCCGATATACCATTTACCCTGGTGGGACTAAGATGTATCATGACCTGAAGGGAACGTTTTTGTGGGAAGGTATAAAAAAAGACGTAGGAAAGTATGTTTCTCGATGTTATGTGTGCCAACAGGTTAAGGCAGAACATCAACGACCGTTTGGACTGTTGTAGCCTCTTGAGATCCCTACTTGGAAATGGGAGTGCATCTCTATGGATTTCGTGGATGGATTGTCGCGGTCTAAGCGAGGCAATGAATCTATTTGGGTGATAGTGGATCGACTCACAAAGTCTGCTCATTTTATTCCTATCAGTGTTCACCGAACTGCAGATAAACTGGCTAGGCTATATATTCGAGAAGCGGTGCGACTTCATGGCACACCCGTTTCTATAGTTTTGGATCGTGATCCGTTGTTTGTGGCAGGGTTTTGGGAGAGTTTTCAACATGCTTTGGGTGCTAGGTTAGACTTGAGCACGGCTTATCATCCCCAGACAGATGGGCAAACTGAGCGGGTAAATCAGATCTTGGAGGATATGTTGAGAGCTTGTGTCCTCGATCTTGGTGGCAGTTGGGAAGAACACTTGCCATTGGTGGAGTTTGCTTATAATAATAGCTATCACTCCAGTATCGAGATGGCACCTTTTGAGGCTTTGTATGGGAGGCCATGTCGATCACCTGCTTATCGGATAGAGGTAAGAGATGCGCCGTTGTTAGGGCCAGAGTTAGTGAGGGAGACTACGGAGAAGGTAAATATTATTCGGGAATGTATTAAGACTGCACAGAGTTGTCAGAAGAGTTACGCTGATAGAAAACGTAAGGGGGTTGAGTTGAATGTTGGAGATTTCGTGTTTTTGAAGGTCTCGCCGATGAAGGGTATTATGCGGTTCGGAAAGAAGGGAAAGTTAGCACCTAGATTTGTGGGACCATATGAGATCATTGAGAGGATTGGTAATGTGGCTTACAAATTAGCTCTACCACCTGCTTTAGCTATGATTCACAATGTGTTCCATGTATCTTTATTGCGGAAGTGTGTACAAAACCCTTCCCAAGTAGTATCACCAGAAGTGTTGGAGATTAGTGATGATCTAACGTATGTGGTGCGACCGGTTACTATTCTAGATCGGGATGTAAAACAGTTGCGGCACAAGAAAGTGAACTTGGTGAAAGTGCAATAGAGCGAAGATGAGAACGATATTACCTAGGAGTCAGAAGAGAAAGTTCGGCATATGCATCCGGACCTTTTTGTTTAGTACTCTTTTCTATCGAATCTCGGGACGAGATTCTTTTGAGGTGTGTATATTGTAGCGACCCTAATTTTCTTTAGTTATTATTTATTATTATTATGGTTATTATTATTTTATTTTATTTTTGACTTTATTAATTATGTGGTCACATGAGAGTTAATATGATATTTAATGGATTTAATGTTGTAATTATTAATTGGGTGGTTACATGAGATTTAATGTGATATTTAATGGATTTAATGATGTAATTATTAATTGGGTGGTTACATAAGGTTTAATGTGATATCTAAGGCATTTAATGTTGTAATTAATAAATTTACTACATATTATAGTTTATTAAGCTATTATATATTGAGATTTAGGTTTATAGTATAATATTATTAGGTTATACTAGCTCTTAGGTTATTATATATATGATAACATAGAAGTATTCAACTAGGTTTAGGAGATCAAAAGGAAAAGAGAGAGACCAAATTGTGAGAGAGAGAGAGAGAGAGAGAGAGAAAGAGAGAGAGAGAGAGAGAGAAATCCAAGAAGACAAAGAAGGGGGCGGCAACAAGGAAAAAAGAGGAGAGGGAAGAAAAGGAAAGATTAGGGTTTTGTTTTGGTAACTCTAGTAGTTTTCTAAATATTCTTTGATCTTCAATAAAATATGGTGAGTACAAAACCCACTTCCCTTGATTTATGTTAATTCTTGTTTTTGTCTATTTGTTTGATATTTGTTTGATTTTGTGTTTACATAAAGATGATAGATTAATTTTAATTATTTTGTTTAGTTGTGTATGTAAGGTTTAGGGTTTTTATTGATTGAATTTAATTATTTTGATTAGTTGGGTATGTCAAATTTAGAATTTTTATATGGATTTATTTTATTGTTGTAATCACACTCATGGCTATATAAAATTTAAAATTAATTAGGAACCCATAGATAAATTCCTTATACTCCACCATGACTCCATGGATTGTTGTTTTATTTGAGTGATGGTGAGAAAAAGTGTATAAAAAAAAAGTGAGGATTATGAGATTTATTTGAATGCCTTAGGCTCGGCATTGTTATGTTTATTCTCATGTGTGAGATGTCGTGTATATATATATTGTTGCCTCGTTCTCATGAGTAGACAAGTGCTTTGATTTGCACGCGTACGTATATGCTAACCATCCGGGGAGTGTGAGTCAAACTCGGGACGATATCCCCGTGCAAGTTTGGCTTCGGAGCGATGTTAAGTATACGGGAGGCACATAGGATATATGTGTAGGCCGGAAGGGGAGGACCGAAGTGGTGGAGTTAAGGTACAAAAATTTAATTATGAGTTTATTGATTTGTACATTTTGAAATATAGTAATCGACCTCAATAAATTATGAGATTTGAGGAAAGGCATGTATACGTGATTTTGGACAACTTTTGTGCTGTAGCTTTTCATTAAAAAGATCGATTAAAACTTATAATCGGATGACATTAGTTATTGTCGGTTTGATTCCTTTTGGTAATGTACATGTTATAGGCTGTTTTAACCCACAAAACGAGCTCATTTTTATTGGTTTTGCGTAAACTGAAGTAAAGCATTATTCTGCATATTTTTCGTGTTTTGAAATTTTTCGGAAAAAATCATCTTAGGGCAGTTTTTGTTCTTTTTTAGCTTTAGATTTTTCGATTGAATTCTGTCTAGATTTTTTTATCAAGTTTTCTCTTAACCTGTTCAGTTTCTGTTAAATTCGTTCGCGTTGTCGTTTAGGAAATTTGATTATGTACAACTTTCTTTCTTTGAGTTTTGATCAATTCGAATTATTTAAGTATGAAACGGTGTAATTTTATATTTTTTTTTAACAAGTTACTTATGATTGAATTATACTAACTTTATTTGTTTTGCAGGATGGTGGGTCTTACTAACTTTTTATGCAGGGCTGACCCACCATATTTTTATTTCTATTTTGTCTATGTTATAATCGATTTATATTTCGTTGTGTACGGACAAGAAACTAAATGCCACCGTATCTCGGGAAACTACCCATTCGTCTCGGTGCGGTTGGAACTACTTGTCTTGTCCCGTGGTATGAATTAAATGTATTTTTGTCTGTGTCTGGTGGACACGTGGGTGTTAAATTTTGTACTCATACTAGTATACCTGTATACTGACCCGTTTTGTCTCTTGGCAACTCGGGTGCGTTCTATTTGAGCGTAGCCGATCTTCATTTGCAAGATTAGTTGGGGCTACAGTGGTGACGAGAAGTAACTATGGTTTTTGGGCATATGTCTTGGATTTCTTTTGTTTTTCTTGAGCTTAGGGTTGTTAGTAGTTTATGTATTTTTATTTTCTTTTATGACTTTAGTTTTGGAATAATTTGGCATGGTTTGTAACCGTACTTTATTTAAGTTGTTTTGACTAGTTGTTGCTATTTTAATGTTGGAGGTATTTGATAGTTATAAAAGTATGGTGGATGGTTTGATTGGCGTTTAGTTTTTTTGTTTCACCCCTAGGATTTGGATGATGGAATATTAATTGGGGTTAGTGCTAATTTAATATTTAATTGTCCAAATTTTGGGACATGACAGTGACCATTCTAAGCTAGGATAGGTTGCTTACCCGATTATAGGTTGTTTGAAACTGCTGTGTACGTAGTGAAACCCTAGTTCCTGACAAAATAGGACAGGGAAACCCTACCCCAACATAGAGGTGTTTTGACTCGCATTTACCTGCTATGTGTTTTTAGAGTGTGCCTCTACAGGGAATACATGTATCAGTTTGCAAGTCTGCGTATCAGGCCTGCGGGCATCAGTATCAGTATTTTGAGAATCAGTTATATTTGCGGGTATCAGATTTAGTTTTTGAGCAGTAATTTAGGGAACAGTGATCAGCGGTCGAGTACAGTTCTTCAGCTATGTCCATGTCTATATTGATTGGGCTGAGATGCTACCTATTTTCTCTTTCAGTTCAGAAACTCGGTTCAGAGCAACCAGTGTTCTCCTTTGTTGAGGCAAAGCAGGAAAAGACTCACCGATTCATCAGATCCGTCAATCACCAGTCACACCACCTTTGTCCAGTTTAGTAGACTTACGACGGCTCAGAACTCAGAAGAAATTGTAGTCGTGGCAACAACACTAAACCAAGGAATCACTATACCACACCCGCCTAGGTCGCCTACCGCACATCCGATCCGGGAACCCCAGTTATTTCAAACCCGTGAGCCCACCACCTTTGAACTGATGGGAATGATTGGTGACCTTCAAAGATCTGTGGCTGATCTAGCCTATGGAATGTCGGCCCCGCCACCAACTGCATCGTATGCCAGGAACTTTATGTCGCAGGAGCCCCCGCTACTGGGGCGAATTGTAATTGAGCTCAGCCAACCTGAAGCTATCTCAACCTCTGGCAATGACATGTCGACGACAACGGGGCTTCACTCTGGAGTGGCAACCTAGACCTTCCACCAAGCTGAGGCTAGTGGAAAGAACAAGGTGAAGGTGAACACTGACCCTTATGAACAACTCCAGCAGGCTGTCGAGGCTCTGAAAGCCAGAGGGTTGAATAAGCAGCAAGTACTCGCAGTTGTGGCTAAGACTGTGGATGACACTTTCCCCACTCAGACCGAGGGCAGTTCAAGCCAAGGAGAAAATCGAGAGAAGGGTCATCATACCAGAACCGTTCCCTCCAACCCTAATCCTGCACCCAGGAAAAATCAGCAAGCCAAGCCTGTACCTGCCAATTCTTTTGCTAGTGCATCTAGTAAAAATGCACAAAACTCGAAGTATCTGCCCCGAGGTCACAGGGTATTCCATGCCCTTTATATGCCTTGTCTAAGGCGCTTCGAATCCTCACTAAAAAGGGACATCTCAAACCTCTTGAGCCTCGGCCTCTCCCTAGTCGTCTTCCAACTGGTCATGACGCTACCCAGTACTGTGCGTACCATCAACAGACCGGTCACACCACCGACAACTGCTTCCGTCTTCGCCATGAAGTACAAGATCTGTTTGACAATGAGGTCATCCTCCCACCTAGCTCAGCAAAGTTTGTCACCACTGAGTTGGTGAACTTCAAGGATAATACAAGTATGTGATCAAGGGTTGGTCCACCTGCGGGCGACGCTCGATTTATTTCAGATATGGCGTTTAGCACCCACTATTTTGAGCATTTGCGAATGTTAATTTTTGTACTTTCTGACTTGGGTATTGAGTCAGTTCTGTGGTTTTGTTTCGAGTCTGTCTCGTTGTTTTGAGTCAGTCTTTTTTATTAGGGTCTGTCTTGTTGTATCGAGTCAGTCCTGTTGTACAGAAGTCGGGTGATTTCGAGGGTGTCACCTCGGACATCATTATTTTGTTTTGTGATCGTCCTTTTTCTTTCTTTTGAGTTTCTCTCTGCTATGGAGCCAGTTGTAACCAGGAAATCTGAATGAAACAGCTGTGGCTGTCATGTTTTTGTGCTTATTGCTACTTTGAGCCTGTTGTGCCAGCAAGTTTAGAATGAAACGACAGTACATTTCACCTGTTCTTCTGTGCCTTGAAGTCACTGCATTGACCTAAGTTTTGTTAAAACTTTTTGAACAATGTATTAAAAACGAAGAAGAAGGAATCCCTCGAGTTTTGCAAAATTTGATCAATTGAGAGAAAGAGAGGCATGCAAAGCCCTTATTGATTGAGATCCTACTTGTTAATGTGAGTACTGAGAAGGATCCTGGCGTGATCCAAATTGATTTCACATTGTCTTCCGCATGAGCGATTAGTCGCTTTCTTAAAAGATTTCAAAAAATATTTTGCGCCATCCTGCGAAGACCTGTGTGGAATCGCTCTTGAGATTGTGCAGCTTAGGATCGCTCTTAGCCTCGAGACTCGACCCCTTGCTTTCAAACCTTGGACCTTAATTCAAAGTGTTCAACGGTCAACCGTAATGTGAGGCATGTGTGGCCAGATTCGAAGCAGCCTATGCGTTAACGGCAATAAAGTCAGGTCGAGAAGACCAGCCATTGTCAAAAGAAGCTTGCAAAGCTAGATCAAAAGCACCCCTCAAACTAGGGGCAGAAAAATGTCGGATGTGCTCGAAGAGCCGAAGATGGATTATCCTGCAAATCAATGAAGATCGGCAAGAATGCCAAATCCTAGAAGGGAGGAAAAAAGAAAGTATTGTTGAAGGACAACCAAGTTCCTATCCACAAAACTAGGAGCAAATTCAGCCCCCATTGGATGGACTTCTACATCGTCAGCGAACAGCAGTCATTCTCCTGGATTCAGATGACTTCAGGATCTCGAAACCATTTGATATGGACAAAGCTACACTTTTACCCTTGAGAGGCTCGCTGGGCTGAAAACCCAAAAAGGCGACCCAGGCAAAAGTTAGAGCAAGGAAAAAAGAAAAGAGAAAAGAAAAGAAAAAATGCAAAGAATGAAAAAAAAAAAAGGAAAAAAAAGAGATGAAAAAAAAAGAAAAGAAAAAGAAAAGAAGGAAAGAAATGAAAAGAAAAGAAGAACAAAGCTCGCAAGGTTGAAAACCCAGAAAGAACGGCCTTGGCAAAAGTTAGAGCGAAAAGGAGAGGTTAATACTCGAGTGTACCTTAACCCCGAACTACGTAAGGCTTGATTCCCATCTTTGGGATACGTAGGCAACTTCATTCTGATGTCCAGCCGTAAAACACTTCAAATTTGACTGTGTCCATGTGATGGTTCTGATCATCATTGTCTTCTCTGTATCTGAGAGTTCGGTTGTGATCGTCACCTTGAAAACTGGTTACAGTGTGCTGCGGTGCTATTCAAACAAAGGGCAACTTTTCGTTGCCATACAGCGTGCTGCGGTCCTATTCAAACAAGGGGCAACTTTCCGTTGCCATATAGAACACTGCGGTACTATTCAAACAAGGGGCAACTTTCTGTTGCCATACAGCGTGCTGCGGTTCCATTCAAACAAGGGGCAATGTTCCGTTGCCATGCAGTGCCGTTCAGACAAGGGGCAATTCTCCTTCGGATCTGAGGTTGTGAATCTCAAAAGTAGGTTCCGTACTCGTTGAGCAGTGGCCGTTTGCAAAAACAGTTTTGAGAATTTTTACTAAGGTTGACTAATTTTCTCGAAAATTGTTCCACTTTTCCAAAACTGAACCATTTCTTGGATTCAAAAAGGAAAATTTTCAGTGCTCATAACCTAACTTGCATGATTTTAAATCAGAAAATCGAACAAGTATGTTAATTTAACTCTCATGTTGGTCAAAATTGTTTTAGCAGAACGTCAAAAACAAAAAATGGTCAAATTAATGAACTAAGGGCAAAGTTAAGTCAGGTGTTCTGTCTTTTTCCCGTTGTCAACATACTTGCCCGAAAAGGGCACTCTACTTGCCAGAAAGGGCACCATACCTGCCAGAAAAGGGGACAATAGAAATTAACAGCAAAATGCAGAAAGCTCTCTCATCCTCCAAAGCAGTGAGGTATCGAGCCAAGTGCGAAGCCCGAACTGGAATGGATCAAGATATTCCACTCCCTCATCTGGACATATTTGATCATGTCCAAACTCCCCAGCAGAACATCGTCAGCCGATGTCAGTTGCAGATTTGCTACACACCCAGTTGTAGCGTAACCCCTCGGCGGGAAAGTTCACTGTTATGAGCAGATGAAGAGAATCTAGCAGAATACCAGGGGCAAGAACCCACAACTTCCTGCGTATCGATCAACCACCCAGGGGAGGGATAAAAAATGAGAGATTGAAGAATAGAGAGATGTGCGCTAACAGAAAAAAGTGAGGGGAAGGGCTTTTTTTCAGAAAAACAAAACTTGAGGGCCGAGTGATGTGAGAATCACAAATGAGAAAGGGTGGGAAACAATACCCGGAGAAACTGGCTCCTCGTGCACTGAGAGGTCTCTTGCCATTGGAACACGTCTGTGTGTCGTGTCAGTCGTTTTGTTCATCTCGATTCTTGTTTTGAGTCATTTCGGGTGTCTATAGATGTGTTTAGATTGTCTTACCTTGTCTTTCTCTTTGTTGTTGAGTCGTGGTGTGCTGTGTTCAGTTGTAGGCTCAATAGCCAGCTGAGAACTTATTCTCACTCTCAATTTCAAAAAATCATTTTGTGCTGAGAGTGCCGTGCCGTTCTTTACATTTGTGCAAAACAAAGATTTTGTTCTTTCAAAAACCCCAAGGTTCAACCCGAGTCATGTGGGAACAGTAAAACCAGGGCCTATCCGAAGCTATATAGGTTCCAGACTTCAAAGCAAAAGCAAAAAAAGGAAAATGTCGGGCATCTGAGTTTGTTTCAACTTCTGCAAGTTCCGTCATCGCATCCTGTATGTTCAGAATGAGCTGTGTGTTCAAAATTAAAAGAATACTGTGTTATGAGCCGTGTGTTCAGATCGAGCAGTGTATTGTTAACAGCTGCGTGTTCAAAATTGAAATGTGTGAGCTGCGTGTTCAAAGTGGAATGTGTGAGCTGCGTATTCAAAATGAAGTGAATGAGCTGTGTGTTCAGAAATGAAAATTTTTGAGCTGCGTGTTCAAAATTCCAAAATCTCAAAAGATGTGAGCTACGTGTTCACAACAAAATTTTTAAGCTGCGTGTTCAAAATTTCAAAAGATGTGAGCTGCGTGTTCACCAATTCTTGTGCTGCGTGTTCAAAATTTCAAAAGATGTGAGCTACGTGTTCGCCAGAAAGTGGGCTGTGTGTTCACCATCAAAAGTTTGGGCTGCGTGTTCAACTTTCAAAAAAAAAAAGTGGGCTGCGTGTTCACCTCAAGAGTTTGGGCTGCGTGTTCAACTTTCAAAAACAGTGGGCTGGGTGTTCACCTCAAGAGTTTAGGCTGCGTATTCAACTTTCAAAAACTGTGGGCTGTGTGTTCACCTCAAAAGTTTGGGTTGCGTGTTCAACTTTCAAAAAAAAAAGTGGACTGCGTGTTCACCTCAAGAGTTTGTGCTGCATGTTCATCATTCAAAAACAGTGGGCTGGGTATTCACCTCAAGAGTTTGGGCTGCGTGTTCAACTTTCAAAAACTGTGGGCTCTGTGTTCACCTCAAGAGTTTGGGCTGCGTGTTCAACTTTCAAAAACAGTGGGCTGTGTGTTCACCTCAAGAGTTTGGGCTGCGTGTTCAACTTTCAAAAAAGTGGGTTGCATGTTCACCATCAATAGTTTGGGCTGTGTGTTCACCTCAAGAGTTTGGGCTGCGTGTTCAGATTTCAAAAAACTATGGGCTGTGTGTTCACCATCAAAAGCTTGGGCTGCGTGTTCAACTTTCAAAAAAGTGGGCTGCGTGTTCACCATCAAGAGTTTGGGTTGCGTGTTCAGCTTTTGAAAACAGTGGGCTGTGTGTTCACCTCAAGAGTTTGGGCTGCGTGTTCAACTTTCAAAAACTGTGGGCTATGTGTTCACCTCGAAAGTTTGGGCTGCGTGTTCAGATTTCAAAAACTGTGGGTTGTGTGTTCAGCTCAAGAGTTTGAGCTGTGTGTTCAGATTTCAAAAATTGTGGGCTGTGTGTCCACCTCAAGAGTTTGGACCGCATGTTCAGATTTCAGAAAAATGTGGGTTGTGTGTTCACCATCAAAAGTTTGGGCTGCGTGTTTAACTTTCAAAAAAGTGGGATGTGTGTTCACTATCAAGAGTTTGGGCTGCGTGTTCAACTTTCAAAAACTGTGGGCTGCGTGTTCACAATAAAAGGTATGAGCTGCGTGTCCAGAAATTCAAAAGTTTGAGCTGTGTGTTCAAAATGCAAAAGTGTACTGTGATTATGAGCTACGTGCCGATTGAAACAGAATGCTATGTTATGGACCATGTGTTTAGATTGAGCAGTGTTATAAGCCGTGTGCAAATTAAAAGAATGCTGCCTTTTGAGTTGTGTGTTCAGAATGAAAAAACGCTGAGCTGGGTGTTCAAAATTGAAAAATGAGCTGTGTGCCCGAAATGAGTTGTGTGCTTGAAAAATGAGCCATGTGCCTGAAATGAGCTGTGCGCCCGAAATGAACTGTGTGTTCAGAATAAGCTGTGTGCCTGAAATGAACTGTGTGTTCAGAATAAGCCGTGTGCCCCAAATGAGCTGTGTGCTTGAAAAGCGAGTTGTGTGCCCCAAATGAGCTGTATGCCCGAAAAACGAGCCGTGTGCCCTAAATGAGCTGTGTGCTCGAAAAATAAGCCGCGTGCCCGAAATGAGCTATGTGCTCGAAAACTGAGCCGTGTGCTTGAAATGAGCTGTGTGCCCAAAATGAACTGTGTGTTCAGAATAAGCTGTGTGCCCGAAATGAGCTGTGTGCCCAAAAAACGAGCTGCGTGCCCGAAATGAGCTGTGTGCCCAAAAGAGCTGTGTGCCCAGATAAACAGAGTGTTGTGTTTCGAGCTGCGTGTCAATGAACAGAATATTGTGCAGTGAGTTGCATGCCAAACAAACAAAGTGTTGTGTTGAGAGCTATGTGCCAAATGAATGGAATGCTACGTCGTAAGCTGTGCACCTTACTTGCACTAGTTAGTGCATTGCACTGTTCGTGCTTTCTTACGCATCTTACCTGCACTTGTTAGTGCATTGCACTGCTCACGCCGTCTTGCGCACCCATCTTCTTGGTACTGTTTTATGCATTCACTCTGCATCGCACTGTCTTGTGCACATTGTATTTTTGTAGCATTCACACTATCTTGTGCACTCTCTGGTCTAGGAGACCTTAAATCCTCTGGTCTAGGAGACCTTAAACCCTGCATCTTTATTCGCACTGTCTTGTGCACTCTCTGGTCTAGGATACCTTAAATCCTCTAAAGGTGCAATTCCTTTGGTGTTTGTCGTGCCCGAACGACTTCCGGTGGTCTGGTATAGCCACCTGCCGGTGTTTGCGATGAGTTCCTAGGAGACCAACTGAGACGGTGGAAACTAGAGTTCGAATGGCTCATGCCTAGAACGCAAAGGTTCGGGATTTCTGAGACTAAAGTCTGGTTTAAATACCCAAGGGTATATCCTCGGCTTGAAATCTGTATGGCAGCCCCATAGATTGAGATAGCATGCGTATGCGCCTCAATTCTGGATACTGAACCAACCTAGTCTGTCACCCTGTTGGAGAATAGGGAAAGCTGCGACCATAGTCAGGGAGAAAAGTAGTACCTGCGGTTCAACCAAGAAGAAGGGGAAGGTCCCCAGCAGCATGAGGTAGGTCATTGCCAATTGCCCCTGTAAGGTACCTTCACTTCCTAACTACTACGTCATCTAGTATGTCTATTGCATTACATATAGAATATATCGCATGCATTCACTGCGTATCCATTGTATTGCCTGCATCCTTTCCATATTAAGCTTAGTCTGGCATATGCCTATACTTTTCGCGTTAAAGCACGATTATATGATTATGTGTACGCACCTATTCCACTAAGGGAATTGTGATTTGAGGGTGACAGCACCATTTCTATGTTAGACGTGGTTTGTTTTGTGTCTATGCCTTTTCTAGGCAAAATGTGGTTTGGCCGCGCGCCTTATTCACTTCATCCACTACCTTGCATTTTGTTTCGTTGCATTCAGCATGTAGGATCACGATCTTTTCTCAGCAGATCATTCCTCGCTTATATCATCCCACCCAATTACTTGTATTCTTTCTGCAAAATACATAGTTCTGTCTGTGCATGCACCTATTCCACTAAGAGAATTGTGGTTAGAGTGCTCCGGCACCTTTTCTATGTTATAAGTAGTCTGATGTTGCATCTCCATCCCTTTATGATATTTGTGTGGTTTTGTACTGCTTATGGTTTGATCATCTCAAGTACATTGCATATCATTTGCATCGCTTAGTTACATTGTGTATCATTTACACTGTTTTGTTATATAGTGTATTGCATCATTCGTGCTATCTTTCGCACTTTATCTGCACTTGTTAGTGCAATGCATTGCTATGCACGTCTCGTCACATTGTTATGCACCCCTTTTCGCATTGTTATGCGTTACACTTAGGTTGCATTTTCATGCACCCCTCGACTTGCGTCATTACGCACTTTTCACTTGCATTGTTATGCATATTTCTAACAATATTGTACTTGTTGAGTTTCTCTCTTTTCAAGGGCACGATATTGTATGTACGGTTCATTTGAAGCTGGTGCGACCAGACGAACCGGACGGTATTGTATTCTCCGTGTGAGACGTAATGAGAGTTGTATAATTCTCCTATATCATAACTGCATGAAATGTAGTTTGATTTGCCTTATTGCTTAAAATTGTTGCATTTATTGTGAATATTTGCTTCATTACAGCTTTCTTTGCATGATTCTTACTGCATGAACTGTAGTTTTGCTTTGCATTCTTGCTTAAAACTGTTGCATTTATTGTGCATATTTGCTTCATTACAATTTGCTTCTTTGCATGATCATAAGTTATGCTCGGCTTTGTGCATTGTTCTTGCATTTTTTCCCTGCCTTCGGGCACATATCTTACTATCTTGCACGCTTGTCTAAGTCTTCGGCCTTGTCAAAAATGGGTCGTCTCTAGGCTTTGACATTTACTCCCATCACGTATGACTTTCGAGTTCTGTCAAAGAGGGGCAACTGTAGACACCCCATTTTTTACTGACCTTAAGACTCAGACGTTATCGATTGAGCGCTCGGTGATTGCGCATGTTGTGCTCATTCTGAGGTTTCGGAGTCTCGGCTGACAGCCTTGCCTCCGGACTTCGGGACTCTTTTGTGCTTTGCCTCGGTTTGCGAACCAGGTTCTGTTTTCTCTTCCCGAAGGGAGGGAGAGGTCTCGTAGACCATCTCTCAGTGGCCGTAGGCTACTTTTCATGGTCGTAAACCACTATTCCCGTTTGGAGACCAGTTTTCGATTTTCGGAGCAGTCGGCCGTGCGCCTCGGTTCGAGACCGCTTAACTTTCTCCGTTTGCTCCGGTTTTGGCACACACCTTGTTTCCTCTCTCCATAGGGATACTGTGGCCTGGGAGACCACCTTCGTGGTCGCACGCTACTTTCGATTCTTAACAGTAAGTTTTCGGGGGCACCCGGCTGCGCGTTTTGGCCCCCGAACCCTCGTTTTGCATCCGTCTTGGTTCATTTTTAGCATGGACCCTATTTTCCTTGTTTGGAAGGTGGTACAAGGATGGGAGACCACCTTTTCTCCTTGGAGACCACGTTTCCCCCGCCGGCCGGTTTCCCTGTCAAGTTACTGGTCTCCCTCATTTTTGGGCCACAATTGCTGGTCTCCCACTACACTACTAGCTTGCATTCAATTGGGAGACCACCAAATGGAATGGCCAGCCAGCTTTTGAGACTTGAACCTTTTGACCCTGGTCGGCCGACCACCTGAACTGGTCGGCCTACCTCCCTCAGTTCTGTCTCTGTGAGTGTATGCCAGCTGTGCCAGCTGGAAGGCACAGACTGTATCCTCGATACACGTGTACGGAGGATCTTGAACCTTGTTTAGCTTCTCTAAAAAGCTTGAACCCTTTGATTTCTCTATAAGAGAGGGCCTTCCTCTCCTTTAGAGAGGTTCAGATTTTGTCTAAGGCACGCACATATATCTCTCTCTTTGTCTTTATATTGTGGGTTCAAAAGGTCTTGTTCTTGGCCCTTTACACACCACTTCTTAGCCTAACACCTCCAACATCAACCTAAGCTTCTTGGAGGGTCTTGAGAGGTCTTGAGGAGCTACATTTTTTGTCCAAAAGCTGCTGGAGTTGCTGAGCTACAAGGGTAACACACTTTCTCCCTTTTAAGGCTTTATTTTGCTTCATCTTTTAGCCATACTTGCTAGCATATTTGAGCTTTATCATCAACTGAAAAAAGTCTTATTTTGAGGTCTTTAACATGTTTGTTTAAGATCATTTTCCTGTTAGGGGTCATCTACCCCCTTGCATGCTTCATTTTGCCGTATTTTGAGCCATGCATTAGGGCCTTTGCATTGACCTTTGTTTGACCATCTAGCCACTGAAATCCAGTGGATTTTCAGTGGCTAGCATGCTGTTTTCAGTGCCAAAATCAAAGAGGGGTGACCCTCTCTCTTCTTGTTTTGATTTCTAGCATATTTGGCCTAACAAAGGAGCCCGTATTTTCATGCTTCCAAGTCATGTTTCAGGCCATTTTTGGTGGGTTTTAGGACCTGCATAGGCTCTTTCCAGTGCTTATTTTGCCATATTAGATGTCTATCTTGCATGTGTAGAATAACCCTCTTCATAGCATATCAAAGGAGCATCTCATTCTTGCATGCATTAACCATGTTTCAGTGAGTTTTAGGGCTTTACTTGGCATGTCATACCTCTGAGTTTTGCTGGTTTAGTGGCCTCTTGATTTCCTCACATGCTTGTAGTGCAAATCCTCTTTACTAGCTTACATTGCATGCTATTTTGGCCTTTGATCCTAGCACTTTTTGGCCATGTCTTAAACTGATTTTGTGCATGTTTTGGACTTTCTTAGCTCTGTTTTTGGGCCTCATGGTCGAATGATGTTTGCTATGCATGGTTGTAGTTCAATACCCTTGCCTAGCTTTGAGTTTTGAAGCCTATTGCATGCGTATTTTGAGGTGTTTCCATGTTTTGGCATCTTTGTGGATCATATTTCAGAGCTTATATGTATGCCATATCCCCATGTTTTCTACTCTTTAAATGTGTTTGAGAGTCGTGCTTAAATACCTCATTTATGGGTCATTGCATGAGCTTCATTTCCATGCCTTTCGAGTCATCATTTTAGTCCATTTTCCTACTGTTTTGGGCCTGCATAGAGACTGTTTGGGGCTAGTTTCGTCATTTGTGCATTGCTTTGCATACCTCTAGTGTAATGCACCTCACTAATTTCGATATCCGGGCCATCTAGTATGCATTGTGTGAGGTGTTTGCATGATTTGGAGCCACTCTGTATGACATTTCAGAGCTGAAAAATGTGAGATTGTATGCCATATTTAATCCTTTGCCATGCCTTAGTAGAGTTGCACTTTGTGCCTTAGGTTTGGTCCCTCGCATTGTACATGTTTGCATAAGTGTTGTTGCCTTAATTTCATCATGTTTGGCCACTGATTTGGGTGTGGCTAAGGCTCACCTATCTTGGTTTAAGTCCATCTTGCATTGTATAGGCCATTTAGTCCATGTTGTTGCATGATTGACCATTGCATTGTGTATGCCTTGATCATTTCATTGTTAGTCTCCATGTGTGCATTGCGTATGCCATATAGTTTTCATGTGCATTGAGTATGCCATTAATTATTTCATAGCATTGTGTATACTAGTAGCATGTTTGCATATCATCATTTACATGTTTGCATCATTTAGTGGCATTATGTTTAGGTTGCATGTTAGAGTTGCATTCATGCATGCCATATGTATTGCATTGTGTTTGGAGTAGGTTTTAGTCCGAACACGGGAAACGAGGGACGTTTCCTACTCCAAGTGACCAAACATGCCTCGATTCTCGATCGCCGACACCCCGGATTACCCATGATGGAGTTTAGGCCTTGTTGTGTTTATATGTGCATTCATTTTACATCGAGTCGTGCAATTCGGCTCCTCAGCCATCATGCATCGAGATACGTTATTGGTGACACGAGGATCGAGGACTACACTCCCTAGAGCTTATGCAATGACGGAGAGAGTGGTCGTGCACACATATGTTGAAAATACTTTGCCATGCCCCTTTCTTGCTCTCTGCTACAGCAAACCGGAAACCAGCAGTAAAAACTGGTCAGCAGCCTTCTGGAGCTTTGTACAGTGTTCTGGGACCAGTTGCAAACAGAGGCAAATCGGGGCATCGCAATGGATTTCCCGACAAGGCGACTTGAGCATGCATGTATCCGTATCATTTGGAACCGAGCTGAGGCAATCCATTTCATACATTTTGCGTGCTAGCTTATTTATTCTAGTTAATTAATTAGGGTTGTGTAATAATTAGCTGTAATTTGTTATTCATTCGGTTGTGTATTATTTATTCGGACCCTCCGAGGAGGGCAATGTTGTAATAAGTGTGCGTGTGTGTGATGTATGTCTTCCAACCCCATGTCTTTCTCCCTTTTATTTACCAGCTTATGATGGTTAGTTTTAGGGCACGTTTCAATTAGCATCCTTATGCTTGCATGTTTGCATCCATTCATCTGTCTTGCATGCACCGGGCTCGGCGCATCATACTAACTGCATTGTATTTCAATTCCAAGTCGAATACATGTTATCTGTTGCATTTCATATGCCATGTTTAGAATAGCCGAGCCTATCTTAGTTGTATTTTGCATGTGTTGCATTAGCCATCTTAACATGAACTAGGATCATGCATTGATTACTAACTAGTTTCTGTTTTGGCTTGGTGTACTCGGTAAGTATTTATGCTTTAACATCCTTGCATGCGTGTGAGTGATTTCCATGATAGCATGCTTACCATGAGGCTATTTGTTTATGTGATATAACTGCCTGAATGCCTGTGAGTGAAGGTTGGGTTATTTGAATTGGAACAATTCACCAATTGAGAGTTTTAAGCCCACTTGAGAGTGGCAAAATCATGTTTTCTTAAGCCCACTTGAGGGTGGCAAATCCACGTCTTAGCTTACTTGTGAGTAGCACCTTCAAACCGTTTCTCAAAACGAACATGAGATGTTTTGTTCCAATTCAGGCGACCTAGTCTATACTTGTATGTTGTGCGCATCACATAGTAATTCTAGGCTAATAAACCAGAATAAGAGCACATAATATTTTCAAAACTCGATATCATGTTTAGTAGTGACCGATCTTTAATCGGGCGAGCAGGCGTGCTCACGAAGTGACCTTTCCCAATTGCACCCAAGTTTCCGAACCGAGGCAACTTTGGTGATGACGGACACATAGCCTTAGGCACGAGTCAGGGTTTCCTAAATTCTCCCAAAATAAAATATTTAGGTGGCGACTCTGTATCTAGCAAAGCAGTCCATGTTTGGCACTTCTTTCTAAAATTCTGTTTTTCAAAACGATTTGCCGGATTTGGACTCTTTGGTGATTCATCGGTCTTGCATTGCACTCCGCGAGATTAGATACAGGACCGTGACATTGAGTCCGAACTGTAGTGAGCCCAAATGAACAAAACGGGATTCCCTCCTGGGACGTTCGGGGACGTCTACAGACATCATTCATAAAACCCCTTTACTCTGTTATTATTCACTGGGCTTCCGCTCACAGTTTATATTATGTACGTAGGTGAGCTGGCGGGTGACCAAGGCCAGAGTTGACGGCCTTCTGTTCTGTTTTTGTCAGCCAACCGTTGTGCCTCCCGAGGAGGTTCCGATTGAAGTCTCGTTTTATGACTGTTTTTGTATTCATGCTAGTCTCTGTGACTGTTTTGTAAAGTCAGGTCTTGAGATGTGCACTTTTGAAAATACTTTGTAAATAGTGGTGTCCTTTGACTGGCATGCTTATGTATATATATAAGTTTTGAAATCTTCTATCCCATGTACGTTATCACAGCTCATTGGACCTTATCTATTTTGTACTATCACTTCCGCAGCCCCTTACTATATGCTTATCTGTTCAGAGGCCTTTGGTAATCCATGGATTATTGGCCGGTTGAGATGCCTAACCTACAAAGGGGTGGGTTTTGGGTCGTGACAGAGTGGTATCAGAGCACGTGTTCTATCGCACACACAGGTCCATATGAGCTTAGGATGTCCTAGTAAGCATTAGGGGCATTCCATCTGCATGTGTGAGTGTGTGGTAATTCAACTGAATATGAAAACTGAACGTAATTTTGAGAAAATGAATTGAAGGAAACGAATAAGATTATGCATGTGTTCATTACCATTTGATGTCTGTATAGTAAAATGGAGAATGCAAGGGGAAGTGGTGAAAGTGAATCTTCAGAGGTTCGCATGGGCCGAATGGAATGGATGTTAACAGCATTGACTGAAACCTTGACACAACAACAGAGACAACAACCTTTACTCTCTCCACCTCCACCAGCACAGGCCGAAGCAGATAATAATGACATCATCATTCTGACACAAAAATTCATGAAGATGAAACCGCCAATGTTCTATGGCGAAATTGAACCATTGAAAGCAGAGACGTGGCTACTTGCAATGGAGAAGTTATATGAAGTGTTTCCTTGTTCTGAAACTCAGAAAGTCCTCCTAGCCACCTATACTATGAAAGATGCAGCCCGAAGGTGGTGGTTACTGATTCAAAGTGGCAATGGGAATATGACATGAGCACAGTTTAATGCAATCTTTTATGATAAATATTTTCCCCAATGCTTCAGGGATCAGAAGGTGTCCGAGTTTCAAGAACTTAAATAGGGAAGAATGTATGTAGCAGAGTATGAAGCCAAATTCACCGAATTGGCACATTTTGCTCCACATATGGTGGATACTGATTACAAGAAAGCACGGAAGTTTGAGGGAGGGCTGGACCTGGAAATATTTGACCGAGTGGGTATCCTAAAATTACCTACTTATGTAGAGGTACTCGACATGGCATTGATGGCAGAAGCCACAATAGCAGCTAAGAAACAAACTACAACACCAACAACAGAATGGAAAGGAAAGAGGACCGGATTCAGTTTCAAGAAAGGCCGATCAGTTTTGAAGAGGCAAAATACAGGATCCTCCAGCAGCTCTAGCTAAAGTAGCGGATCTACTCCAAACTGCCCCGACTGCGGAAAGAAGCACAGAGGTGCTTGTTATCGAGCATCAAGTGCGTGTTTTCATTGTGGCAAGACTAGCCACATGGTGAGGCATTGCCCGATGAGATCCAATGAGGTTAACCGTCCTATGACAAGTTCCATCGGGTCTGTTTCCGCAGCAAGACCAAATGCAAGGACCAATGTTAGAGGGAATGCAAATAATGAAACATTGAGGCAAGGAAGAGTGTTCGCCTTAGTGCCTGGTGACGTACCAAACACCTATACTGTGGTGTCAGGTACACTCTCTGTATGTTCTCAAAATGCATGTGTATTAATAGATTCTGGTTCTACACATTCCTTTGTATCGCATGCTTTCTCTCGAAAATTGACTAGACCACTAGAACGTATGACATATGTGTTATGTGTATCCACACCGTCTGGGGATTCCATGATGTGTGCTCATGTTTATCCAGCATGTGATATTATGATTGGCGATGTGATGTTATATGTTGATTTATTACCCTTAAACATCGATCACTTTGATTGTATTTTGGGAATGGACTGGTTGACTAAGTGCTGTGCTACCATTGACTGTGCAAGTAAATCTGTTGTGTTTAGACCACCTGGTATGCCTGAATTTACTTTTACTAGAGATGGGGTAGTTCCTCCCCCATATCTGATTTCAGCTTTGAAAGCCATAAAACTGCTTAGAAAGGGATGTAGAGGTTACTTGTGTTGTATACTGACTGCACCATTTGACGGAACTACGGTAGAAACTATCCCGATTGCTTGTGAATTTCCTGATGTGTTTCCAAATGACCTACCTGGGGACTTAATTGATAGGGAAATAGAATTCACCATTGATGTAACACCTGGAACACAGCCCATCTCCAAGACTCCATATAGGATGTCAACTTCTGAACTGAAAGAATTGAAAGCTCAACTACAGGAACTCTTAAACAAGAAATTCATTCGTCCGAGTACCTCACCGTGGGGTGCTCCAGTATTATTTGTCAAAAAGAAAGACGGGTCCTTGAGGTTATATATCGATTACCAGGAATTGAACAAAGTGACCATTAAGAACAAATATCCATTACCCCGAATAGATGATTTGTTTAATCAACTCCAAGGAGCCAAAGTGTTCTCTAAAATTGATCTCAAGTCAGGTTATCACCAGTTAAAAGTTAAGGCAAAAGACGTAGAGAAAACTACATTCAGAACTAGATATGGACATTATGAATTCTTGGTAATGCCTTTTGGAGTAACAAATGCACCTACAGCTTTTATGGACCTAATAAATTGGGTTTTCAAACAATATCTTGATGAATTCATTGTTGTGTTTATCGATGATATTCTGATTTATTCTAAAGACAGAGAGGAACATGAGAACCACCTGAGGACTACCTTGCAGATTTTGAGAGAGAAGAGGTTGTATGCTAAATTGTCTAAATATGAATTCTGGCTTGACAGTGTAACATTCTTGGCCCATGAAATCAATGAGGATGGTGTTTCTGTTGACCCTCAGAAAATTGAAACTATTGTAGATTGGCCTAGACCGACAAATGTGACGGAAGTTAGAAGTTTTCTGGGACTTGCAGGTTACTACAGGAGATTTGTAAAAGACTTTTCCAAGCTTGCCATGCCATTGACCCAGTTTAACTTAGAAAAACATGCCATTTGACTGGAACGAACAAAGAGAGGCAGCCTTTCAAGAACTGAAAACCAGGTTAGTGACTGCACCAATCTTAACTTTGCCTAATGGTATTGATGGGTTTCAAGTGTACAGTGATGCTTCCTACAAAGGTTTAGGGTGTGTATTAATGCAAAACGGAAAAGTGATTGCCTATGCTTCTAGACAACTCTGACCTTATGAAAAGAATTACCCAACGCATGATCTTGAGTTAGCAGCTGTGGTGTTTGCTTTGAAAATCTGGCGTCACTACTTGTATGGGGTAACTTGTGAGGTGTACACCGACCATAAGAGCTTAAAATACTTCTTCACCCAAAAGGAATTGAACATGAGACAGAGGCGATGGTTAGAGTTAATCAAAGATTACAATTTGCAAATCTTGTACCACCCAGGGAAAGCTAATATCGTAGCGGATGCCTTGAGCCGAAAATCAATGAGAAGTTTGTCATGTCTGTTATCCAACCGGAAAGAATTGCTGAATGACCTAGAACAAGTTGGGCTGTTAACTGCTATCTCTGCTCAACCTATAATTCTTAACGAGATCAAACAGAAACAGTGCGAGGATGAATACTTGAAAAAGATCACGGAGGAATTTGATTCGAAGCCGAGGCCAGGATTTGTGTCTGAAAAGGGTGTGCTAAAATTTCAAAACCATCTTTGTGTACCCGATTGTGGTGATTTGAGGAAACGTGTTATGACCGAAGCTCACAGTAGTAAGTTTGCTATGCACCCGAGGAACACGAAAATGTACCATAATTTGAAACAGAATTATTGGTGGCCTGGAATGAAAAATAGTATTGCAGACTTTGTGGCTAGATGTCTACATTGCCAATAGGTTAAAGCTGAACATCAACGACCTGCTGGTTTGCTACAACCACTCCCAATACCGGAATGGAAATGAGAGTACATTACCATGGACTTCATTGTGGGATTGCCTCGTTGTTCTCGAGGTATGGACTCTATCTGGGTTATAGTTGACCGTTTAACTAAGTCTGCCCATTTCCTGCCTGTCAAAACTATTTATAACGTTGATAAATTGGCCAATATCTATATGACTGAAATTGTGAGACTGCATGGAGTGCCAGTATCTATTGTGTCTGACAGGGACTCAAAGTTTGTATCGAGATTTTGTCAGAGTTTGCAACAGGCTTTGGGGACTGAACTGAGGCTGAATAGTGCCTATCACCCACAAACAGATGGACAAACTGAACTAACTAACCAAACTTTAGAGGACATGCTCAGAATGTATGTGTTAGACTTCCAGGGGAATTGGGAGACCTACTTGCCATTAGCTGAATTTGAGTACAACAACAGTTACCATTCAAACATTGAAATGGCTCCTTACGAAGCTTTGTATGGAAGAAAATGTCGTTCTCCGATATGTTGGCCTGAAGTAGGTAATAGACCTTTGTTGGGACTGGAACTTGTGCAAGAAACAACTGAGAAAGTGAAACTGATCCAGCAACGCCTGAAAACTGCACAGAGTCGGCAGCAAAGCTATGCTGATGTCCGAAGAAGAGATAGAGAATATGAAGTTGGGGACCATGTGTTCATAAAGGTGACCCCGATGAAGGGTCAAACTAGGTTTGGTGTTAAGGGCAAGTTGGCGACAAGATATGTTGGACCTTATGAAGTCCTCGAAAAGATCAATCTGGTATCGCATCAGATAGCCTTGCCTCCAGTAATGGAACATATACATAACGTCTTTCATGTATCGATGCTTCAGGAATATTTGAGAGATCCACTCCACGTCATCGAACCGACACATGTGCTTTTGAAAGATGACTACACTTATGAGGAGAAACCTATCCAGATTGTGAATCGCCGAGTCAAAAGATTGAGGAATAAGGAAATACCACTAGTAACAGTTGACTGGAAAAACCACGGAGGGACCTATGCAACTTGGGAAACCGAGGAAGACATGATGAAAAGGTATCCAGATTTGTTCCCGTTGGACCCAATGTTGCTCCAGAATGAAGGTAATTCGAGTTTGGGGACCAAACTCTTTTAAGGGGGGAAAACTGTAATAACCCCGACCTCTGATTAATGTTAATCCATGATTAGTTATGCCTAACAGTAGTTTAGAAGGAATCTAGAAGTAATTTTCATATGTACTGCATTATCTTTGCGTTTCTATCTGTTTGCCATAAAATGATCTGTTCATGTTTAGACTTTGAATTGCGAATTGAAAGCCTTATCAGCGCCCGATTTTGAAATTGATTAGTGTTTCGTACTTGTTAGAATATATGTGATTTTATGGTAGATTTAATTAAAATTTGATTTGGTATGATTAAATTAGATTAAATAATGTTAATTTACACTTGTTTGAGTTATTACAAGTTTGCCACTTAGTGGCTTGATTCTAGACAACCTTTATTTTGCTTTATTACATATATTTGCTCATCTTCTTGTGACCAAACCGAGAGAAGGAGAGTGTGGGAGAGAATAACTTGATTTCAACTAGGATTTGGCTTAAAGTTAGGAGAATTGAAGAGAATTTGCATATTTGAGCTTCCAGACCTAGAATTGAAGACCTAATGTAAGGAGTTCATCCTTTTAATTATGAATTTGAGTTGTCCTTGCTAGATTCATGGTGAAATTGGTATTTAAAGTCTAAACTTAGCTCAAGGTGTTGTTTTGAGAGTCAATCCATGCATGCATGCATAAATTTCGTTGTTTTGAGTTTGAATTCTAAGATTCCTTCCACGCATGTGTTAATTTCACTCACATTATTGTCATTCAACTTGTTTTCCATCAAATTATCAAGTTTGATTATGTTTTGGAGGGTTTGAATTCAAAGAGGTTCTTGCATGTTGAATTAATAGCATATTTATAAAGTTCATGTTGATTTTGCACAAATTGGGTTGCTCTTGGGCCATGATTTCTTGAAATGATTTTTAATACATGTTGTTTTATGAGTTATTATATGTTTCCTCAAATATTGGCCCAGAAAAATGAGTTTTGAAGGCTTAAAGGTTGAGTTTCATGGAGGTCAATCTGGATTTTCCAGAAATTTGACCCCTGCTCGAGCGGGGACTTTCACGCTCGAGTGTGAAGCCTGAGTACATGCACTTCCGCTCGAGCAGCGAGAGTCACGCTCAAGTGTGAAATGAGTATACCCAGAAGTTTGTGTGTTTTGCAGTCCGCTCGAGCGAGGGAAGCCACACTCGAGAGAGGGTCTGTGTCACACACTCGAGCGGGGGTCGAGCGCCCGTCGAGCGTGAATTTCATACATCCAGCACTTTTTCATAAGTTTGCAGTCCGCTCGAGCGGGGAAGGCCATGCTCGAGCGGAGATTCATTGTCTGCATGTTCGCTCGAGCTGGAAAAGCCACATTTGAGCGTGGACCTTATCTTCAGCAAAATTTGAGAAATGGTTTTCAATGAATTTTTGCATCCTCATTCCATCCTAGGCATTCATAGGCCATGTTTAAGACCTCATAATGAGGATAAGAGATTAGAAACACACTAAGAGCCAACGAAATAAGTTTTGTACAATTAGAACATGTGTTTCAAGTGTGCATCTGTTATGTGTTGTGTAGGTCACGTGCCACGTACCGTTTGACCAAGTTTACTCCATCTGTCTGTCTCAAGGCCCACTGTGAGTAATAACTCTGTAAAGTTATGTTTAACTTAAGTATTTTTTGACTGGTATGGTATGATCTGTTTTCTGAAATGCTATCTTACGAATTATAAATGAATGTCCAATTTTTTAAAAAGTACTTGTGGCACCCTTAGTTCACGTGGCCCTCGCCGGAGGGTAACAATACCGCGACCAATCTGCACGTGGCCCTCGCCCGGGGGTAACAATACCGCGGCCAATCTGCATGTGGCCCTTGCCTGGGGGTAACAATACCATGGCTACTTGCGCGCAAGATATGGACCTTTATGGTCATTGGTACCAACTATGCATGTGGGTTTCTAGACCAAATTGATCTAATAGCTAATGGGTGTACCACGTACAATCTTATGCAAAATTTGAATATGTACATGAGTGTGTATCTAAATCTATTTCTGTTTTGAAGTCTGAATATGTTCTGTTTTAAATACTGGATCCTAACTTGTGTGGACATCATTCATAAAACCCCTTTACTCTATTATTATTCACTGCGCTTCCGCTCACAGTTTATATTATGTACGTAGGTGAGCCGGCAGGTGGCCAGGGCCAGAGTTGACGACCTTCTGTTCTATTTTTGTCAGCCAACCGTTGTGCCTCCCGAGGAGGTTCCGATTGAAGTCTCGTTTTATGGCTGTTTTTGTATTCATTCTAGTCTCTGTGACTGTTTTGTAAAGTCAGGTCTTGAGATGTGCACTTCTGTAAATACTTTGTAAATAGTGGTGTCCTTTGACTGGAATGCTTATGTATATATATAAGTTTTGAAATCTTCTATCCCATGTACGTTATCACAGCTCATTGGACCTTGTCTATTTTGTACTATCGCTTCCGCAGCCCCTTACTATATGCTTGTCTGTTCAGAGGCCTTTGGTAATCCACGGATTACTGGCCGGTTGCGATGCCTAACCTACAGGGGCGGGTTTGGGTCGTGACAGCCGACAATCCTCAGGCTTAGAGGTGGTCCAAAGTTGTTCTGGTTCTGGAGCAGAAGTTGCCTGGAAATTGGTTCAGTGTTCGGAAATAAAGGAAAATGCAAACAGAGGCAACCGGCGGCAAGGCGACGAATTTTCGGGAGGAAGCAACTAAGCATGCATACTTTCCCCGTCCCGAGGCCCTTTTTAACTGCTTTGCTTAGATAGTTAATTCCTTGGTTCTGTACTTAAATAATTAATGTGCTTAGCTAATCGATTTGTGTTGTAATAACTAATTAGTTAACTAGAACAGTTAATTAGTTATGATTTGTAATAGTTAGCTTAATTAGCGTAGCTAGTTAGCTTTTATTTCATGCGGACCCTCCATCGAGAGGGCACAATGTTGTAATAAGTGTACGCGTGTGTGTGTATGTCTTTCAACCCCCACTTCTTTCTCTCTTTTACTCATCAGCTTTCAATGGTTAGTTTAGGGCATATTTCGATTAGCATACCTTATGCTTGCATGCGTGCATCATTCATTTGTCTTGCATGCACCGGGCTCGGCGCATCATCCAAACCGCATCGTATTTCAATACTTACTTGAATACGTGTTTCAAATAATGTTATCAAGTGTTTCATTCATATGCCATCTTAGATATCCGAGCCTATGTTAGTTACATATTGCATGTGTTGCATTAGGCATTGTTGACATAGGTAGGATCATGCATTGATTTCTAACTAGTTTTTTTGTTTTAACTTGGATTACACTGTAAGTGTTTATGCTTTAGCATCCTTACATCTGTGTAAGTGATTGCCATGTTTAGCATGCTTGCCATGAGGCTATTTGCTTAAATGCTTTAAATGCATGAATGCCTATGGATAAAGGTTTCATTACTTGAATTAGAACAATTCATCAAATGTGAGTTTTAAGCCCACTTTGCAGAGTGGCAAATCATGTTGTTTTAAGCCCACTTGAGGGTAATAAATCCGTGTTTTAGCCTACTTGCGAGTAGCATCTTCAAACCATTTTCGAAAAACGAACATGAGATGTTTTTGTTCCAAATCGAGTGATTTAGTCTCTACTTGTATGATGTGCACATCACATAGTAAGTAAGCTAATAATCAAACAACAACACATGTGTTTTCAAAATAACATATCATGTTTAGTAGAGGCCGATCCTTTCATTGAGCGAGCAGGGGTGCTCATTTCAGGACCTTCCCCTCTCGTACCCAAGTTCCCGAGCCGAGGCAACTTTGGTGATGACAGACATGTGGCCTTTGGCACAAGTCAGGGTTTCCTAAATTTTCCAAAACAAAATATTTAGGTGGCGACTCTGAAATCTGGCAAAGCAATCCATGTTTGGCGCTTTTTGATTAAAATCGATTTTCCAAAACGATTTGTCGGATTTGGACTCTTTGGTGATTTATCAGTCCTACTTGTATGATGTGCACATCACATAGTAAGATAGCTAATAACTGAATAAGAACACATGTGTTTTCAAAATAACATATCATGTTTAGTAGAGGTCGATCCTTTCATTGAGCGAGCGGGGGTGCTCATTTCAGGACCTTCCCCTCTCGTACCCAAGTGCCCGAGCCGAGGTAACTTTGGTGATGACGGACATGTGGCCTTTGGCACAAGTCAGGGTTTCTTAAATTTTCCAAAACAAAATATTTAGGCGGTGACTCTAAAATCTGGCAAAGCAATCCATGTTTGGCGCTTTTTGATTAAAATTGATTTTCCAAAACGATTTGTCAGATTTGGACTTTTTGGTGATTTATCAGTCTTACATTGCACTTTGTGAGATTAGATTCAGAACCGTGACAGGAGTCCAAACTGTAGTAGCTAGAACCCAATTCGCGCCCTCTCCAAAAAGGGGGCGCATGGAGAGAGTTTCGGGCAATCCACACGGGTGAATATGGTGGAGTAGTTTCATGGATTATTCTCAAAGACTGAGCAAACAAGTAGAATCCAAAAGATTCATACTCTCAGTCTCTATCACTGCTGTATCTTTTAATCTTTTTACTGAATTGATTTTCAACTTCAAGAAGGAATTCTTTAAATTTTTCAAAAGCATCACTTTTATTTTTCAACAAGTATACATATGTGCATTTTGAAAAATCATCAATAAAATTGATAAAATATCTATTTTCACCACGTCTTAAAATTCCTTTAAATTCACATAAATCGGTGTGAATTAATTCTAGCAATTCAGTATTTCTCACTACACTTTTATGAGGCCTTTTAGTTATTTTTGCTTGACTGCAAACTTCACGTTTTTCAAAATTATTTGTTAGTCTGGGAATTAATCCTAAACTATTCATGACTCCCACATATCAGCTATTAATATGACACAAACGAGCATGCCAAAACTTCATAGAAGACAGCATGTAAATAGAAACATGTGTTTTCTTATTCTCAACATTTAATTTAAACATTCCATCACATGCATATCCTTTTCCCACAAATATGCCTTTTTTAGTGATTATATATTGGTCAGATTCAATGGTCTGCTTAAAACCGGCTTTGTTGAGAAGATAACTCAACATCAAATTTTTCTTCATGGATGGTGTGTACAACACATCTTTTAAAACAAGCACACGTCCATAGGTAAATTTCAACTTAACATCTCCACACTCGAGCACCTTGGTTAAACTGGAGTCTCCAAGCATAACAATCATCTCCTCATTAAAAGAAGTAAAATCTTTGAACCAATCTTTATCATAGCAAACATGCTTATTGGCACCAGAGTCTGCCCACCACCCTTCCACAAATTGAACTATAAAAAAATCTGTAATCATAGCCGCAAATAGTTCCTCGGTAACATTAGCCTGTGGTCGAGACTGTTGTTTCCAAAATTTTTAAGTTCGAGCAATATGCCCACTTTTGCCACACACAAAACATGTCACATTTGTCAGATCTTGTGAAAGGGGTTCTTAGTTCCATTTCTTTTACTTCGGATAATTTTTATTTTGTGGCCTTCCAGTATTTTTTCAGATTTTCTTAACTAGCTTCAAGTGACTATTTTTATGAAATCGACCTTTAGGTAAAGTATTTTCATAAGTTAAATTTACCTTTGCAGTGGAATGCTCTTGTGTCATAAACGCATCTTGTCCTTGTGCTTCCTCCTCCACCCGAATTCTTGTGATTAGAGTGTCCAATGACGTCTCTTTTTGCTTGTGACGCATTGACTTCTGAAACTCCCTCCAAGATGATGGTAGTTTGTCAATAATACCTACCACAACAAGACTGTCTCCAATTTTGATGCTTTCGGATCTAACTTCAGCCACTAGCATCTGAAAATCTTAAACTTGCTCCACCACTGATTTTTCATCTATCATCTGATAACGGAAAAAACTGCTTGCAACATATTTTTTAGCGTCTGCCTCTTTAGTGTCATATTTATTCTGTAAAGCTTTCTAAATTTTCTTGGCAGTGGTGTAAGTAGTATCATAATAATCATAAAATTGATCCGAAAGGCAATTCAAAAGATGATACCAACATTTATACTCATCTGTGTTGTATTTCTCGATTTTTTCAAGATGAGAGGCATACTTCTTGTCGGTTTTCTCTTTGGTAGAGACTTTGTTCGGATTTTTCTCGGTCAAGATATAGGCCACCTTAAGGAGACTGAGGTAGAATAGCACCTTGCCTTTCTATCTCTTGAAATGGGCTCCCTTGAACCGAAAAGGCTTGTTGAGATCGCCGGTATTCTCGTTGGGTTTCTCCGATACTGGCTCCATGAATTTTACTATTTGAATCTCCTTAAAATTGTAGGTGATAATTACAAATAAAACACCAAATAAACCACCAGAAAATACAAATAATAAAAATTACAATAATTATTGAAAGAGCTGAGGCGCGAGAAATTCACTCTCTTTAAGGAGATTCATGCCCTCTGCGGTTAGGCAAAGCGTCACACTGGTGCAGTTGAAAAAACCTTGACTGGTCTCCCCCAAGATACAACAACCCAACTAAGTCCTATGGTTTACCAATACTGCACAATTAGTTGAACCCAAAGTTTCATCACGTACGCCATTTATTTCTTTGCCTGATAATCTCACACAAAAATAATAAAACAACAAAACCTTCTTCTATCTTCCAAGATAAGAGTTTAGCTTAATTTATAGGAGAGGAAACTTGGTGGGCAAGTTTCTTTGTAACACCCTCAAAATAAGACATAAAATAATCATTCATAAGATCCATGAATCATAATAGAAAAGTTACATTTCATTTATCAGAGTCTTCTGTGCGGGAGATATTACATGTTAGCTACAAAATAATTACCCCACGGGCTTACATCTTTCCACGTTATCACTTGGTTACAACAAAAGAAGAGTACTAACTCTATACATGGAAAGCCCTTAGGTTGAATATACATGTAATATCAAAACAAAACAACAAAACATGGAGCCTTCAACTCCTAAACCTTCCAAGCTAAGATCTTGGAGGCGACATGTCACCTGTACCTGAAAATGGTGTCCCAAATAGGGTGAGCCAAAGCCCAGTAGAGATATACTAAACCAAATATGAGAATTAACTAAAACATTAGTATCTGATAAATGTTTAACACTAGTAAACCATTTACATCATCTCCGTAACCAATCAACGTTTACATCATATTCAATCCCCTTCCCATTATTTATCCAAATCAATTCATTGACATAGTCCAATGTTATCCAAACAGTTAAGAAAATGAGACTACAACTCATATATCAACATTTCAATAACAAACATTATTCAACACTTCTATTTTCTTGCCATTTTACGGAACTACGTCCGAGGGAACCAGCACCCAAATATATATAAGATTTCGGGACTTTCACCCTGGACACTCCGGCCAACTTAATTATCAATGGAGTCCATCCCCTATCTTCTCCCACACAATGGAGTACATCCCCTATCTCCTCTCAAACATTATACATATACAATGTATTTAAACACTTTGGCTGGCATATACAATGACCAATTCAATCACATATTCAATGTTCATATCCAACCGTCATATTCAATGACATATTCCAATTGATTAGCTTCAATTTACCTAATCATCATGCAGTCTCTACAACAATCATGGCTATCCTTCACCGATAGCCCAAAACAGATATATCTAGACAGATAAATAACTTTATCAACAGATAATCTATCACATTTTTCATAGGTGAGTGATTTATTAATCCGACTACACCATTTAATCACATTTTCCTCCAATTTCATGATTTTCAAACCAATTTCATATTTCCACAATTTATTTCATTATTTAAACAAGTAATTCAATTAATCCTATTTAGGGCATTTTTCCCTTTTCTCAAAAATTGCACCAAAGGCCAAATTTCTTCAATTATATACAAGAGGGCCCCAAACTCAAGAATTTACATACACAATAAACCCAAAATCGGAAAACCCCTCTTTTATAATTTCAAATCAAACCCTAACGTTACCCAAAATTAGCAAATCCCACCATTTATACAAAATGACTAATGTTTATGGAAAAACTCATAATAAAGAGTAGATTATCCCTACCTCAAATGGAGAAGCTCAAAGGAGAAGAAAAAGGGAAACTCAAGATGCTCTAAATCCACACTTTTTCGAATCAAAGTGAAGCCCACGTAATGCTCTAACTTTCTTACAAAGAGACTAGGGTAGAGAGACCCAAGAACAAGGTGTATTTGTAGAGAGAGAGAGTTTAGAGAGAGAGGCAGCCGGGTTTAGGTTTTGGAATGAGAAAAAGATGAAAAAGTGATGTGAAAACCCGCTGCTGCGAACTGGTATATACAGGGCTCGCTCGAGCGAAGGAGTCGTCGCTCGAACAACCAAACACAAAAGAACCTTGCTCGAGCGCAAGAAGCGTCGCTCGAGCGAACAATGCGAAGCTTTAGGTCTGCTACCACTTAGACGCATGCTCGAGCGCAAGAGCTCTCGCTCGAGCAAAGGAACACAAAACATATGGCTCGCTCAAGCGTAAGAAAGCTCGCTCGAGCGAAGAATACCAACCTTCAGGTCTTTCAGAGACGCAAACGCACGCTCGAACGCAAAAGTACTCGCTCGAGCCAAGAGACACACCAAACAAAGCTCGCTCGAGCACAGGAACCCTAGCTCGAGCGAAGAAGCAAACCCCCAAGGCTCGCTCGAGCGAAGAAGGAAAAACCTGGGTAACAACGATTTGTTTCAACTCACAACCAACCTGTTCCAAACTTAACCAATACATCCTACAACTCAAATACAAGGAATTAAAGGATGGAAACAAGATAAAGACAACAACATACAACCACTAGACCCAAGTCTGGAATACAATAAATAACGGGAAAAACCGGGATCACTATATTCTTGGAGGAGAAGGAAACTTGGTGCAAAACAAAAGGAAAAAAAAAGTTACTTGGAGGAAAAGAAAAGAAAACTTGGAGACAAGAAAAGTAGTTTGGAGAACAAGTTGGTTGGAGCCCAAGCAAACAATATAATCTATAACATATTATAATATTAAAATATCTGCTAACACTTTGGTTCATCAAAGCAGTCCAACAACTTTAGACAAATGCAACCTGTTGTGCAAATGTTTTCATTTCAACAGGAGTTTGATGATTATAAATCACGTCGTCCACTTTGGTCAATTAGACTGTTTAATTAGGCTATAGGCTCATCACAGACCTCGCTCTTATAATCAGGTCTATTTATTTTGTAAACTCGTGTATAAAGGTGGTTCACTTAAAAAAAAATTAAATTGATATAATAATTATAACCACATTATTTTATCATATACATTTAAAAACTGTTATTTTTAAAACAAAAATATAAATAAAACGAAATAATGTGCTACGTTAACAAATTAAATTTTTTTTTTTTGGCCTAAAAAAAATCAAATTATTAAAGTGAAACCTGTGATGTGTCATGTGCACCCAACTAGTTCATTCAATCTTCCTTCCCAGATCTATATTTTAATTTGTTTTTGGCTTGTTTTTAAAGTTTTTTGTTTTCTACTTATATTTTCTATTTGTGTTTGTTTGGACTCTATATGTGTGATTTTGGTAGCTTACCCTCTTTGGGGTGGAAGTTTTTGTGATATCTCTAACTAGCCCTAGTGTTGATCTCTTATGATCGCTTCTGTGTTACAGTATGGATTAGGATCTTGTATGATCATGTCTTTGATACTATTTTGGCTTTGCCTGTGTGTCTCTTTGCTCATTTTTCCTTGGTGAGCTCTATTTGTGTAGGCATGAAATCTATTGTAAGTACCGTTTGACTTATCTTTAATGGATTTTACCTCCGTTCACAAAAAAATAATAATAATAATGAATGATTTGTTTTTAAAAATATAGTTATCGTTCTTTTTTTCAAAGATTAATGCGATATATGATTATTGAATTTTTTTTTTTTCTTGGTGTGTAGTTGATATATACAAAAAAAAATAATAATAAAAAAAAAATTACAATATGAACGATTCAAATTATCCAAACGAGATTTGTGGTAAGTCCTAAGAGCATCTCCAATGGTGAACCAAAATTTTCACCAAATCTGGGTAAAAAAATGACCATTTTCTCAATCTGATACAGAATGGTTGATTTTCATCAAATCTGCTCCAGGGACAACCGGCTGGTCGACCAGTAAGGCAATTTTTTTTTTTTTTTTTGAATTGTTTGAACCTACCTATTTGAATTGTTTGACCTTTTAGTGGTTGACCGATTGGTCGACCAGTAAGGCAAAAATATATATATATATTTCTTTTAATTGTTTGAACCAACCCATTTGAACTATTTGAACCTTTTAGTGGTCGACCGATTGGTCAACCGGCCGGGCAATCAGCTGGTTGACCGGTTCCTCTCCTCCAATAGTCACAAACAGTAATTTGCTGAAATCTGTAGCTTATTCTCAGTTTGATGATTTTTTTGTTGAATTCTCATTTTGATATCAATTTGGTGAAACGGTTGGAGCACCAAAAAGTGCTTTTTTCACCAAAATTTAAATTTGATGCCAAGTTTGGTTCACCATTGGAGATGGTCTAAGGCTACAGATAATACCATCCTGGCTTTTAATTAATTTCATTATCCATATTAATCATCAATACGCTAGTAACACATTAGATAAAAATTATGATATAATATTGTACGGGGAGCAAATATTCCGGCAAGCCCGTATTCCTTTCTTCCGAGCTCCGTCGATATCCGATCACCTGCGAGCAAGTAACGGTGAGCTACCCGGCGGTGTGTGGCCGGAAAAACCCTCCGACGATCAAGTTAGCACACACCTTAGGATGGATAGAGAGAAGGGAGAGAGTGTTTGAGTGTAAGAAATCCTTACAGATATGTTCGTCTCTGACTTCACCCGGATTTTGTGTGCTTCTTTCTTGTCCGCTGGAAGAATCCGGTCCCTGAGGAACAAGAGTAAGGGGTCCATCCATGAAGGACCTAGCTCGGCGCAGAGTACATCCGTCTGGCCGGCGTTTTCAATGCTTGGCCGCGGAAGAAAGTCAATCAATAGGGGGTTTGGAGACGTGCTATCTACCATGGAAGCGAGGCCGGCGAGTTCATCAGCGTGTGTGTGTGTGTGTGTGTGTGTGTGTGTGTGTGTGTGTGTGTGTGTGTGTGTGTGTGTGTGTGTGTGTGTGTGTGTGTGTGTGTGTGTGTGTGTGTGTGTGTGTGTGTGTGTGTGTGTGTGTGTGTGTGTGTGTGTGTGTGTGTGTGTGTGTGTGTGTGTGTGTGTGTGTGTGTGTGTGTGTGTGTGTGTGTGTGTGTGTGTGTGTGTGTGTGTGTGTGTGTGTGTGTGTGTGTGTGTGTGTGTGTGTGTGTGTGTGTGTGTGTGTGTGTGTGTGTGTGTGTGTGTGTGTGTGTGTGTGTGTGTGTGTGTGTGTGTGTGTGTGTGTGTGTGTGTGTGTGTGTGTGTGTGTGTGTGTGTGTGTGTGTGTGTGTGTGTGTGTGTGTGTGTGTGTGTGTGTGTGTGTGTGTGTGTGTGTGTGTGTGTGTGTGTGTGTGTGTGTGTGTGTGTGTGTGTGTGTGTGTGTGTGTGTGTGTGTGTGTGTGTGTGTGTGTGTGTGTGTGTGTGTGTGTGTGTGTGTGTGTGTGTGTGTGTGTGTGTGTGTGTGTGTGTGTGTGTGTGTGTGTGTGTGTGTGTGTGTGTGTGTGTGTGTGTGTGTGTGTGTGTGTGTGTGTGTGTGTGTGTGTGTGTGTGTGTGTGTGTGTGTGTGTGTGTGTGTGTGTGTGTGTGTGTGTGTGTGTGTGTGTGTGTGTGTGTGTGTGTGTGTGTGTGTGTGTGTGTGTGTGTGTGTGTGTGTGTGTGTGTGTGTGTGTGTGTGTGTGTGTGTGTGTGTGTGTGTGTGTGTGTGTGTGTGTGTGTGTGTGTGTGTGTGTGTGTGTGTGTGTGTGTGTGTGTGTGTGTGTGTGTGTGTGTGTGTGTGTGTGTGTGTGTGTGTGTGTGTGTGTGTGTGTGTGTGTGTGTGTGTGTGTGTGTGTGTGTGTGTGTGTGTGTGTGTGTGTGTGTGTGTGTGTGTGTGTGTGTGTGTGTGTGTGTGTGTGTGTGTGTGTGTGTGTGTGTGTGTGTGTGTGTGTGTGTGTGTGTGTGTGTGTGTGTGTGTGTGTGTGTGTGTGTGTGTGTGTGTGTGTGTGTGTGTGTGTGTGTGTGTGTGTGTGTGTGTGTGTGTGTGTGTGTGTGTGTGTGTGTGTGTGTGTGTGTGTGTGTGTGTGTGTGTGTGTGTGTGTGTGTGTGTGTGTGTGTGTGTGTGTGTGTGTGTGTGTGTGTGTGTGTGTGTGTGTGTGTGTGTGTGTGTGTGTGTGTGTGTGTGTGTGTGTGTGTGTGTGTGTGTGTGTGTGTGTGTGTGTGTGTGTGTGTGTGTGTGTGTGTGTGTGTGTGTGTGTGTGTGTGTGTGTGTGTGTGTGTGTGTGTGTGTGTGTGTGTGTGTGTGTGTGTGTGTGTGTGTGTGTGTGTGTGTGTGTGTGTGTGTGTGTGTGTGTGTGTGTGTGTGTGTGTGTGTGTGTGTGTGTGTGTGTGTGTGTGTGTGTGTGTGTGTGTGTGTGTGTGTGTGTGATCTGATCTGGTGATGAACAATATATATATGATCTGATCTGAAAATATATATATATATGTTAGATCTTTTTTTCTTTTTTTTTGAGCTTATCAGATTGTTAATGGTGATGAACAACAGATCTGTTAGATCTGAATTTTTTTTTTTTTATTTACATTTGTTACATCTGAAATTTTTGAGCTCATGAGATTGTTAATGGTGATGAACAACATTGTTAATAATTGTTGTTGTTGTTGATGACAAATCTGTTTAATTGTTGTTGTTGTAGTTTGAAGAAATCATTGAACTGGTTTTTTATTTTTATTTTTTTTCTTTTGGTTGGGGACTTTTTGGGGTCGGGAAAACCCGATCCCTGTTAAGGGGCGGGGACGGGGGCAGTGATGAGCTCTCCGTTGGGGTCAGGACCAGGGACGGGGGGAGTTTCCACCATCGGGGATCGAGGACGGGGAGGGTGATCCCTGGCCCCGCCCCGCCCCGTTGCCATTCCTATCTCCAAACGACTCCATTTTCTCATTTTTTTTCTATATTTTATTTTATTTTATATTTTATAAAAATTATACCCTTATTGAACTTTGATTAATTTGTTAAGCAATGTTATTGATAATATGCAAGCAGATGTTATTGAACTTTATTTTTCTCTTTGATTAATTTATATATACATGACAAATTGCAAGTAGATGATTTGGGATGACTCCTTTTTGGTAAAACTAATTTAGTAAAAAAATTAATGGAAATTTTAAAGAATCTATTATTTTTGGGTTCGTTTGGGAAGTGGGTTGGCTTTTTACTTTTTTGGCCTTTTTGGTTATTTTAGTCTGGGGCTAAAAAGCTTGGTTTGGGAAGGACTTTTGACTTTTTTTTTTATTTTTTTAACTTTTTTTGTGAGAAAGAATGTAATGATTATGGGTTAGATGTGATATTTTGTCATATTAGACTAAAAAATTTATTTTATTTTTTGTGATTAAAATAGTCAAAAAAACCCCAAGTTGGGCTTCCCAAATGAAGTTATAAACTTATATTGTTTTATCTTTTTGTGAAAAATAATTGTTAAAAACTTATAAAGTATTTTTTTAATATTTTTTACTTTTGATCATAATTAGAATGTTTTATGACTTGACCAACATTGTAATAATAATGAATAAGGGTTGTTATGATATCATTCCCCATAGAAAGTGCACACAAGTAGGATGTGTGACGCTATTGTCTATTCTGGCCTAATTTGAAAATTTGATTAAAAGTTAAATTTTGGTTTTTAATTTATTTTTAGTTATATCATTTTTTTATTTTTTTACAAGTTTTAAAAAAAATCAAAAAATTAACTCTTAATCAAATTTTAAAAATAACCTTCTGTATATTTTTTTTAATTATTATTTTTTGGTCTTCCAAAAGAATCAATTTTGAAATGAATGAAGTATTTTTTACTCATAATTAAACAATGATACTATGCTCTTAAAAGAAAATGTCCCAAAAATTAAATTCGTGGAACAGATTGCACATCGCACTTTATTTAAATTGAGAATAAGATATACCTTGTGGGTGGATATGAGATGTCCTTCGTATTAATATGGTTCTCGGCACATCCAATGTCAAAAGAGAAATTTAATCGGAACACCTCTGTTGGACTTTTGTTTAGTAAAAAATATAGTCTAATTTATTTTGTTTTACAAATCTTTTAAGAAGAAAATATATAATTGAGTAAAGATAAAATATAACGTATTACTGTGAACCAGAGTAATATGTTATTGTCAAACAGAGTAGCTTGTTATTGTTACTGTTTATATCAATTTCAACGGTAATAATATTTTTTTTTAAAAGAATTTTATAGTTGTGAGATCCATAATCCTCTCACATGGATTGTTGATCAAATCCAATGAAAAAATGAGCTAAATCCTTGTAGATCTACAAAGATGAACATGGTTGGCATCGTCCAACCGAGGTTGCCAGCCAGGGACAGTCCAATAATAAAGTTACTCACTTGAATTAAGGAAAGAAGATGCAGAAATGAAGGGTGTTGTATGTGCTTTGTTGCAGAGAGATGAGGTATGCCTCTATATCTATTCATTGGAATGCCCTTTTTTTATAGATGGGGGGTGTGGTATTTGTCCCATGGGTTTCTTTGTTTGGATTGGGCCCATTGTCAAGTCTTGTTTGGCTTACCCCCAATAAACTTGATATTTTTTGGGCTCCCACAATAGTTAATATGGATCTTATTTGATAAATCTTAATGAAAGAATTCTAAAAATACTAATTTTATTAAAAACTAACATTTACATCAAAAGATATATTATTTTAGTAATAGTAGTGTGTATTAAAGTTATCCTTAATACATTAAAGTTATCCTCAATTTTTTTTTTATATATATTTATCCTTAATACATTAAAATTATATTATAAAAAAAAATTGATCAAATTCCCATGCCAAAATCATAACAGCTAATAATTCCAATATCCATATCACAACAACTATGTGCTCGTTTGGTCATCATCTTAGGTTAAAAATTTACAAAATGATAAAAAAAATTAAAAAATCACAAAAGGACAAAAAAAAAATTGTCATTCTAAAGCCAAAAAGTCAAAAAATCCAAATAAGAAAACCAAACAACCAAAAAAGCTCTAGGCTAAAATAGTCCCAAAAAAACCAAAAAATCAACTAAAAAAATCATTATCAAACGACCCCTAAAAACTATCCCCAAAATTTCTTACATTTGTTTGCAAATTACTATCCGTGCTTTCTGTTTTAATTAGGGATGATAAATGAATTAAATAATTTAAATTTGATGTTTAACTTATTAAAAGTTCATTCAAATTTAATTTAATTCAAATTTAAAAAGTTAATTGTTCAACTCGTTTATTACCTGTATTATTTAGTCTCATACTATTAAGCAAGTAACAAAACAATATTATATTTCGAAAAAAATAGGATAATTACTTCTTTCCCACATCTTTGAATCTGGTAAAGAATTTTGATGCTGATCCCCCAACCCAATGTTTAAGCCTCCATGAAGGCCGAAGCTCTTATTGGAGTGCTGACCCATGCTAATAAATTCATTCAACTTCTTTGGTCTAGTCTTCTATCTATTACATACTCAACAAAATATTACTCAAAATTAAAATATGTCAATTTCTCATTTATTGATAATATTACATAAATAATACTACATGATATTATAAAAACATTTAATAATTTTCACCGATAAAAGAGGAACATTATTTTGTAGACAGTGGACCATGAAATGAGGACTTCTTTCTAACATTTATCATCCATTGAATCTGACTTTCAAACTTTGGAAGCCAGATTTGTGATCCACTCCATTGGTTTGATTGCAGACCAAAACAGGACTGCCTAAGAAATTGGTTTAGTTAGTGATAAATGAATTGCCTAAGATAGTTTGGTTCATCAAAACCATCCAAAAACTTTAGACAAATGCAACCTGTTGTGCAAATGTTTTCATTTCAACAGGAGTTTGATGATTATAAATCTATACCGTCCACTTTGGTCGATTGGACTGTTTAATTGGGTTAAGGCTCATCACGGATCCCACTCTCATAATCAGGTCTATTCATTCTGTAAACTCGTGTATAAAGGTGGTTCATTTTTAAATTGATATAATAATTATAACCACATTATTTTATCATATACATTTAAAAACCGTCATTTTTAAAATTAAAAAAAATAAAACGAAATAATGTGCTACGTTAACAAATTATTTTTTTTTTTTGTCCGGCCTAAAAAAAAATTAAATTATTAAAATGAAACCTGTGATGAGTCTTGTGCACCCAACTAGACCATTCGAACTTTTCTTCTAGGATGGACAAAAATAAATGCTATGCATGAGTATGCCTAAAATTATGTTCAATCTTTAATGCCATCCAAATCTTACAATAAACTCTTTATTCTCTATATGGTTAAATTTACAGATTGAATTTACATTACAATTTGGTACCAAACCATATGAATGTTAAATTCATAGTTCATTCCATTACATGTCAGTTTGGTCAGAAGATAAAAGTTTCACTCTTCCAACACTACCCTCATTGGGCTTTCATCGAATGGAGCTTCTTCAGGAATAGTAAGGGCTATTGATGTCCATCTATAAATTCTTCAATTTAGCAGTGTTGTTTGTTAGAAACCAAGAATTGGAGAATTTCTTTCGAGTAAACATGCAATTGGCAATAAAAAATGCGACTGCAGAGATGCCACCGGAGATAATGAACTGGCCCGAGAAAGGCTTGTGGCCTAAACTTGGGCCATCAGTGATATCAGTTGGAGAAGATGAGCAATTTGAGAAGGAAAGCATGTGTTTCTCCATCTGAAGTATTTCTCCACTCTCTGTCACTTTGAGAATTGCCTCTGAAATGTCAATTGCCAATTGAGAGCCCCTTGGAAAGACATGAGACAAAAAAAAACAAATGGAAACAGATATGAGTTCAGTTTGCAAGCACTTGACGATTAGTAGTATAAAGCAACGTCACAAATAGTGGCATTGGGATACGAATTAGTTATTGTAAAATTTTTAAAATCATTAGCTCAATTGGCTGTATCAATTGCGGACCAGGTCTTCCTTTGGCCATGATCCAATATGTATGGTAAATCAGTCTAAATGTATCTTCGTGATCCAATATGTATGGCAAATCAGCCTATATGTATCTTTATTATACTCGGATTATTGGTATTGAGAGACCAAAAAATAGATATGTTTGTCGATAATTTTAGTAGGGTATTACGGTTGTAAAATTTTAAAAAACGTTAGCTCAATGGGCCATATCAATTGCGGACCAGCTCTGCTTTGGCCTTGATTCAATATGTGTGGCAAATCAGCCCATGTGTATCTTGGGGCATTTGCCAATAAGTTCCATACATAAAATTCAAAATCCATTTAATCCCAAAACAAAATACTTACACCAATTAGTCTTATATATTTTTAATCGTTACCAAAAACTTTTTTTTGATTTTTTATTTTTATCACTTTAAAATGCTGCTACATCCAATGACTTCTGTCAAACTCATCGAAGACTTATCGAAATATTCAATATCACTAGAAAGTCGCCGGACCATCGCCGGAAGTTCGCCGGAGTGTTTTGAGCATTGCCGGGAATTCGCTAGAGTGTTCTGAACGTCACTGGAAAATGTCAAGAACATCATCGGAGACTCACTGGAATATTCATAATATTGTCCGGAAAAAATAAATAAATAAATAAATTATAGTTAAAAAACATAACAACTACAAACAACTAAGCAAATAATCTGTAATATTGAACAAACTGAACAGCAAGCTTTGAAACTGTAAAATGTTACAGTTTCAAAGCATTATTCTATTAAGCTGGAAAACATGTTATGAAACTACAAAATTTTACAGTTCTAAAGAATGTTATGGAACTGCAAAATTTGCAATTTTAAAGTATGATTCATTTCAGCACCTAAAAAAGCTAAAACTATAAAATTTTACAGTTTTCACTGCCTGTAACTAAAACTTAAAAGCAACTTATTCAAAACTTGAAATTTTTCTCCATTAAAACGGAAAAATAGACGTGTGTAACAGAGAAAAGATAGAAAAATTGAAAAATAGAATGAAATAATAGACATAGAAAGAATATTGTACTCTGGCAACTATTTTTGATTTAAATCTTGTCAGATCTTATGTAGATCTACTTAGATATGATGTGATAACCCTGGTCCGTATTATGCTAATTAATCTTAATTATGATTGTGATTATGTGTTTTATGTGATTTTGAGTGCCATCTGTATAAATATATGTGGTTTTGAATTTCTATCTATTCACCGTAGAAAAATCTGTTTGATTATCTACTTTAGAATTTAAATTGAAGGCCTTATCAGCCACAGAAACCGAAATTGACTACGCCATTGTGATTAGCATAATTTTTAGAGCATACGGTGAAATTTAATTAAAAATTGATTCGGATCAAATTAAATAGATTAAATTAATGAAATGGTGCTCAATTATTTCACATTAAAGAAATGTGTTGAAGAATGAGCTTATAAAGGGCCAATTTACACCCTCATTCACTTTGCTTGAGCTCAAAACTAGATTTTATACTTTAGAGAGAGAGAGAGAGAGAGAGAGAGAGAGAGAGGGTCGGCTAGAGAGAGAGAAAGGGTGAAGGCAATTAAAGATTATGCAAGAAACTTGAATAAATTGAAGACCAACTCAAGAATTAACCATAATTTGGAAGATTTGAGTCTCTAGGTGAGTATATTCATGGATTTTAGTTTGTAACTTTGTGAATTCAAAGTTGAATGATGATCAAGAACAAGAATTGTGTTATAAGTGATGAAATTGAAGCTAATATGTACATGCATGTATAGAATTACCATGATTTGGCATAATCGAGCATGTATTAAGTTGAATATGGGAATATAAGCATTGAAGTATACATGCAAGCATAGTTTTATTGATTTTCATGTTTATGAGCATCATTGGTGCTATTTGAAAGGGAATTGAAGTAAAAAATTGACTTGCATGTGTGGTTGTTGGAAATATAGAGTTTACATGAGGTTTAAAGGCATGAGTTTGATTATACAAAAGAAGTGTCGAATAATTTGAGAATGTAACCATGATTCTAAGCAATTGACCTCATCTTGCTTGTATACTCATGATATATAATGTATTTGCATGTTTTGAAACCAAAATTATGAGTTTTGGACCTTTAGAGGTCGAGTTTAAACTTGAAGAACAATTCTGGATTTTCCAGAATTTGGCGTGTCCGCTCGAGTGGGGAAAACGCTGCTCGAGCGGGAAATGCGAGCTCTTAGAAGTTTTGCAGGCATGGATACCTGCTCGAGCGGGGATATTCACGCTCGAACGGGGAGCCATGTAGTGAGACTTTCAGCTCGAGCGCCTGACTTCACGCTCGAGCGTAAAAATGAGGTAACCAGTACTTTTACAGACCTAATAGGTCCGCTCGAGCGGGGAAGTTCACGCTCAAGCGGGGACCCTTGTTTTAGAAAATTGGTAAAGGTGTTCTGTGTTTCATTTTCCGTTCTCTTTCACTTCTAAGTACTCTTAGGCATGCATTGAGCATTATGAATGAATTAAAAGAATAAGAAAGAGGCCTAAGAGAGATGTATGAATTAAAAACGGATTGAATCGTTAGTGACCCATATGCGTTATGTAATGTGTAGGGTCGAGCTCAAGGGTGAATCCACTGGCAGAACACTATGAGTAATATCTTAATGAAGATATTTTGAAGTATGGTATTTGTCCAATTGCTTATTTCCCTATCAGTCCTATAAGTTTGTTAATTCGAATTATGGACAAATGTTTGCTATGACATGAATGAATGGGCCAAAGGCTGTATGACATGAATGATTAGGCCGAAGGCCATATGAATGAATGAATGGGCCAAAGGCCGTATGAATGAATGAATGGGCCGAAGACCGTATGAATGAATGAATGAATGAATGGGCCGAAGGCCGTATAAATGAGCCAAAGGCCGTATGAATGAATGAATGGGACGAAGGCCGTATGAATGAATGAATGGGCCAAAGGCCGTATGAAAGAATGAATGGGCCAAAGGCCGTATGAAAGAATGAATGGGCCGAAGGCCGTATGAATGAATGAATGGACCGAAGGCCGTATGAATGAATAAATGGGCTGAAAGCCGTAAGACATGAATGAATGGGCCAAAGGCCGTAAGACATAAATGAATGGGCCTTACGGCATGAATGAATGGGCCGAAGGCCATTTGACATGAATGAATGGGCCAAAGGCCGTTGACGCAAATGATTGAGCCAAAGGCCGTCGGACAAGAACGATTGGGCCAAAGGCCGTCGGATATGAATGAATTGGGCCCGAGGCCGTTTGATGTGTATGGAATCGCGGTCACTTAACCTATATTTATATATATGTACTAGATAGAAATATGAATTGGGCCCCAGGCCGTCCGATGCATATTGTTCTAAGTACCGTTCGTGTATCTTCTTTACTTGATATTATTCACTGGGCTTTCGCTCACGCTCATTCATGTGTCTGTAGGTGAGCCAAGGGAGGTCCAGACCCAGCCTCAGTGAAGTTTGTGTAAAACAGTCAAGGTTTCGAAGAGTCAGCCCAAACGTCTCACGCACGAGACTTGTCTTCACCTCTTTTGTTCTTTTGATGTGGTTTGTTATATTGGCGAAAACATTGGATCACTTTTGTACATAAACTTTGGGTTTGACTGACTTAGACTTAAATGATCCTGTATGTACAAAAATTTGTGTTACTACACATTTTGATGTGAGTTATTAACACGTATACATATGGATTGTTATGTTGTGCCATGTAAGCACGGCTCTATGGACAAAAGTTTGAAATTGCTTCCGTTTGACCCCTTTACTCTGAGGAGTTATGTCTTATTTGGTTTGAGGCCGCAGGTAATCCCTTGATTATTGGTCGGTTATGTCCTTAACCCATAGGGGCGGGTTCGGGTCATGACATATGATGTAGATTAATCTACATCAGATTTGAGTAGATTTACTCATCTTCTTCGCCGTCGGTGAAGATAAAGTAACAAGTTGAGGTTGGTGGTTGGTGGTTACCGGTGAACTCTAATAAATGGTGGTCATCGGTCGTTGATGACTATATATTAGAAAGAGAAAAAAAATAAGGAATGTGTGATCACCGGTCGTTGGACATGACAAAGAGAATGAGAGGAAAATGCATAAAAAAAATGAGAGAGGAAAACATAAAGAATGTGTGTGTGTGTGTGTGTGTGTGAGAAAGAGAGAGAGGAAAAGTGTAGGACTTTTGGGTCTACTCAAAAAGTTGTTGAATTAAATAATGTACACATATTTCAAACAAGACCTACGGGTAATTTTCCCATGTATCTTTATTATACTCGGATGTATTGGTATTGAGAGACCAAAAAATAGATATGTATGTCAATATTTAAAACTTTACTACTGAGGGGGAGGGAAAAAAAAAGTTTGATTCTCTACAACTGAGCATTTAACCGAAGAGGTATTATTCCATTTTGGACCCATCTTAGTTATCCGGATTGTTCACTTGTAAGGTTTGTTAAAACAAAACATTTGATGCACAAAATCAAGATGATCAGAACTCTATAGCTACATAGCCAGACCACATTGCAACAACCCCGACCTATGATTAATTGCTAAACCATGATTAGCCCTAAGTAATTATGCCTAATGAGTAATTAAAATGAAATTTTGAATTAATTGCACGTGTGTTGCATTATTTGTGTTTCTATCTGTTCATGGTAGGAATATCTGCCTGTATTTCCATTTTGTTTTGCCAATTGAAGGCCTTATCAGTATCCGATTGTGAAATTGACTTGGTATATGTGTTAATTGAAATTTTTAGGATTTTATAGTAGGTTTGATTGAAATTCAATTCGGAGCGATTAAATTATATTAATTAATGTTCTTTTGTTTAGCTAATTAGCCACCACTAATGAAGCCTATACAAGACTTCTTATGTGCCGTCACTCATGCATTTTCCTCATTTTCAACACATCTTTGAGCTTATACACACACCAAACGTGAGAGAGAGGGGGAGAGTAAGAAGAGGTTATGCTCAAGCTTGAATTGGAAGAAGATTGAAGAGAAATCAAAGGGATTGAACTCATTTTCTTGAAGAATTTGAGTCTTAGGTAAGAATTCAACTCATTTATGTAACCTTGAACTCGTTTTCTTGAAGGATCAAAGAGAATTAAGTTGTGTCAATCAAGAATTGAACTAAAAATGTAAAAATTGAGCCATACCATGCATGCATGCACTTCTATCACATTTTTGAGTTCGAATTTCAAACAAATTTTACATGCATATGTCTATCATAACTTGGTTTTAAGAATTCATCACATTTTTTATCATTTGACCTTAATTGATCATATTTTGGAAAGTTTAAGTTCATAGCAATTCATGCATGTCATGTTCATGTCATATTCATAAGTTTCAAGTTAACTTTTGAACAATTAGCAAGCCTTTGGGCCTTGATTTTGTGAAATGATTTTGAATTCACCATGTTCTATCCATTTACAAGTGTTACCTCAAGTTTTTGGCCCAAAAGACCATGATTTGCAGCTTAGAATTTGAGTTTTGCAACTTAGAGGTGAATTTGGAAATTTCAGAATTCGACCTCTCCGCTCGAGCGGCAAAACCTGTGCTTGAGCGACCACTCTGTGATCCTGCACTTCCGCTCGAGCGACCGAAAGTTCACTTGAGCGTAAAATGCAAGCTCTAAAATGTTTACACATTTTGCAAACCGCTCGAGCAACAAGAGTTACGATCAAGCGAGGACTTCTGTCTTACGCTCGAGCAACCGTCGAGCAGTCATCGAGCGGAGAATTCACACAACTAGAACTTTTTCAAAGTTTACAGACCGTTCGAGCAAAGGAAGTTACGCTTGAGCGACCACTCACATTTTCGCATGTCCGCTCGAGCGAAGGAAGTTGCGTTTGAGCGGGGTTCCTATAATAACCCTCACCACTAATTACTGATAACCCTACTGATTACTGCTAAACTGAGATTGATTATGAAAAGTAATTGAATCAACTGAAATACTGAACTAACTGATTGAATGTGCTAGTTTAAATGCATATCTATCTGTTGACTGTTAAACTTATCTGTCCATATTTTATGTTTAAACTGCAAATTGAAGGCCTTATCGGCGGCCGAACCCGAAATTGTTTAGCGTTATGTACTAATTAGAATTTATGGGATTTTATGGTATATTTATCTGAAGTGTGATTTGGTATGATTAAATTGGATCAATATTGATAAATTGCAAGAGTTAGCCTTATTTACCATAATGCCATTAAGTAGGCCACTTAGTTAAACACATATTGAAGCCTTATTATTCATCCAACACAACATTTGTTCAGCCATATTCCTTGTTAAAACCGACTGAGAGAGAGAGGTAGAGGAACTTGGCTTCATCTTGAATTTTGCTTGGAAATTTGAAGGAATTGAAAGATTAAGTGCATATTTGAGCTTGTATATCTTGCATCCTAGACCTAAGGTAAGAACTCACCTTCTTGATTGCTAAATTAAGTCTTATGTTGCATGGTTCCTGGAAGTCTAGAGATTAAGGTCATGAATTAGCTTAATTTGGTGAGTTAAAGCTTGAATCATGCATGCATGTTATATCCTAGCATTTTGAGGTTCACTACATGGAAATTTGGTACATGCATGTCCATATTATTGGTACAGTCCATGATTTCATCATGTTTTGGAAAGAATTGGCTCAATTGGGCCAACTTTTGAAGCTTTGAAGTTGTTGAATTCATGCATGTTACACATTCATCATGTTCTTGAAATGTTGGTTGAAATTGGGTTTAATTCCCTCACCTTTGGGCCTTGATTTTACAAATTGAGCTTTGAATCATGTCATACTATGTATTTACAAGTGTTTTCCAGGAAATGGGCCCAAAGGAATCGAATTTGATACACTTGAAGTTGAATTTGAGCTTGAGGTGGAGTGGAAATGGGAACATATCACCATGGATTTCATTGTTGGTTTACCTCGCTCCAGTAAAGGTATGGACTCAATTTGGGTTATTGTTGATAAACTGACTAAATCTGCTCACTTCTTACCTGTCAAAACAATTTATAATGCGGACAAATTGGCTATACTCTATATTGATGATATTGTTAGATTGCATGAGCGGGTTAATTTACGCTCGAGCGAGACATTATGTCTTACGCTCGAGCGGATGTCGAGCGTCCAATCGAGCGTAATTTTCACACATCCAGCACTTTTGACTGTTTTGCAGTACGCTCGAGCGGGTAAGTATACGCTCGAGCGGCGTAACCTATGCTCGAGCGTGAACCCTGTTTTTTGAAAATTCTGAAAATGCTTTTCAAGTGCATCTTTGC
>NW_021025487.1:1932150-1974682 GCF_004153795.1 Camellia sinensis
AAAAGAGAAGATTCAAGTCTTTGTTTGGGCTTAACCTTAATACCCCCCCAAAAATAAAAAAAAAAAACCCCCCCCCCTTGGAAAAAAATTAATTTTTTTTTTTTTTTTTGGGGCCTCCCCACAATAAAAGTTTAAATATGGAATTTATTTTTGATAAATCTTAAAATTGAAGAAATTCTAAAAAAAAATTACTAAATTTTATTAAAACTAACATTTTACATCAAAAAAGATATATTAAATTTTTAGTAATAGTAGTGTGGTATTAAAATAAGTTTATGCCCTTAATACATTAAAGTTTATCCTCAAATTTTTTTTTTATATATATTTATCCTTAATACATTAAAAATTTATTATAAAAAAAAATTGATGCACAAATTCCCATGCCCAAAATCATAACAGCTAATAATTCCAATATCCCCATATCACAACAACTATGTGCTCGTTTGGTCATCAAAATCTTAGGTTAAAATTTAACAAATATGATAAAAAAAATTAAAAATCACAAAAAGGGACAAAAAAAAAAAATTGTCATTTCTTAAAGCAAAAAGTCCAAAAAATCCAAAATAAAGAAAACCAAACAACCAAAAAAGCTGCTAGGCTAAAATAGTCCCAAAAAAACCAAAAAAATCAATCTAAAAAATCCATTATCAAAACGACCCCTAAAAACAATTATGCCCCCCACAAAATTTTTTCCTTACATTTGTTTTGGCAAATTACTATCCGTGGCCTTTCCTGTTTAAAATTAGGGATGATAAATGAATTAAATAAAATTTAAATTTGATTGTTTAACTTATTAAAAAGTTCATTCAAAATTTAATTTAATTCAAAAATTTAAAAAGTTTAAAATTTGTTCAACTGGTTATGTAGCCTGTATTATTTAGTCTCATACATATTAAGCCAAGTTACAAAACAATATTATATTTCGAAAAAAAATAGGATAAATTACTGTCTTTCCCAGCATCTTTGAATCTGGTAAGAAATTTTGATGGCTGATCCCCCAACCCATGTTTAAAGCCTCCATGAAGGCCGAAGCTCTTTATGGAGTGGCTGACCCATGCTAATAATTCATTTCAACTTCTTTGGTCTTAAGTCTTCTATCTTATTACATACTCGAACAAAATATTACTCAAAATTTAAAGAATATGTCATTTCTCATTTATTTGATAATATTACGTAAATAATACTAACTATGATATTATAAAAACGTTTTAATTAATTTTCAACCGATAAAGAGGAATATTATTTTGTAGACAGTGGACCATGAAATGAGGAGCTTCTTTCTAACATTTATCATCCATTGAATCTGCTTTCAAACTTGGAAGGCAGCATTTTGTGTTCCACTCCAATTGGTTTGATTGCAGACGCCAAAACAGGACTGCCTAAGAATTGTTTAGTTAGTGATAAATGAATTGGCCTAAGATAGTTTGGTTCATTCAAAAGCATCCAAAAACTTTAGACAAATGCAACGGCTGTTGTGCCAAATGTTTTCATTTCAACAGGAAGCTTTGATGATTATAAATCTTATAATACCGTCCACTTTGGTCGATTGGACTGTTTAATTGGGTAAGGCTCATCACGGATCCCACTGCTCATAATCCAGGTCTATTCATTCCTGTAAACTCGTGTATAAAGTGGTTCATTTTTAAAGTTGATAATATATTATAACCACATTAATTTATCATATACATTAAAAACCAATCATTTTTAAAATAAAAAAAAATAAACGAATAATGTTGCTAAATTAACAAATTTTTTTTTTTTTTTTTGTCCGGCCTTAAAAAAAAATGTCATTATTCAAATGTAGACCTGTGATGAGTCTTTGTGCACCAACTAAGACGCATTCAAACTGTCTTCTGGATGGACAAACCGCTCCCAAATAAATGCTATGCATGAGTATGACTAAAATTAATGTTTAATCTTTAATGCCATCCAATCTTTAACAATAAACTCTTTATTCTCTATATGGTTAAATTACAGATTGAAATTTACATTACAATTTGCTAGCCAAAACCATATGAATAAGTTAAATTCATAGTTTCATTCCATTACATGTCAGTTTGGTCAGAGATAAATGCCATGTCGTTTAATCACTCTTCCACACTACCCTCATTTGGGCTTTCATCGAATGGAGCTTCTTCAGATAGCTAAGGGCTATGAATGGTCCATCTATAAATTCTTCAATTTAGCAGTGTTGTTTGTTAGAAACAAAGAATTGGAGAATTTCTTTCGAGTAAACATGCAATTGGCAATAAAAAATGCCGACTGCAGAGATGCCACCGGGAGATAATGAACTGGCCCGAGAAAGCTGAGGCGTTAACTTGGGCCATCAGTGCTATCAGTTGGAGAAGATGAACACTTTGAGAAGGAAAGCATTCTCTGCACATTGAGAATTGCCTCTGAAATGTTCAATTGCCAATTGAGAGCCCTCTTGGAAAGACATGAGACAGAAAAAAAAACAAATGGACAAACACATATGAGTTCAGTTTACAAGCACTTGACGATTGTTAAGTATAAAAGCAACGTCACAAATGTGGCATATGGGAAATACGAATTAGGATTGTAAAATTTTTTAAAATCATTAGCTCAATTGGCTGTATCAATTGCGGACGCAGGCTTCCTTTGGCCATGATCAATAATGCATGGTAAATCAGTCAAAATGTATCTTTCATGATCCAATTATGTATGGCAAATCAGCCTATAATGTATCTTTATTATACTCGATTATTGTTTGAGAGACCAAAAAATAGTTATGTTTGGTCGATAATTTTTAAGTTAGGGTATACGGTTGTGATTGAATTGAAAAACGTTCAGTCACATGGGCCTATCAATTGCGGACCAGCTCTGCTTTGGCTTGATTCCAATATGTGTGGCAAATCAGCCCATATGTATCTTGCGGGCATTGCCCATAAGTTCATACATAAAATTCAAAATTCCATTTAATTCCAAAACAAATAACTTACACCAATTAGTCTTATATATTTTTAATCGTTTACAAAGCTCTTTTTGATTTTTTATTTTTATCACTTTAAAAATACGCTACATCGCATGACTTCTGTCAAAACTCATCGAAGACTTATCGAAATAATTCAATTATCACTAGAAAGTCGCCGGACGATCACCGGAAGTTCGCCGGAAGTGTTTTGACATTGCACGGGAATTCGCTAGAGTGTTCTGAACGTCACTGGGAAATGTCAAGAACATCATCGGAGACTCACTGGAAATATTCCATAATTATGTGTTCCGAAAAAATAAATAAATAAATAAATTATAGTTAAAAACATAACAACTACAAACAACTAAGCAAATAAATCTGTAATATTGAACAACTTGAAACACAAGCTTTGAAACTTGTAAAATGTTACAGTTTCAAAGCATTATTTCTATTTAAGCTGGAAAACATGTTATGAAACTACAATTTTACAGTTCTAAAGAATGTTCATGGAAACTGCAAATTTGCAATTTTTAAAGTATGATTCATTTTCAAGCCACTAAAAAGCTAAACTATAAAATTTTACAGTTTTCACTGCCTGTGTACTAAAACTTAAAAGCAACTTATTCAAAACTTGAAATTTTTCTGTCCAGTTAAAACGGAAAAATAGGACGTGTGTAACAGAGAAAAGATAGAAATTGAAAAAAAATAGAATGAAATAACTAGACATAGAAAGATATTGCTAACTCCTGGCAACTTATTTTTTGATTTAAATCTTTGTCAGATCTTATGTAGATCTAGCTTAGATATGATGTGATAACCCTTGGTCCGTATTATGCTAAATTTAATCTTAATTATGATTAGTGATTATTGTGTTTTATGTGATTTTGAGTGGCATCTGTATAATATATGTGGTTTTTGAATTTCTATCTTATTCATCCGCTGAAAAATCTGTTTGATTATCTACTTTAGAATTTAAATTAAGGCCTTATCAGCCACAAAAACCGAAATTGACATCAAGCCATTGTGTGATTTAGCATAATTTTTAGAGCATACGGTGAAATTTAATTTAAAAATTAAATTCGGATACAATTAAATAGATTAAATTAATGAAATGGTGCTCATTATTTCACATTAAAGAAATGTGTTGAAATGAGCTTATAAAGGGGCCAATTTACACGCCTCATTCAACTTTGCTTGAAGCTCAAAACTAGATTTTATACTTTAGAGAAGAGAGAGAGAGAGAGAGCAGAGAGAGAGCAGGGTCGGCTAGAGAGAGAGAAAGGGTGAAGCAATTAAAGATTATGCAAGAAACTTGAATTAAATTGAGACCAACTCAAGAATTAAACATAATTCTGGAGAATATTGGAGTCTCTAGTGGAGTTATATTCATGGATATTGTTTGTAACTTTGTGAATTCAAAGTTGAATGAATGATCAAGGATACAAAGAATTGTGTTATAAGTGATTGATAGGGGGGAAGCTAATATGTACACGCATGTTATAGAAATTACATGATTTGGCATAATCGACATGTATTAAGTTGAATATGGGAATATAAGCATTGAGTATACATGGCCAAAGCATAGTTTTATTGATTTTCATGTTTATGAGCACATTGGTGCTATTTGAAAGGGAATTGAAGTAAAAAAATTGACTTGCATGTGTGGTTGTTGGAAATATAGAGTTTACATGAGGTTTTAAAGCATGAGTTTGATTATACAAAAGAAGTGTCAATAATTTGAGAATGTAACCATGATTCTAAGCAATTGACCTCATCTTGCTTGTATACTCATGATATATAATGTATTTGCATGTTTTGAAACCAAAATTATGAGTTTGGACCTTTAGAGGTCGAGTTTAAACTTGAAGAACAATTCTGGATTTTCCAGAATTTGGCGTGTCGCTCGAGTGGGGAAAACGCTGCTCGAGCGGGAAATGCGAGCTCTTAGAAGTTTTGCGGCATGGATACCTGCTCGAGCGGGGATATTCACGCTCGAACGGGGAGCCATGTAGTGAGACTTTCAGCTCGAGCGCCTGACTTTCACGCTCGAGCGTAAAAAATGAGGTAACCAGTACTTTTACAGACCTAATAGGTCCGCTCGAGCGGGGAAGTTCCACGCTCAAGCGGGGACCCTTATTTTAGAAATTGGTAAGGTGTTCTGTGTTTCATTTTCCGTTCTCTTCACTTCTAAGTACTCTTAGGCATTGCATTGAGCATTTATGAATGAATTAAAAGAATAAGAAAGAGGCCTAAAGAGATGTATGAATTAAGAACGGATTGAATCGTTAGTGACCCATATGCGTTATGTAATGTGTAGGTCGAGCTCAATGGTGAATCCACTGCAGAACACTGTGAGTAATATCTTAATGAATATATTTTGAAGTACGGTATTTGTCCAATTGCCTATTTCCCTATCAGTCCTATAAGTTTTGTTAATTCGAATTATGGACAAATGTTTGCTATGACATGAATGATGGGCCAATAGGTTGTATGACATGAATGAATTAGGTCGAGGCATATGTGAAGAATGGGCCCAAAGGCTGTATGAATGAATGAATGGGCGAAGACTGTATGAATGAATGAATGAATGGGCCGAAGGCGGTATGAAGAGCCAAAGGCCGTATGAATGAATGAATGGGACGAAAGGCCGTATGAATGAATGAATGGGACGAAGCGCCGTATGAATGAATGAATGGGCCAAAGGCCGTATGAAATGAATGAATGGCGCAAAGGCCGTATGAAAGAATGAATGGCCGAAGGCCGTATGAATGAATGAATGGACCGAAAGGCCGTATGAAATGAATGAATGGGCTGAAGGCCGTAAGACATGAATGAATGGGCCAAAGGCCGTAAGACATAAATGAATGGGCCTTACGGCATGAATGAATGGGCCGAAGGCCGTTGACATAAATGAATGGGCCAAAGGCCGTTTGACGCCAAATGATTGAGCAAAGGCCGTCGGACAAGAACGATTGGGCAAAGGCCGTCGGATATGAATGAATTGGGCCCGAGGCCGTTTGATGTATATGGAACCGCGGTCACTTAACCTATATTTTATATATATGTACTAGATAGAAATATGAATTGGGCCCAGGCCGTCCGATGCATATTGTTCTAAGTACCGGTTCGTGTATCTTCTTTACTTGATATTATTCACTGGGCTTTCGCTCACGCTCATTCATGTGTCTGTAGGTGAGCAAAGGGAGTCCAGACCCAGCCTCAGTGAGTTTGTGTAAAAACAGTCAAGGTTTCGAAGAGTCAGCCCAAACGTCTCACGCACGAGACTTGTCTCGCCTCTTTTGTTCTTTGATGTGGTTTGTTATATTGGCGAAAACATGGATCACTTTGTACATAAACTTGGGTTTGACTGACTTAGACTTAAATGATCCTGTATGTACAAAAAATTTGTGTTACTACACATTTTTGATGTGAGTTATTAACACGTATACATATGGATTGTTATGTTGTGCCATGTAAGCACGACTCTATGGACAAAAGTTTGAAATTGCTTCCGTTTGACCCCTTACTCTGAGGAGTTATGTCTTATTTGGTTTGAGGCGCAGGTAATCCCTTGATTATTGGTCGGTTTATGTCCTTAACCCATAGGGCGGGTTCGGGTCATGACATATGATGTAGATTAATCTACATCAGATTTGAGTAGATTTACTCATCTTCTTCGCCGTCGGTGAAGATTAAAGTAACAAGTTGAGGTTGGTGGTTGGTGGTTACCGGTGAACTCTAATAAATGGTGGTCATCGGTCGTTGATGACTATATATTAGAAAGAGAAAAAAAATAAGGAATGTGTGATCACCGGTCGTTGGACATGTACAAAGAGAATGAGAGGAAAATGCATAAAAAAAATGAGAGAGGAAAACATAAAGAATGTGTGTGTGTTGTGTGTGTTGTGGTGAGAAAGAGAGAGAGGAAAAAGTGTAGGACTTTGGGTCTACTCAAAAAAGTTGTTGAATTAAATAATGTACACATATTTCAAACAAGACCTACGGTGTAATTTTCCCATGTATCTTTATTATACTCGGATGTATGGTATTGAGAGACCAAAAAATAGATATGTATGTCAATATTTAAAACTTTACTACTGAGGGGAAGGGAAAAAAAAGTTTTGATTCTCTACAACTGAGCATTTAAACCGAAGAGGATATATTCCATTTTGGACCCATTCTTAGTTATCCGGATTGTTCACGTTGTAAGGTTTGTTAAACAAAACATTTGATGGCACAAAATCAAGATGATCAGAAACTCTATAGCTACATAACAGACCACATTGTAAACAACCCCGACCTATGATTAATTGTAAAACCATGATTAGCCCTAAGTAATTATGCCTAATGAGTAATTAAATGAAATTTTGAATTAATTGCACGTGTGTTGCATTATTTGTGTTTCTACTGTTCATGGTAGGAATATCTGTCTGTATTTCCTATTTGTTTTGCCAATTAAAGGCCTTATCAGTATCCGATTGTGAAATTGACTTGGTATATGTGTTAATTGAAATTTTTAGGATTTTTATAGTAGGTTTGATTGAAATCAATTCGGAGCGATTTAATTATATTAATTAATGTTCTTTTGTTTAGCTAATTAGCCACCACTAATGAAGCCTATACAAGACTTCTTATGTGCCGTCACTCATGCATTTTCCTCATTTTCAACACATCTTTGAGCTTATACACACACCAAACGTGAGAGAGAGGGGGAGAGTAAGAAGAGGTTTATGCTCAAGCTTGAATTGGAAGAAGATTGAAGAGAAATCAAAGGGATTGAACTCATTTTCTTGAAGAATTTGAGTCTTACGTAAGAATTCAACTCATTTATGTAACCTTGAACTCATTTTCTTGAAGGATCAAAGAGAATTAAGTTGTGTCAATCAAGAATTGAACTAAAAATGTAAAAATTGAGCCATACCATTGCATGCATGCATTTCTTATCACATTTTGAGTTCGAATTTCAAACAAATTTTACATGCATATGTCTATCATAACTTGGTTTTAAGAATTATCACATTTTTTTATCATTTGACCTTAATTGATCATATTTTGGGAAAGTTTAAGTTCATAGCAATTCATGCATGTCATGTTCATGTTCATATTCATAAGTTTCAAGTTAACTTTTGAACAATTAGCAAGCCTTTGGGCCTTTGATTTTGTGAAATGATTTTGAATTCACCATGTTCTATCCATTTACAAGTGTTACCTCAAGTTTTTTGGCCCAAAAACCATGATTTGCAGCTTAGAATTTGAGTTTTGCAGCTTGAGGTGAATTTAAAATTCAGAATTCGACCTCTCCGCTCGAGCGGCAAAAACCTGTGCTTGAGCGACCACTCTGTGATCCTGCACTTCCGCTCGAGCGACTGAAAGTTCGCTTGAGCGTAAAATGCAAGCTCTAAAATGTTTACACATTTGCAGACCGCTCGAGCAACAAGAGTTACGCTCAAGCGGAGGACTTCTGTCTTACGCTCGAGCAACCGTCGAGCAGTCATCGAGCGGAAGATTCACACAACCTAGAACTTTTTCAAAGTTTACAGACCGTCGAGCAAAGGAAGTTACGATTGAGCGACCACTCACATTTTCCCATGTCCGCTCGAGCGAAGAAGTTGCGTTCGAGCGGGGTTCCTATAATAACCCTCACCACTAATTACTGATAACCCTACTGATTACTTTGCTAAACTGAGATTGATTATGAAAAAGTAATTAAATCAACTGAAATACTGAACTAAACTGATTGAATGTGCTAGTTTAAATGCATATCTATCTGTTTGACTGTTAAACTTATCTGTCCATATTTTATGTTTAAACTGCAAATTGAAGGCCTTATCGGCGGCCGAACCCGAATTGTTTAGCGTTTATGTACTAATTAGAATTTATGGGATTTTTATGGTATATTTATCTGAAGTGTTGATTTGGTATGATTAAATTGGATCAATATTGATAAATTGTAAGAGTTAGCCTATTTGCCATAATGCCATTAAGTAGGCCACTTAGTCAAACAATATTGAAGCCTTATTATTCATCAACACAACATTTGTTTAGCCATATTCCTTGTTAAACCGACTGAGAGAGAGAGGTAGAGGAACTTGGCTTCATCTTGAATTTTGCTTGCAAACTTGAAGAAATTGTAGAGGGTTTGTGCAAATTGAGTTTCTACATTTGAATACAAGACTTAAGGTAGAGTAATTACCTTCTTGTTTATGAATTGAATTACTTCTGCATGATTTAGAGGATTGTTGAAGATTAGAGCCAAGATATGGCTTATAATGTTGAATTGTAGCATAAATCATACATGCATGCTTATATCCTAGCATTTTGAGGTTGAATACATGGAATTTTGGTACATGCATGTTTATATTTTTGTATTGGACCATGATCTCATCTTGGTTTTGGAAAGAATTAGCTCAATTGAGCTAGCATTTGAAGCTTTTAAAGTTTGTTGATTCATGCATGTTACACATTTATCATGTTCTTGAAAGTTTTGGTTTGAAATTGGGTTTAATTCCCACCTTCACCTTGGCCTTGATTTTACAAATTAAGCCTTAAATCATGTCAATCTATGTATTTACGAGTGTTTTTCCAGGAAATGGACCCAAAGGAATCAATTTGATACACTTGAAGTTAAATTTGAACTTGAGGTTCAAAATCTGGGAATTTCAAATTTTGAACTCACGCTCGAGCGGGGTGACTGGCGCTCGAGTATGAAATTCGTGCTCCCAGCACTTTACACTGTTTTGAAGTCCGCTCGAGTGGGGTAAATACGCTCGAGCGGACCTTGTGTCTTAAGCTCGAGCTGGGTGTCAGCGCCCAATCGAGCGTGAATTTCACCTATCCAACACTTTTGACTGTTTTGCAGTACGCTCGAGTGAGTAAGTCTGAGCTCGAACGGAAATCTTGTCTGTATTTCGCTCAGAGCGGAGTAACCGACGCTCAAGCGGGACCCTGTTTTCTGAAAATTTGAAAAATGTTATTAAAGTGCATCTTTGCATCCTCATTTCATCCTAGGCATTCTTAGGGCGTAGTTTTAAGACATCTTAATGAGGATATAGATGTAGAACCACACCGAGTCTAAGTAGGGACTAAGTCTTTGTTTCCGAATGTAAACTTAGTGGTGTGTTTCATGCCTGTAATCTGTGTCAGGTCTGCATCTGAGGATGCGCTCTAATCTTAACTGTAGCCAGTTGTGATGTAAAAACTGTGTAAAAGATATGTTCAAATATGGAATATTTTTGATATGGTTAAAACTGTACTGTTTGCTATCTGAATTGATACTGTTACTGAAATGATGTATGTCCCTATTCTGAACTGTACTGTGGCATCTTCTGTATAGCAAATACTGTTACTCTGTTACTGCTACTGTTTACAGAGATCTCTGTTCTGTTCCCATGTTGAAACCACTACTGTTACTGATATGATTGCCATCATGACTGGTTCGCGTCTCTTAAGACCTACTGTTTACTGTACTGCTATGCTAATAGATGTACCACATATGACGTAATGACTGAATAACTTGACATACTGATTGAAATTGATTGTTTTCAATACTAGTAAGGGCATTATTCTTAACCTCTTTACGCATTAATGTTTATTTCACTGGACTTAGCTCACTGCTCATATATATATGTAGGTGTACAGGCACCGGACCGTTGCTAGAAGCGTCGGGTGTAAACTCCAGTTTTGTCGCCAACGCTATGTTTCGGCCTTACTTGCAAGTCTGAGTTCTTGTTCAAGCTAAAGGCATACGGCTTGGTGTTTTAGTTTTTCTCGCTCTCTGTCCTGTTTTTGTATACACTGTTATGTACTGTTTTAATGGGATTAAGTCCTGTCCTGAACGATTGTAAATGTCTGTTCAATATTGTTTATGCACTGATTGCATAACTGCATGAAAAGTCTTTTGGTTTTTGCATACAGACTGTCACAGCTCATTGGACATCGTCTATTTACTGTTTTGGCTTCTGCCATGCCCTTGTACTCTGTTTTATTGTTTGACTGTTAAGCAGGCCTTCGATAATCACGGATTACTAGCCAGTTATGGTGCTAAACCCATAGGGGCGGGTTTGGGTCGTGACAGTTCCTGTTTTCAGCAAGTTTTGTTAAGAGTTCCAAAGTGTATTTTGACATCCTCATTGCATCTTAGATATTCCTAGGCCATAATTAAGACCTAATAATGAGGATAAGAAGTAGAAACACACCAAGATAAGAAATGATTAAGTTAATGATTTTGGGTGTGTTTCAGTACGTGTTCATTCTGTACTATATAGGTCACGCGCCACAAGACATCTGATTTGACTACTCTGTCTGTTTACTTTGGAGCCAGCTGTGAGTAATAACTTAATAAAGCTATGTTCAACTTTATTTATTTTCTGTAAATGGAGTAAGACCTATTTTATGAAATGTTATGTTTTGTACAATGAATGATTGTCTAGTTTTTGACAAGGACCCGTGGCAACAATTCTGTGGTCCAAGTATGTTATCTGTTCTCGATACTGGAGATTCCTTTATGGAATTGACAAGTTGCTCGTTCCTAGTACTTGAGGTTCCTTTATGGAACTGACAAGTTATCCGTTCCCAGTACTGCAGGTTCTTTCATGGAATTGACAAGTTATCTGTTCCCAGTACTAGAGGTTCCTTTATGGAACTGACAAGTTTTCTGTTCCCAGTACTGGAGGTTCCACTATAGAACTGACAAGTTATCCGTTTCTAGTACTGAAGGTTCCTTTATGGAAATGACAAGTATGGCCCATAATGCTCTGTATATGATCTGTTAGCACTATTGAATGTATCAAGTTTACTCAAGCATGAAGAATGTGAAAATGAATCTGTATTTGACCCGATTTCTATTATGCTTTGAATAAGAAAATAAATATGAATCTGTTTTCCGACCGGTAGGGGATATCATTCATTTAAACCACTTTACTCTGTCATTATTCATTGGGCTTTCGCTCACTATTTATATTATGTATGTAGGTGAGCAAGCGTGTGACCAGGCCTAAGCTGCTGCATGGAGAGTTTTGAGTCAGCCAGCCACCGTACCTCTCGAGGAGGTCCCCTCTTGAGATGTCAAGCTTTGTAACTTTGCTATAGATGTTTTTGTTTTGTTTTTCTTAAGTCCCCTTTTGGCTTTATCTATATAAGTAGGTGACGTAAGACTAATATATTTATGACGTCACATATATATATATATATATATATATAAGTTTGTTTTAAGGATTTCTGTCTCATATATGTCAACACAGTTCTATGGACAATGTATTTTTATATATTTGCTTCCGTAGCCCCTCGTATTTCATAATAATCAGGTCAGAAGCCTTTGGTAATCCAAGGATTACTAGCCGGTTATGACGCTAAACCTATAGGAGCGGGTTTGGATTGTGACACACATTTATCTTTTTTTAAAAAAAAAAATAGACGGTTTATTCTCAAAATCTTCATTTTCGTCCATTTTTTAAAGAAAAAATTGATCTGATTAATTAGTTATAGATGTTCAATTAATTTAATTTTTTACATTGATAATCTTTTCAATAGACCTTACAACAATCTTGTTCAACGAACACCGAGCCAACCAACAGCTCTCCATTTGAATGTCACACCGGAGAGAATCCATTTCCACCACCAAAAAAAAAAGAAAATGTAATTTAGCAGTAGTGCCAGTGATGATAGTGATAGTAAAATGATATTGATCCTTATGGCAATGATGATGAAAGTGGTGGTAGTGGTTAGGGTTGTGCAAAATACCGCTTGATTTGCACCAATTCATACCATTCTATTGGTTAATCACAAATTAAACCTTAAAATTTATAACTCGTCTTCGAAACCGCTCTATTCTACTATAGTTAATACATATATATTTTTTAATTTCTAATGAAATATCAAAATAAAAATAAGTGTTAAATAGATTTAAGATGTAAAATTTATTATAAATTAATAGTTATATATATGAATATTTATGTTTAGTATTTATAAATTTAGTCATAATTAAGTAAGTTTTATATGAATTAAAGATTTTTCTTACTTTTAACCTATACTTTAACTATAAAAAATAATTAAAATTTTAAGAGATATCAATTGTGATTATTAAATAGATTTAATTAATTATCATTTAATAAATTTAATTTTAAGTATTGAATTAGGTTATCAAAACTCATATCATTAACATTTTGGAAAATTCTGATATACATCTCTTTAAAAAGGGTATACTATATGCATCTCTAATTATGTCATTTTATTCTATAACTAATTTTTTTTTCTTTAGTCATGACATTTATTTTAGTTATAACTCATAAATTTTTTTAATTATGACTCATGTTGTGTTTAGTTACAATATTTTTTTAATTATGACTAAAAAAATAAAAATTATATTATTATTTTTTAAAAAATTATAAGATGCACGAAGGGTGCGGGAAAAAAAAAAAACGGGTCATGTGGTATTGATTCTGACCCGTCTCAACTTGCAGCAATATGGATCGGGTTGCTGGGTGTGCTAGTGTGTTATCTTGTAGTGTAGTGAGGTTTTGATTGCAGACTTTAGCAAAGCGATGACACTATTGCAGAAGAAGAACATGGTGGTGAGACCGTGAAGCACAAGCACAAGTACAAGTACAAGTACAGCAACACCACTAGTAGTACTAGTACTAGTACCAGTACAAGTAGTAGAAACTAGAAAGAATCGTAGAATTTGATGGCTATGGCGTCTTCATTAACTTCAAAATCACCGCACATTCATCTCCACCACAGAAACCCTATCTCTCTCCACTCTCCTTCCATTCTCTCCTTCCCTTCTCACCGCTCTCACTTCCGCTATTGTGCCCTAAAAACTCGATCCTCCGCCGCCGGACCAGATCCCTACACTGCCTCTGACTTGCTGAGGAAGCCGGTCATCTCGCCGGCGGTGGAAGAGTCCACGGCCGAGGTCTCCTCAAGAGTATCTGACGAGGATGACGACGACGTTGAGGATGATGATAACAGGAGCGGAGGAGAGGGTTGGGTTGATTGGGAGGACCAGATTTTGGAAGACACTGTCCCCCTTGTTGGCTTTGTGAGGATGCTTCTTCATTCTGGAAAGTAAGCTCTCTATTGTTTCTTCTTATGTAAATTTTTACCTGAATTGAATTGGGTTTGTTTTATTTTATGATTTGGGTACACTTATTTTGTCAATTTAGAGTTGAGTCATTGGGGAATTTTGATAAACTATTCAGGTAGAAGCTTCGGATTGCGATCAGTTATAAAATGATATGAGCAATACCATTACTCTTATTTGAATGCACAATGTGTATAGGACAGTTCTGTTTGTTTAATTAGGCCCTTCTTGAGAATTGGCTATGGAGATATGCCAATGAGGTTGGAGGCTTTTCTAGGAGGGTGATGGAGTGCAAGTATGGTAATGGAGTAGTTGTCTGCACAACTATAGAGATCGGGTGTTTGCATGGTGTAGGCCTTTGGAAAGAAATCAAGGAGAGGCTGGAGTACTGTAGATTGATATATATTCTTCTGTAGGAATGGAAGTAAGGTGAGATTTTGGAAGGACTTGTTGTCACGACCCACCCTGGTGCCTATGGTTGGATTCGCAACTAGTTAAATTCTAAAATTCTTAAGATTAGTTCGAAGTAACTAAATTAAATAATGCATCGAAATGAAATAAACGATATAGATAAATATCTGAAGCGTGCATGAGAATTATTATTTATGTAACCTAAGTCAGATAATAATTACAAATAAACACGAGAAAGAAAAGAGAAGAAAAAAAAATACACGATATTCATCTCAAGTCTGGGTCCTGATTAATGCGGTAAACCAACAGGTATAAGTACATGTCAAAGTGAGAAATATTATACTAAGAGTATAAGGCCCCGTTTGTTTTGGGAGATAGAATGGAGGGGATTGATAGTGAGGGGATTAATAGTGAGGGGATTATTAGTGAGGGGATTGATAATGAGGGGATTAGTAATGAGGGGATTGATAATGAGGGGATTAGTAATGAGGGGATTGATAGTGAGGGGATTAGTAGTGAGTAATTGTTAAATTATTTTTATATAAAATAATAAAACAAATAAAAAAATATAAAAAATTAAAAATTATATTTTTAAAAAAATTTCCCATATATAAAAAATAAAAAAAATAAAAAAATTTCTAATCCCCTCACTATTTTTCTAATACCATCTCTACCTCCTCCTTATCAATCCCCTCTCTAAGGGTATTAGTAATACAAAGGGACTAATAGTTCAAAGGCCTTCTCCAAAAACAAACAAGGCTATTACTAATACCTTGGTATTAGCAATCCCAATACCCTCTCTTTCACCCAAAACAAACAGGGCCTAAGAGTATACAAATCACCATGGACAATTATTTAGGCTAAACATACAATACAAAAATTTTGTTGAATAATTATTTGAATAGTTTTGTTAAATAATTATTTGAAATAATAGACATACAATACAAAAATTGTATACACAAAATAATCATAAGCGTTGTACAGAACAAAATAGAGGGTCAATGGATCCATAACAAACAGAAGGTCATAACGTGACTAATCAGAAAGTCAATGGTTAGTTACGTCCCCCAAGGCATGGGACCATCAGAGCAGTGTTTTTAAAGGCTCAAGGCGCACTAAGGCATTGAAGGTCTCTCGGGGCCTAGGCGCAAGGTGAGGCGCGGATTTTATTGAAGCAAGGCGCACAATCTTAATAAAAAATAGATAAATTAACATAAACTAATCACTCACAGTACTAAGACAATTTTTTTAAAATAAAAGTAATCAAGACAAAGGGTGTGGAAAATAAATTGAAAATAATTTGTAATTTCAGTGTAATGTAATATGTGATTAATTAATTATTTGTAATTTTTTTTCTTAACAGAGAAAGGAATAGGAAAAAAAACTGACCACCAGTGTAATATAATTTGTAATTTCAGTCTAATATAATTTGTAATTTCAGTGTAAAATAATTACAAATAATTTATATTTTACCAATAGTGTAAAATAATTTGTAATTTCAGTATAATATAATTTATTTTTATTTTACATACATATGTTTGTGTTTTTTTATTAATATGTGTAAATATATATTATATAAGATATAAGATAATATATACTCATATATAAGATATAGGTAAAACAGAGGCTAGATAAGACAGAGAGAAGCTGGGAGAGAGAAAGAGAGAAGAGAGAGAGAGATCGCGAGCTCGCGAGAGGCGAAGGCTAGAGAGATAGAGAGAGCGATTGAAGTCGAAGGGAGGTCAAGTCGTCGAAGTAGAGAAGACGAAGTCGACGGGAGGTCGTCGAAATCGAGAAGAACAAGTCGGCAAAGTCGAAGGGAGGTCGTCGAAGTTGTCACTGACCAAGTTTGTTCTCCTTTACTCTTCTCTTTTGTTTGTTCTCCTTTACTCTTCTTCTCTTTCGTGTACTCTTCTCGCTGCTGTGTTGTATTACATGAGTTGTAATCCTAGCTGGAGCCTCTCCTACACAGATCACAACCATTAGATCAGATTCAAGAAGGAAAAGAAAAAAAAAAAAAACCCTTAGGCTCACGCCTTGCGCCTCGCTGCGCCTGGTCCAAGTCGTGCCTAAGGCGCGCGACTCTTCAAACGCGCCTCGCCTGGGTCCCCTTCAGGCGCAATGGGTGCCCCTCGCTGCGCCTTGCGCCTAGGCGCGCTTTTCACAACACTGCATCAGAGGATCACTAAAGTAACAATTCGGAGGGCCAATGGTTATTTAAGTCCCCCAAGACATGGCTACTCAAGGTATAATATAACCCACCTTAATATTGCCCCCTACTATTTATTTTTCTTCTCCTTCTTCTTCTTCTTCGTTCTGGTGCTATCTTTCTTATAGCTCCTTCGTTTGTTTTGTTTCCCCTTTGGACAAAACATGTCCCGCAGCACTTGCCTAACTTGGTGCTGTGTCTTGACGACAGACAGCAGCTTGTGCCATGCCTCTAATTCTCTTCCTCTTATTTACACTTGACCCCATCTAATTGCTATTTCTTATTTACATTTTAACCCCAATTAATTGTGCGTATAATTAAGTAACATAAATATGAAATTTAAAGGGAGAAATCATTACACTAGTGAGCCACTCAACATATCCTTACAGCATACTGCGAACAGTATTGCTATTTTTATTTATTTATTTATTATTATTTTTTCTAATAAAAATTAAATGTTTAGTTGACATTGTCATGGTGTTGAAACTAATCAAATATTTGGGTGTTACACTTGTGGTGTGGTCCAGTTTCATTATCTAGCTCTACTAAATTGCAGCAAGTAATGTTGTGTTTGCTTGGGGGATTTGAAGAGGGATTTGGAAAGAGAAATGGAAAAGGTAGGTAAAATGTGAATAAAATATACTTAAATTTCACTTAGTTTCACACACTTTTTCCCTTTCCTTTTCCAAATCCCTCCCTAAATCCTCTAACCAAACACAGCGTAAGGAGGCAAAATGGTATACGAATATATGTGTGTTTAGACTCAAGAGTGGTCTGGGAGCCTTCTTCTGTAACCTTCTAGGATTGGGAATTAGAAGCAGTTGATGATTTTTTAAACTAACTTCATAGTGTATGAATTGATAGATGGGATTGATGAATCAGTTGGAGAGGAAAGGGGAAAATTCCACTGTAATGTTAGTTCCACCCATGTTTGTGTGATGGGGGTGGACACTTTTCATTGGAAGTCTATGTGGAAAGGACACTCCCACCAAGATTGCATTTCTTATTGGGACGGTTGCTTTAGTTTCGATCCTAACTACTAATAATTTAAGTAGGAGAAGTTTGTTTTTGCCTAACTACTGTTGCATGTGTAAAATGGCAGAAAAGTCAGTAGATCATTTGGAGATACATTGTGACGTAGCTAGAAACTATGTTGTTTGTCATCTTTGGTGTGAGTTGGGCGATGCCAACAAATGTGTTACAACTTTTAGATTGTTGGACACGTGGGTGCCATGTGAGGAGGGTGAGGAAGGCTTGGGGAGTAGCCCTTGTGTCTTATGTTTACTTTCTCTTTTCCTTTTTGATGTACAAGGGTGACATCCCCTTGGCATCCTTTTAATTTTATAATTATCATTAAAAAAAAATTTTTGAGTCCTCGAAAACTTCTCAGCTGATTAGTGTTGTGTAGCTAATATAGTATAGACACAAGGAGTCTCTATTGTCAACATTTAAAATATCAAAAGTGGAAAAAGATAAGGGTAAATTTAGGTTTGTAATTGACATCAGTAATGTTGCCCAACTAAAATGTGATCCTTAACAATAAGGAGTGGAGGAATTAAGTTACAGAAAAAGATGCTTGAATCTGTGGTCCTTGTGAAGTATCCTTGATCAGGGCAGAGGAGCCTTAGTTTTATCACAGCACATAAAGGCATAAAAAAGATCTGCAGTTTTCCAGAAAGGCAGTAATATAGGGATGAGTGTACGGGTGGTAATTGGATGCTGATCTTAGGCATATTATATAGCATAAACATATGATCTTTTAATTCTAATGAGATCTTCAGTATTTGAATACATTTTGCCTAGAAAAATGTTGGCAGGAGTTTAATGATGTTTTTCCATGACCAAGAGTCTGATAAATGCTTTTTCTTTCAGAGGCAGAGTGATTATGAATGCTATTGTGGTATCAGACAATTCTTGGTTATTGTCATTTGTGTAAACATTTCATGTCACCTTTAGACATGTAAGTATGTGTGTCAGACATGGTGGAAGTGTCCAATGAGTGTCAGTAAGTGTCTGACATGGACATGACATCTTCTTAGAAGTGTCCTTGCTTCTAACTAAGGTGCATATTTATCAATACTTGCTTCCTCCATGAACAAAGAGATGCAAGGATAGCAATCATGAACACCATTCATTAATTTAAAGGTCTGGTTAACGATAAGGCACATGTTGAGAATGCTTTAAAATATTGTACATTCTTTGTTGCATGATCTTGTATGCAGGTGTACTATTTTAAGCTTCTTATCATATGACCTAAGGGCACACGTTAACAAAATCCTTTAATTTAATCACTCTTGTTTGCATTTATCAAGGTCCAATATGATGGGTAATTAATTAGTTTGGACCGGTGACCAGAGGAATTTTTTTTCTTCTTTCTCACGTTTATGTGTTTGTTTCAGCATACTTACTCTTTTCACATTTTAACATTAATTTTATGGATGTGTTGATGAGAAGAGCTTGAGAAGCTAATAAGAGCATAGCAATACCTTGGATTTTGTGAGTAGTAGGGGCTTTGGTAGGATGTTATGATAGGGTGGTGCATGTTCAACCTTTCACTCAATGTTTACAGGTTTAGGTTGCTTCAATGTCTAAGCTTGAAAGTCATTCAGGAGCAAAGAGCCAGCTGCCCTGCTTGTCTTTCCTTAACTGCTTCTGTAATTTATGTTTCACATATAATTTCAATTAATGTTTTTTTCCTATCCATTTGGCATCATAAGCTGCTTCTCCATGGTCGGTTGGAAGAACAATTATTGTTTAATTTATTACCTTGAAAGCTTCTCTTTTAAGTCATTGCTAGGAGAACATATCCTTTGTATTATTTTGATTATGAGCTTAAACATTTGGTCTTGCAGTGCTAGTTATCATTGTTTGAAAATGGAATTTATGTTGTAGATATGAGAGTGGAGATAGATTAAGTCCCGAGCATGAGAAGACTATCCTAGAGAGGTTGCTTCCTTATCATCCAGAGTGTGAAAAGAAGATCGGATGTGGAGTTGATTACATCACGGTCTCTCTCTCTCTCTCTCTCTCTCTCTCTCACATACACACACACACACACACACACCTATTTTCCATCACAGAAAGTCAAATTTCATTTGGAAATGGTTTAAGAGCTGCTAAAATCTTTGAGCTTGATTTGGTTGCATTTATTCATGATGCATTATACCCCGCAAATAATGTTGAAAGTCATTCAGGAGCAAAGAGCCAGCTGCCCTGCTTGTCTTTCCTTAACTGCTTCTGTAATTTATGTTTCACATATAATTTCAATTAATGTTTTTTTCCTATCCATTTGGCATCATAAGCTGCTTCTCCATGGTCGGTTGGAAGAACAATTATTGTTTAATTTATTACCTTGAAAGCTTCTCTTTTAAGTCATTGCTAGGAGAACATATCCTTTGTATTATTTTGATTATGAGCTTAAACATTTGGTCTTGCAGTGCTAGTTATCATTGTTTGAAAATGGGATTTATGTTGCAGATATGAGAGTGGAGATAGATTAAGTCCCGAGCATGAGAAGACTATCCTAGAGAGGTTGCTTCCTTATCATCCGGAGTGTGAAAAGAAGATCGGATGTGGAGTTGATTACATCACGGTCTCTCTCTCTCTCTCTCTCTCTCTCTCTCTCTCACACACACACACACACACACACACACACACACACACACACACACACCTATTTTCCATCACAGAAAGTCAAATTTCATTTGGAAATGGTTTAAGAGCTGCTAAAATCTTTGAGTTTGATTTGGTTGCATTTATTCATGATGCATTATACCTCGCAAATAATGTTTACTTGAAAATTATACCTCAACAGTTTGTCGTTTTCACATTTTTAATTACTTAAAAAGTCCTAGTGTATATACAAGATATTTCTGTATGCATATATTTTAGCTTTGCTTTTTTCATGCTTTATTTATTACGTGTACATATCAATCAGGTTTTACAATTTGGCTTAATAGATAGTTAAGTGAGCAGAACATGCTCTCATTGAACTTGTATGTTTATAAAGTTGGGCACAATTCTTGATAAGATTTTAATGGATCAAACCTCTTTAAAATAGCAAGAAATATCTATGTGCAAGGGCTGTTACTTTTGATCTGTGTTGGCTTTGGCAATTTCTTGTACCCCATTAAAAAAAATAAACACTATTCAGCTTGTTTGGTTCTGATTTTCAGAAAACTGTTTTCAGAAAATTCTATTTTTTATTTTCCGTATTTTAATGTTTTCAATGATTTTTTTTAACATTTTAAGCAATTTTTTTTAATTTTTAGACACACTTAACATAAATACACTTTAAAAGTATAATATTTGTATAAAAAAAATTTAAAAAATACACTAAATACCAAAAAATACAAAAAAAATTCGAAAATTCAGTACATTTTTCGTATTTTTGTGTATTTATTAATTTTTTAAAATATTTTTTTACAAATATTTTACTATTTAAATACATCTAAGTAAGGTGCATCTAAAAAAGTAAAAAAATTATTTAAAATTTAAAAAATATTCACTAAAAACAAAAAAACACGAAAAACAAAAAATTCAATTTTCAGAAAACTAAAACCAAACACACCGATTATTTTTTTTTGCTTCTGTTTAAAGAGCTTTAAAATGAGGAGGTGAATTATGTCTACTTAGCAACTAATAAAATATTTGCAACTTTCTTGACTTTATACTTAGATCTATATTATTATACATCACTTTTTGCCCTTTGTTTTGTTATTTTTGCAATTGAGTTCTAATTTGACATTGCATTTTCAGGCTGATAATACCACCAGGCTCAGCTTAACATATTACCTTTTATTTCTTTTTACTTGTATGTTATTGATTTCACATTCCCTTCACTTCTGTATTATCAGATTAATAATATCCTACTTCTCTCGTTCTTGTTTCTTGTATTTTGTTTTCAACTTGAATAACTACTTCATTTTCTCATCTGGTGTTTCTATATGAAAACATGAAGCTGGATAGGACCTTCTATCTTTATTTATGTTTTAGCTGTATTTTTACAGCAACTTTTGTTATATCTTCATTGTTGTGAGCATGTTATTGTTCTCAAGAATTTCAGGGGGGAAATTATTGAATTCTCTGTTGACAGAATTTTTGCTCAGCTTAACTTTTGCTCGTCTTTTTTTTAAGGCTGGTGAAAACTAGAGTAACAAATGTTTCTACAGGTGTCAGTTAAGGATCCTGTGGATGGAGAAGCTTTCATATGCATAATATGTATACTATGCTCTTTGAGATGCTTTCTGTGCTAGTTTTTATTGTGATAACATGACGGGAGAGGAAAACAAGAGATTTTAATCAAGTTAAATGCATCAAGAGTGAGGATTCTAAGATATTGGTGAAGGATAAAGAGATTAAGGAGAGATAGAAGAACTATTTTGAGAAACTATTAGCCTTGAGGTTATGGGTTTAAGTCACAAGACAACCATTTTGTGCACTATGCCAAAGGTTAGGTGTGTACCTAATCTTTCCCCTCCCAAACACACATTAAAGTGTACTAATTGGGCTTTGTTGTTGTTGTTGTTATTAAATGAGGAACATGGAGGCATACGACAATAGAGGAAGAAATAGCCGGTAATACGATAAACCAAGACTATAAGTTCTATCGCAGGATTAGGAACTTTGAAGTGGAGATTGCATTTAAAAAGATGAAATCAAATAAGGTTTTAGGACCCAATGGTATCCCTATTGAAGCTTAGAAGCGTTTGGATAAAAAGGGGATTGCTTGGTTGACTAAGTTATTTAGCAAAATTTTGTTGATTAGGAACATGCCAGATGAATGGAGGAATAGTATTTTAGTGTCAATCTATAAGAATAAAGGAGATGTCCAGAATTGTAACAACTATAGAGGAATGAAGCTAAGTGTCATATAATGAGAGTGTGGGAGAGGGTGATGGAACGCCAATTGCGAGATATAACAGAAGTGTCAGAGAATCAATTTGGGTTTATGCCTAGCAGGTCAATAATGGAAGCGATCTATCTTTTGAGGATAGTAATAGAAAAGTATAGAGAAAAAAAAAAAGATATTCATATGGTGTTTGTTGACCTTGAGAAAGTATATGATAGAGTGCATTGGGATATAATATGGTGGGTGTTAGAGAAGAAAGGGGTGACAAAAGGTTATATTGATGTGATTAGGTACATGTATGAAGGGGTGGTAACCACTATTAGATCGCTTGCTGAAGAGACAATTGAATTTCTTATTACTGTAGGGTTACACCAATGATCTACCTTAAGTCCTTATTTTTTTACTTTAGTTATGATGAGTTGACGAGAAATGTTCAGGATTATGTGCCATAGTGTATGCTTTTTGCAGATGATATCGTGTTAGTGGACGAGACTAGAGAAAAAGTTAATACAAAGTTGGAGATTTGGAGAAAAGCACTTGAATCTAAAGGATTCTGGATAAGCAGAACTAAGATAGAGTACATGGAGTGTAAATTTAGTAACAGTGACAATGAAAGTAAAGGAGAAGTGAAGATTGAGAACAAAGAACTGCCTAAGAGTGAATATTTTCGTTATTTAGGGTCAATTATCACATCGGCGGGGGAGATTGATGCGGATGTGGCACATAGGATTAAGTCAGAAAGGCTTAAGTGGAGAAGTACGCCTGGGGTACTGTGCGATAAACGAATACCCACTAGATTAAAAGGTAAGTTCTATAGAACGGCTATTAGACCATCAATGTTGTATGCGATGGAGTGTTGGGCAACCAATAAATAACATGTAGATAAGATGGGTATTACTGAGATGGGGATGCTAAGGTGGATGTGTGGCAAGATTAGACAAGACAGAATTAAGAATGAGTGTATTCGGGAATGGGTAGGAGTAGCACCAATAGAAGATAAGCTGAGAGAGAATCGATTGAGATAGTTTGGTCATATTCAACGGAGACCAACAGAGGCAGTAGTGAAGAGATGCGTTGTAGTGACAGTAGATAGAAATGTTAGGGGACCGGGTAGGCCTAGATTAACATTGGCTAACGTTTTAAATAGAGATATGGATCTGCTTAATTTGACTAACGAAATGGCCTTTGATAGAGCCGCGTGGAGAGAAGAAGGATTCATGTAGCCGACCCCATTTGATGGGAATTAAAGCTTGGTTTGGTTTGGTTTTTATTTTGATGATAGTATGAGGGTTTGATTGGGTGATCTTCACCTAAACAAACTTTATTTATAGTTAACATTTTTTGGGATTCTTTTCTCACTCACTGGAAAATGTGGGGTGTTTGATTGTTGTTGAACCAATGTTGGTGTGGCATATGCATAAATTATCATCATCATGACATTATAATAATGCGTCTTATACTATCTACATTATCCATGATACATTACCAATGGACTGATTTCCCTGTTTTGGTGATCAGCACAATCTTCCAAGTATAATTTAGTAACTAATTGCCATTTGTTCATAACCCCATTCCTTCTATGACACCCAAAAAAAAAAAAAGTGTGAAAATGTTAATTTTCTTCTCACCATATCCATATCTTAGCAAAGCTATGCGTAAAATGTCCATGCATGCACACCCCAAAATGCTGCCTATAAGATAGCACCGATTAATTTTGGTGAAAGAGCTCACATTATCCAATCTTAGGGCATAGAGAAATTATTTGGGTACAATGATAATGTTTTGTTTGTTCCATTGTTGTCTAAAACCTTAACATCATTTTGTGATTTGTAGTGTGAGAATTTGATTGTCTTTGTTTTTACTTTTCTTTTCTTGGAGGACTTCTGGTTCTCTCATTTATCTTGTACTTTCTTCTTGTCTAATAATATTTCTTTTTGTTGCCGATCAAAAAATTTAAAAACCTGAACAAGAAGTTTTTATATGTAGGTATTAAACAATTTTTCTGGATATCTTTAATTTTAGCAAATCAGGTTCCTCTTGAAAACTGTCCACATTTCATTTTTAGATCACTGAATTATGCAAGTTTCTTATGACAGGTTGGGTATCATCCTGATTTTGAAAGCTCGCGATGTTTGTTCATAGTCCGGAAGGATGGGGAGCTGGTTGACTTCTCATACTGGAAATGCATAAAGGGTTTGATCAGAAAAAATTATCCACTGTATGCGGACAGCTTTATTCTCAGGCATTTTCGACGGCGCAGACGTAGCGACTGAAGGTAGGTGGTAGGCATTCCAACTTGTGCTATTATATGCCAACAATTTTTTTTTTGGTGTTGTTCAATATGTCATCTACTTCTGCTGAAACATGTCGTGCAATGTAGAGGCAAATATTGGCAATTCTTGTGTTGGAAATTTGGAATGGTGGGCGAGATGGAAGAATATATGTATCTTTTAGACTTCGACAGAAATGTTTTTTTTCTTTTTGTTTTATAACATGGAAGTTGCTGCAGCATTGCTTTGCATTTCGGTGTGTTTTCTCTCTAATTTTGTAGGTTTCTCTCTATTACAAAATTAGACATGCATTTTTTTAATTATGTTCTTTGTTCCTTTATATTTTTGTTTATGAGGTGGAGGAAGAGAAACAATGTTAATTAACAAAGCTGGACAAGAGGCTGGGAAAAGTGCAAGGCTTAATGATTGAATTAGGCCTAATTTGTTTATTATATATTTTAATTAAAAGGTTACTATAAATTGTTACATCACATTACTTCCTTTATTTTTCTACATATTTTTTTGTAAAAAATTTAAAAATTATTAAAATAATCTATTTCCAAACGAGGTCTTAGTATTAATTTCAATTGCTATGAACCAATTATTTGAGTTTAATGCATTTTTAATTGTTTAGAAGTTTGTTTAAGTTGAATATATTTTTTCAAGGCCAGGCTTCTTTTCAATTTGAGATCAAATTGGAGCGTGTTGTTGGATTCATGAGAGTCCACCATAGATCTTGTTTTGATAATCCGAATAGTTCAATATGTAAAACTCGTTAAGTACTTTATTTTCTCTAAAAAATCACGTTAATTGGATATTAAATATTATTTGATCGGATCAGATTTTTGTCAACAGTAAATATAATTTTTAAAATAAATTGTTAACAAAAATCTGATCTAATTAAGTAGTTATCAATATTCAATTTATGTGATTTTTTATAATAATAAAATACTTGATAAATTTTACACATTGAATATTTTAAATTATTGAAATAGAATCCGTGAACCTCACAAACTCAATAATACCGTCTAATTCACTTTTGTGGGCCGAAGGAAAGCCCAACTCCTTTTTAAGTAGTTATTTTTTAACATTTTCCATTTTTTCTGCAACATGACCTGATGCTGACAAGAAGCTCACATAAGAGTTGCATCACCTGTTGTACTGTACAAGTGTGATTCATGAGTGGTTTTTTGTGCGTTTGAAATGCGTTAGGAAATTCTATCCTATACACCCCCATTATATATTTTCTTAAGCCTCCGTTTGGGAAGTGGGTTGATTTTTTATCTTTTTAGCTTTTTTAGCTATTTTAGCCTGGGTTAAAAAGCTTGGTTTGGGAAGGACTTTTTGGCTTTTTTGATTTTTTTTTGTGAGAGAAGAGTGTAATGATTATGGGTTGGATGTGATGTTTTGTTTTTTGTGGCTAAAATAGCCTATTTTGTCTTTTGTGGTTAAAATAGTCAAAAAAGCCCAGAAAAGCCCTTCCCAAACGGACCCTAAGTAATGTCATTTTCTTTTTGATGAATTATACTTACCTTTCATGAGTTTTTCTGACAACTACAATAATTTTATTTGTGGTTTCAATAATTACACTAACCTTCTTTACTTTTGAAATTATTATCAAGATTCTTTAAATCTGTTAAGTTCGTACAAACGGTTTTAGTTGGATATGAAAATGATTATATTAGAGTGGTACTATTAGCATCCCAAGAATTAATTTGGATTCCTTATTTTTTTGGACCCCTATTTATAATTTTTGAAACTCTAAAAATTTCTTTGGATCTCTCAAATAATACTAAAATTATCCTTAAACATTTCACCCAATTGAATGCACAACCCCACACTCTAAAAAAAACCTCTGTTTCAAAAAAACCTAACAAAATCTCATCCTTTTCAAACCCATGAACAAGAAGAACGAGAAGAAGTGTAACTCTGTGACTCTAGTATGCTCTCTCTCACACACATCCGACTATGGCCAGAAAGAGAAATCTCCGACGTGTTTATCTGCCTCTTCATTTCTGTCTCTCTTGTCTACTGTTGTTACTTTGTGGTTGGTACTTAGGAAGTTTTAAGAATTTTAACCATTCAAATTGTTAACAAATTTTCATGTTCGGACCTACATTCCCGAACAAATAAATTATGTTCAAGAATGTGTTCTTGAACAAATCAGTAATGTTCGGGCCTATATTCCCGAACTTGGAAAAATGAAAACTTCTAGGAGGTTCGAATAATAAATGTTCGGTTACCGATTTCCGAACAAATAAATAACGTTTAGGCCTGTGTTCCCGAATTTTGATCATATGTTCGGGAGTTCAGTCCCAAAAAAATGACGAACAGATTAATATTTTTGCCAAGAAACTTACCCTTACAAGGTTAATCTCCTCTGAGCTAATAACAACATCAGAGTTATGAACTTCCTCTAACCTTTTATTGTTATACTCCTTGAAAAAACTAAAAATCTCCTAAATATTGATTTGTGATTATGTATCAATTTTAAACATTAAAGAACAATCCTAATCAAACAATCAAGACAAATCGACACAACGATTTTACATAGAAAAATCACAATTGGAACGCCTCCAATTGTGATAAAAAAAAACTACAGCAAAAGCCACAAAACAATCCACTAAAAAGACATAAAGGAATTACACAAGTATACTTTCAATTACCTAGAATCTACGCCCGAATTGAACCAACCCCTACTTGCCTCTTCCAGTCCCGTTTTCACCTCGGAATTGTCTTGCCCAACGTTGAATCCACAGCGCCGATGTCGAATCACAACAATGAGCCACTTCAGAATCCACCAAAGTTTCAAGCTCGAATTCTTCAGAATCCACCGAAAAAAACTCTCTCTTTTGTATAGAATAAACAAACAGTCATTTGATATATAGGCCCTGTTTGGTAGAGCTGTGGGAAAGTACTTATAGCTTATGCCTAAACAGATTATAGCTTATAACTATGAACATAAGCTGATTTCTGACTTATAAATTAAGCATCTCCTGCCCCACTCAAACAATAAGCTGATTTATGACTTCCAAAAAGCTATAAGTTATAAGCTATAAGGTAAACCAAACACATCAAAATAGCTTAAATTAAACTGAAAACTGAAATAAGCAGCTTTTAAGCTGCACCAAACAGGCACATGCTTCTTAAACCATGAGTTGAATACTCAATCAAACATCAAAGAAAACTAGCAAAATAGCCCCAAATATAAACCCTAATATCCAATAAGAAGATCTGGAAACGTAATCCTAAAATATGACTGAAACACATATTTATAGCACTCTGTTCTACGATCTCCGCTTGAGCGCCAGAATGGCTGTTCGAGCGAACCGACGCTCGAGTGCAGGAAATTTCGCTCGAGCAGGAAAAAATATCTCCTAGTATTTTTGTAGGAGATCAAACTTTTGGAACCAAGAATTCTCCACTCGAGCGGGGGAATGTCTGCTCGAGCGGACAAGCAAGTTCGAATGCATTTTTGCATTTTGCTTCAGAGGCGCTGCCCCTCAACCTTACTGTGGCGCTGCTCCTTGGACCCCGCGAGCTGATCGGGCAGCTCGATTCTTATCATAGTCAGCGAAGTGGCAATCATGAAAGAATTAGCACCACAAACTTCTTTGAAAGTCACAATTCGGGTTGGATTCGTGTATAAAAACTCATAACCTCATTGAAATAAAAGTGCGAAAAGAAGTACAACTGAAAAGAATTTTGTCAAACGAGATTGCTAAGAATAAAAACCTAACACTCCTCTCGTTTTATGGAGTTGTGGTTGCCATAAAAACTTCTACTCATTATCATTGCCGAAGAAGTTTAGGTAATTAAACGATTACCACTGTTACCGCCGGAATATTGCCGTCAAAAGGTTTTCAAGATTTTTAGGGTGGGATTTGGGGAAGATGGATGGGTGGTGATGGAAGTGTGTGCTCTCATAAACCCTAATTCATTACGTAGTGGGTTTGTAGGTTTAACTGTGAGTGAGGTGTCTCAAAATTAATAATGTCCTTTATAGTAATTTTATTTGATGTTATTATTGTAATTAAAAAAAAAAACTAAAAATTGGGGAGTCCAAAATAATTTATGGAATGCTAAAAGCAACACTCTTATATTATCCTTTGATTTGCATGTGAAAAGACAAAAATACCCATAAACTAACTCATTCATTATTAACATGGGTAAATTACACTTACCTCCCTTAAGATTTTGTATATATATATATATATATTATCAAAGACCCATATATATATATTAGCATTATTTAATAAAATTTTTAAATTTCATACAATACTAATAAAATTCTTGAATTGTTAAGACATTATTAAAATATTTAATTAAAAAAATTAATTTTTATTGATAATATACTTAAAAATAAACCGTCTCTTTAAAATTAATGTTAGATAATATTCTAATAATTTAATATAACATTTATTTCACGCTACATAAACAACGTGGAATTTACAATTGTAAGTATTGTATTTATTATTTGAATTTTTTAAAAGTTGAAATAAATAGATTTTATTTTTTTTGACAATTTGCATTACTTATTTATTCATATGTAAAAGATTTATTATTTTATCTTTTCTCAATCATATATTGTTTTCAAATTTTAATTTTTATCTTTAATTCATTAAACTTGTAGTCAATACATATTAAAAAAAAAAGCAGGCTAATATCTATTACACGATTAAAAAATAAATATAGAAGTAAAAAAAATCTTACCTCTACTAAAATTTCTAACAATTAAATTAAACTAATTCATTATCAACATTAATCTTAACCTTAAATGCACTAAATTTAATTTATCCTATTAAATATATGAAATTATTATTTATTTTTCATAAATTTTTTAAAATATAAATGTAATTTCTTGACTCTATTTTTTTCACAATAAGTTTTTGAACTATTATAAACTAAAAAATAAAATAAAAATTCAATCATTAATGAAGGTGAGAAATTAATTTTAAGATTTAATTTAACAAAAATTATTTAAATGAGAAAAATAAAGATGGAGAAATAAATTTTAAGTATCATACATAATAAATTAATTGAGTATTTCATTATTTTCAAATAATTTCTCTATTCAAGTGAAGATTAATTTTAATTTTAGGTGTAAGAAATAATAAATTATTTGAATTGTTTATTCTTTTCAAATGATTTATTTATCATTCATTTCCTATCACTAATTTTAATTTATTGTGAGGTAATTAAATTAATTTACTTCTATATTTATTCTTTAATTTTTTTTAATCATGTAAGAAATATTAACCTTTGTTTTTTTAAATATGCATTGACTAGAAGTTTAATGACTCAAAAATTAAAATTAAAATTTGAGAATAATATATAATTGAGAAAAAATAAATAATAAATTTTTTACATATGAATAAATAAATAAATAAATAAAAGAAATTATGAATGATATAAATTAATTATTATTATTATTTTTTCACAAATTCATCTCAAAATTTAAGATTTAAACATAATATTGAAATACTCTTAAGTGAAATCCTAAATTATTTTAACAAGTTTCTTGTTTTAATTTAAGGTCAAATTAGTATATTCCAATTTTGATGTTAACAAAATTTTATGAACACTGTTTGTCAAAATTTCTGACCTTTTTTTTTAGGTGGTATGGAAAGTTCTCAATATATTATTGACAAGTAATTTTTGCTAAGGCTGGATTTGGTTCAATTATGGCCAAGGTTCAAACTAGTAGTCCAACTTTTTAAAGAGAGTAATGGTTATGAATGAAATTACAATTACTCTTATGTTGCTTTTGAATTTAAATAGAGAGAGATTTACATATGAATAAATAAATAAATAAAAATATGAATAAAATATAAATTAAAATTTCATTTATTTATTTATTTTCACAAATTCATCTCAAAATTTAAGATTTAAACACAATATTAAAATAATCTTAAGTGAAATCCTAAATTATTTTAACAAGTTTCTTGTTTTAATTTAAAGTCAAATTAGTATATTCCAAGAGGTGTCGGAATATATATGGTTTCAACCGCCCCTGTTTGATACTGCATTCTGCTTGCATCATGCATGACCATAGATTGACATGTGCTTCCTTTTTTCTTCTAACTCCCAAGAGAGAGAATTGAGGCTTCCCAAAGACATCAACAAATACTAAAAAAACAATGCAGTGTAGAAAATCAAAAAAAAAAAAAATGTAAAACATGGTAAGTGTTAATTACATATACCAACAAACCTTCAGCCATTTGTTAAATTTGACCTATTAATATAATTTATAATTTTTTTAAAATTTATAAATTATTAATAATCATCCGTTTATAATGAATTTTTTTTTCAAATATGTATTTTTCTTCAATTATTTTGTTGTCAATTAATTTTTTTTTCAAATAAATATTTTTTCAATTAATTTTTCTTTTTCAAATAATTTTTTTCCAATTAATTTTTTTCAATGAATTTTTTTTTCCAACTAATACTAATCGAGGGGGCAATTGGTAATGATGACAATTTTGACTCTCTACTATTTAATTATGTATTATATTTAGTAAAATTTAATAAAATTTAAATGTCTCAATTTAAAAATAAAATAATTTTATTTAAATTTTTATTGATGTTTTATTTATTTAATTTTTTAAAAAATATTTTTTTATAGATATTTTATTGATGTTTTATTTTAAAATTTTGTTTATATTTTATTTAATTTCATTATTTAAATTTTAATAGATGTTTTATTTTATTTCATTATTTAATAATTATTATTATTTAAAATTTTAATTAAAAAATAACATATATTTTTATTTATATTTAGTTTATTTAAGTTTTTAAAAATAAATTTATTTAATTGTGCAAAAAATAAAATAAAATAAATTTTTATTTAATCTAGCTAAAAATAATTAAAATATTAAAGCTATGTTTAATATTGCTATTACTTAGTAAATAATTGAGAATGATAAAATAGTCATTTGAGCATTTATCCTTTTTCATAATATCCCAAACAAATATTGGATTCATTAAAAATAGTCAAATCCAGACATCTAATCCCATGACTAAACAAACATAAGATACAAATCCAGTTTAACCAAATAGTCCGGGAATAATGTATCCAGGACTAATAATCTGATGAATTACAATCCTCCCTTATCTAGTCCGTCCAAACAAACACACCTTATAAGATTTTTTAATGGTCAAAAGTCTTAAGTAAGTGTAATTTTTTTCATTTTTTTTTTAGTTATGATCAATTGTTTTTAATTATGACATTATTATAGTTATAAGTTATGAGATTTTTTATTATATTACATGTGCTGTTCAATTATGATTTTTTTTTAATTGTAACTCAAAAAATATAAAATTATATCATTTTTTTTAATTATAAAATACATGCCACACACGTTACTCCTTCCTTTTATAAAGTCATTATTCCTCTTCCCTTGTCTTGTATTTCAATCTTTACCACGTGTCCAAACTAATTGGAAAGTGCTACAGATAATTGGTTTTCTTATTCAACCAATTTTTGGTTGTCAATATACCAAAATTGGACACGTATGCTCGTGCACGTTACCAAAAATAAGCACCAATATCATATTCACATTCTATTTTCAGTCATTCACCATATATTTTTTTATTAGTAAATTATACTTATACTTTTACTTCTTAAAATGCAGGGTTTTTTTTTATTTTTTATTTTAGTCTTTAAATTTTTTTTCCAGTATATTTTGTTTGGCAACTCTACTTTTTAGTTTAAACAAATTATACAAAAATCAAAGATTTTCTTTTTCCTCTATTTTTGCACCTTTTTTTTATAAAAAAAAAAATTAAATTTTCCCTCTATTTTTGCACTATTTTTTTTATAAAAAAATAAATAATCAAAAGTCAATCCAAACATATCCACTCTATTTAGTTTCAATTTTCATAATTCACGTTTCAAAAATTTTTACTTTTTCGTTTTTCATATTTTTTTGTTTTCATTGAATTTTTTTAATATTTTAAACAATTTTTTTTTTTAATTTTTTTAAACATACCTAATATAAATATACTTAAAAGATATAATATTTGTGAAAAAAAATCTTTAGAAAATTCATTAAATACCAAAAATATAAAATAAATAAAATAAAAATTTAGTAAATTTTTTGTATTACTAAAATAGTCTATTCCTAAATGAAACCTAAAATAATAAAAAAAAAAAATCATTACAAAGAAGTTAACTACTTTCTTTTTTTTTTAATGTCTTTTCATAAAAAATTAATGAAAATAGTTAATTTTCAAAATATTCTACTTAAATTATTTTTTGTATCTCACTTTAATTATCAACTCCGGTTCCCAAACTATCTTTTGCTTTTGAACTTATAATTTTCTTATTAGATGAAAAAGAGTAATGGACACGTGACAACCATTTTTAAGTGTAATAATTAGAGCTCGACGATTCTTCTAAAAATCTAGTCAACACGCACTGTAAATTATTTTTTATTGACAAATAAATAAATAATTTATTTCACAAAACACAAATTTTAAATTGAGCACCGTCTACATAAGGAAAGGGATATTAGGGCAAATAGTTTTGTCATCATGTAGAGTTGGCGATGGTTCACCGGCCAAAATCGTACATTGGTTGTTTTTTGTTTTTTTTTTTAATGTGGACATTATGATGTGAAACTTAGCCTCTTTTGGCCTTTATTGGGTAGGCGGATAAGAAAGGCTTCAACAACACTCTCTCTCTTTATCAATTAAAATAGGGTTACATCTATCTATTAATATATTAATTAGTATATCAATTGATGATGCGTTATAATTTGAGATATTTTTAATATTTATAATTTGTATAATGAGTGAAATCAATAATAATATTATAATTGGTGTTAGTACACTAATTAGTATATGTAACACTACCGTACTAATTAATTTGATTGTTGATAAATTATTGCCAACACACCTTGCTATAGTGCCATAGTGTAACATTTTATCAATGTGCGAGTACTGTGGCTTGAAAATCAAAGGACTACAGCATTTGAAATTGAGAAATTGAGAGCCCAAGTCCTCTCCTCCAGCGTTTAAGGTGTACCAAGTTTGGCTCAGTTGATAGAATAAAATTTATAGAATTTTGAGAATAAATAACAAGAGTCTTGTTAATATGTGTTTTAAGGAGGGATTGTTTGCAGTGTCTTAAATAAGTATACTTTTTGATTTTTTTAGATTAAAAAGTTAAGGAAAAAAAAGATGATTGTTTAGATTAACTTTTTAACTTTTTATGAAAAAATGTGTCTTAAAAAGTTGTATAAATTAGTGCGTAGGAGAAGATAAAGACAGTAGGCAATAAGCCGTACCTGAATTGATGATAAGAAATGGTTGCCTACTTTTTGAGCTTTGCATTGGACAGCACTGTTCGGTCTGTGGGAGCCATCACGAATCTCGTTTTGATAATCTGAACCGTTCAATGTGTAGAACTTGTCGATTACTATATGCCTGTAAAAAATCACGTTGATCGGATATGCATAACTATTTGATCGAATTAGTTTTTTTTCAATCATTAACTATAACACCATTCTTTTTTTTATACAAAACTGATTTAATCATGTAGTTGGCGATATCCGATTAACCTAATTTTTTATAAACATATAGTACTCGATGAGTTCTACATATTGAACGGTTTAGATTATCAAACGAGATCCGTGATGGGCTCCCATGGACCAAACAACACTGTGTTGTTTGTGCACCCAGCCTGTGTAATTTTTCCAAATCATTTCAGCAACTCAACAACCGTCTGTGGGACGGTTCAAACTAAGTTGTAATAATTTGTGTGTGAAATTAAATTTTTTTTGATAAATAGTGATAATTTTTTAACTTTTTTAATAACTTTTTGACTTTTTAAATTTTTTTGGTATCCCAAACCAGCCATTTTACCTACTTTCACTAGTACGGAGAATGTTGAAAAAGTATAAATAAATGTTTTTCAAAAAGTTAATAAATTTGATATTTTATTTTATGTAGACAAAAATACTCCATTATTTATTGGGGGTATGAAATTGATGGTAAGCTTTTTAACTATTACAATGGTGGCGTTTGGTAACACTTACGTTTTTAATTTTCTATTTATATTTACAAAAAATTAAAAACTCAAATAAAAACTTGTTTGGTAAAATTTTTGATTTATAAATCAGTGGTCTCAGTTTATAAATTTGGCCAAAAAATGAAAACACAAAAAATGTGTTTCCGTTTTGAATTTTGAGTTTTTTTTTTTTACCACCCAACACTAGCCACCACTCGCTACCATTTTCCACCACCGTTTTCTGCCACCACCACCCACCACCCATCTCCATCACCACCTGCCACCACCACTCACCACCCACCTACATTTCCACCACTACATCACCACCACTAATACAATCACTAGCACATTAGTTTCAAGGTCGCAACCAAACATTGGGAAATGCTAGCGTAAGAGAGTGAAAGCATTTTTAGTTCCATATGTAACAGTTGTAATGGGTTTTTCTCTTCTTTTCAGTTTGCTGGCTGAGGAGGTACAAATTGGTCAAGCAATCAACAAAGAAGAAGAAAAACAGAAAGCAGATAAGCTGGAAGCCGAGTTAAGAGAGATTAGTGAGCGCTATTTGGACATGAGTCTCAAATATGCAGAGGTAGAAGCTCAGCGGGAACAACTTGTGATGAAGCTCAAGGCCGCCAATAGCCACCCACCACCACCACCCACTCGCTACCACCTATCACCCGCCACCGTCACCCACTCACCCACCCACCACCACCACCACTCACCACCTACCCGCCATCCGCCACTCACTTGCCACCACCATCTACCACCCGCCGCCGCCACTGCCACCACCCCCACCACTACCCACTCGCTACCACCTACCACCCGCTACCGTCACCACCCAACTATCACCACCACCACCCGTCACCACCCACCACCACCCCCCCCCCCCCCCCGCCATCACCACCGCCACCTACTCGCTACCACCTACCACCCGCCACCGTCACCCACTCCACCACCACCACCACCACCCACCGTCACCACTTTTCACCACCGTCTTCCGCCGCCGCTTGCCATTTCTCACTCTTTTTTTCATTTTTTAAACATTTTATCAATTACCAAACGCATTTGTAGTTTATGTTTTTCTAAAAATAAACAAAAACCAGTTTATAAAATTTTTGTAAATATAAATTGAAAACGTGAACGTTACCAAACACACCCAATGTAAATGTTTAAAAAATAATTAATTAAAATTAAATTTTTAAAAAAAAACTAAAATTGTCATGTGAGACCCAACAAACTTTTATGATAAATGGTTGTTCAATTGATTACCATTTATCTTCTCTTTTATTTTTTATTTTTTATTTTATGTACTATATTTTTCATTATTTTTATAACAAGTTAATTCAAATTAGAAAGACCTGGAAATTATTTTTGTTTGGTTGAATTTTCAAAATTCATTTTGAAAATTTAAAAATTAATTTAATCAAAATAAATACAAACAAAAAAATCTTTTTATATTTTTAAAATTATTTCTATACCAAAAAAATAAATAAAATAAAAAGTTAAAAGGAAAAGGAAAAACAATTATTGTGTTTTAGTCTTATTATAAAAAACAACTATTTGATTTAGACAATGTTTAAGTTTTCACAACTTCCTATACTAGTGGAGATAGTTGTACCAATTTAATGATTCCTAAGGATATATTTTAACAAAAATCATAAAAGTGCATATCTCACACCATGTGAGACATTTGATTATTTATTTAGTGAAAAATTTAGAATTTATAGCATTTTCCTAAAAAGAGAGGGTAGAAAAATGTGCTATAAATATCTCTTCTTTATCCTTTTATTGCAAAATATAGCATTCATTACTTATTTTTTTGATAATAATGACAATAAGTAAAAAGTATTCACATAATATTTTGATTTTGGGCAGTTAACAGTACCACTAATTTTTTGCATAGATTTTATTATTTTTTATATACAAAATGGGCCATAACATAATACCCCTTTTTCTTTAACCAAAATTTTTTTTTTTTGACCTGCTAGATATATATTGTATCTGTAAAAAATTGTCCTTTTATTTTACATGTCATGTTAAGATATTTTCATTTTTGTTAAAAAAAAAATTAAATATTAATTTGTCCATCCTATTCATGGGTATAAATCTGTGACATTTTGTTTCCCATCACATGATATATGGATGGTCCCCAACAGCGCAACATTGCTTGGATAGTTTGGGACAATCTCAAGAAAATATAAGAGTGATATTGAATAATAGAAAGGGTTGAATAATATTATATGTATCAATTAATATATTAAGGGTCATGATTGAGACCTCCTCCCATCACCACACCCACCATCCCCACATACACGTGGCGGATGGTGATTGAAGGAGAAGGAAAAATAAAAAAAAGAAAAAGAAAAATTGGCCAATCATGTTGAGAGGGGGTCAAAGGGGTGGGGGAAAGGGGGTCTTGAACATTATTGATATATTAATTAGTGTATCAATTAATAATATAATATAATTTAAGAAATTTTTAGTATTTATACTTTATATAATGTGTGGGGTCAATAATAATATCATAACTAGTGTTGATACACCAGTTAATACACTAATTAATACATGGTGTTGATACACCAGTTAATACACTAATTAGTACATGTGGTATCACTGAATTTTGTTAACAAAGTGAAAGAATTAATTACCCTAGTATAATAGAGATTGCACTACAAGAAAAGTGGGCTTAAGAGACGGAACTTTTTGCGACGGCACAACTTGCCATCGCAAAAAATGTGACTTTTTGAGACGACACAATTTGCCGTCACGAAAAGTGTGACTTTTTTGCGACGGCACAACTTGTCGTGGAAAAAAATGTGACTTTTTGAGACGGTACAACTTGCCGTCTAAAAAAAATATGACTTTTTGCGACGGCACAACTTGCTGTGGCAAAAAATAGAATATTTGCGACGGCAGAAAATGCTGTCGCAAAAAAGGAGAGTATTTGCGATGGCAGAAATCGTTGTCGTAAAAAAAAGAAAAAGTATTTGCGATGGCAGAGATTGCAGTCGCAAAAAAAATAGAGTTTTTGCGACAGCACCAGTTGTAATCGCAAAAAAAAAAAAAAGAGTTTTTTGCGACTGTAATAGGTACCGTTGCAAAAAAAAAATATATATATATATATATATATATATTGTGGCTTTCAGACAGCTTCATATATATAGTCACAAAATAGTTTAAATAAATGCAACGGTATTTTTCTATCACAAAAAAAAAAAAAAACGACGTCATCTTACTCTTTTGATATAACATTTCTCTTTTTACCCATTTTTTCATCTTCTTGTCTCTCTGTCTCTCTTCTCTTTCTCTCTCTCACTCATCACTTTTCTCTGTCTGACTGTCTCTCTCTTTCTCTCTATGTCTCTACCTCTGTCTCTCTTCTCTTTCTCTCTCTTACTCATCACTCTTCTTTGTCTATCTGTCTCTCTCTCTTTCTCTCTGTGTTTCTGTCTCTCTTATCTTTCTCTCTCTCACTCATCACTCTTCTCTGTCTGTCTGTCTATCTCTCTTTTTTTCTCTCTATATCTCTCGCCCATCTCTCTTCTCTCTATCTCTCTCATCTCTTTTCTCTCTCTGTCTCTATTCTCTATATCTCTCTCGCTCTCTCGCTCATCTCTCTCTATCTCTCTCTCGTTTATTTCTTTTCGCTCTTTTTTTTTCTCTCTCTCTGTCTGTCTCTTTTCACCCATTTTTTCATCTTCCTTTCTCTCTTCTCTTTCTCTTTCTCTCTCCCACTCATCACTCTTCTCTCTCTCTCTGTCTGTCTGTCTATCTGTCTCTCTTTCTCTCTATGTGTCTCTCACTCATCTATCTCTTTTCTCATTTCTTTTCACTCTTTGTCTCTTTCACTCATCTCTTTCCTCTATATCTCTCTCGCTCATCTCTCTTCTCTCTATCTCTTTCTCATCTCTATTCTCTCTCTGTCTCTCTCGCTCATCTCTCTTCTCTCTATCTCTCTTGTTCATCTCTCTTCTCTCTATGTCTCTCTCGCTCATCTCTCTTCTCTCTATCTCTCTCTCGTTCATCTATCTTCTCTCTCTGTCTCTTTTTCTGTCTCTCACTCTCTATCTCTTTCTCTATTTCTCTCTCTCCCTCCCTCTCTCTCTCTTCTCTTTCTCTCTCTCAATCATCACTCTTCTCTGTTTGTTTGTCTATCTTTGTCTCTGTCTCTATCTCTTTCTCTCTTTGTCTCTCGCTCATCTCTCTTCTCTCCATCTCTGTCGTCTCTCTTCTCTATATCTCTCCCATCTATCTTCTCTCTCTGCCTCTCTCACTCATCTCTCTTCTCTCTATTTCTCTCATCTCTTTTCTCTCTATGTCTCTCTCGCTCATCTCTCTATCTCTCTCTATGTCTCTTTCTTGTTCATCTCTTTTCGCTCGCTTTCTCTCTCTTTTTGTCTATCTCTCACTCATCTCTTGTTTCTCTTTCTTTTTTTTGTCTCTCTCTCTCTTTCTCTATGTCTCTTATCCACTCTCATTCATCACTCTTCTCTCTCTCTTTTTCTCTCTATATGCCTATTAATTTGTCTGTCTATATATCTCCATCTAATTGTGTTCACCTTGCTACTCTCTCCCCTCCCTTCTTCTTTATTTACCGAGCTTTCTTTCAATTTATCGAGACACTACAAGAAAATGCACTTTTAGCGACCACTTTGTCTCTCTCTCGCTCATCACTCTATCTCTGTCTCTGTCTCTGTCTCTATCTCTCTTCTTTATCTGTCTCTCACTCATTTCTCTCTCACCACCCATCTCCTCTACCACCTTCACCACTACTGCAAACGCCATTCCACTACCACAACTACTACTGCTATTGCCACTCCGCCTCTACGACTATCATTACTACCACCATCACCACTACTTCATTACCACTCCTGCTACTACTACTACCATTACATTTCCTCCACCACCGCTACTCTATCTCCTCTACCACTACCACAACTTCACCACTAATCTCATTCGTTATCACCACCACCACCATTATCACCTCTTATCCACCACATTCACCACTACTGCCGCTCCCTATCCTCTACCACAAAAAATTAGTTCATGATTTTTAGTAACAAAAAAAAAAAAATGGGTCGCATAAAATATTTTTTATTGATCACAAAAAATTAACTTTATTTTAATGGAAAATATTTTTTATTAAAATATTACCTTTACTTCTACCAATTAAAAAATAATAATAATAATTTTTTATTCATTAAAATAAAAATGAAACAAATAAATTTTCAACCTTAATAACTAAAAGAAAATGAAAAATCAAAAAACAAATTTTTCATTAACTATAAAAAAAATTATTTTAACAAAAAATAATTTTTTTAAATATTCATTTGTGATGGAAACCAAAAAAAAAAAAAAAATTCCATTCCCGCTCCTCCCCTGCCATTTTTTTTCCCATTTCCGCTCGGGTTACCAAAAACCCCCAATCTCTTGAGCCAAAATCCCCAATCTCACAAACCAAAAATCCCCTTCAACCAAAAATCCCTAATCTCTTCTTACAGCTCTCTATCTCTCCGGCGAGCGGCGCCAGACGACGGTGAGCGGCAGACGATGGCATCGAGCAGCGTGCGACGAATACGAAGTTCCTCATTTCTTCTTTCTCCTTCTAGGCCCTTCAAAACCTCCTCGCCTTCCAAGTTTGTACAAAATGCCGCATTTTCATCCGAGTACGAGCAAGAAGAGGACCTATTGAGCGATGCAGAGGAACCCAGTTATGTTTGATAATGTTTAGCTCATTGTTTTTTTTTTGTAAATTTATATTTAAAATTTCAAACTATTATGTATTATAATTTTAAAATTTTGATATTGATATTCATTTGTAAATGACAGGTGTTTGGATGAAGGGCTAGAGGATTTTATAGTGAAACCTGTTAAATGATCGGACGTGAAATGTTTGAAAGATAAGCCTTCAATGATGATGATGTTCATGTTCTTGTAAAGGTAAGAAGCAAATTCGTATTTTTTGGGCATCCATTTTCATGCACATCAAGTGTTTGATTAAATGTGTCAATGGGTTTGTTTTGTTTGTGTTGATAGTCACTGCAGTGGATGGTGGAAGGAGAGCTCTACAATTTCTAGGATTGGACGATAAGGAAAAGAGTTATGTTGGGTTTGATGTAAGTGAGATTAATTTATTGTTATACAAGTTAAATTTAAGTTGATTGATTTACGAACAAGTTAAATTTAAGTTGATTGATTTACGATAAATTGATCTTTAGTTTTGTTGGGTTGTTTTTTTTTTTTTTTTTTTAGAAAAAAATGCTTTGCTTATTTTTCCTCTCTGTTTTGTGTGTTGATCAAATGATTCATAATAATTCTAGAACATCAGGTGAAGATGATTTCACTTTGGGGACCTAACTGTGGCACCCACTAAAACACCAAACAAATTTAAAAAAAAAAAAAAAAAAAAGTATCTGAAAAAAAAAGAAGTAGCATGTTATATATGTGTTTTAAGACCCACCTTCAACAATGAAACCAACCTTCAAAAAAAAGTGCTATCCTTGCTGGGGTTTGTTGAATTTGATTAACTGTGTTTACCTGCTGTGTTTATCAAATTTTGAGGTTTATGATAATGGGTTGATGGTAAAGCAAAAGAAAATCAAATTCCTTGTTTTTGGTTTTGGAATTTGATGTGTTATTTACTCATGATGTCAGGATTTGGGGATGACAGTTACAACTTTCAAATGGTATTGGTAATATAAAAATTTTAGTTTCTCCCCTGATGGAAGCAAAATAGGAGAATACATCGACTAACTTGAGATTTTCATGCCAATAATCAGTTGGAATTTAGAATTTGTGATCCAATTTTATATTTTATCATACCAATTAGATTTCAGATTATTTTGTTTCACGCCACTAATTTCAGTTTGGAAAGAGAGTTATGAATTGGTTTCCTTCTTATTGTTGGAGACTCTTGGAGTGTACGTACTGAGGAGAGGAGGTATATTAGTGTCAATTAAGAGAAAATGACATATTTCACATTCATCAAGTCTCTCTCCTCTACTATATGTGACCTCCAATTAAGCTCTTCGGAAGTAGTTGTCATTTTTTATTTTTTATGTGTTCATAATCTGAGAAAAATGAAAAGAGAAGAAACTCATCACAACACTCTCACGCCTACAGGTCTGTATGGAGCTCACTAACATGTGAGCGTTGTGTCTAATTCCGAGACCAAAATTTGTGTGTAGCTTTAAAGAGCTTAAATTAATGTAAGTAGCAAATGTAGAAATGCATATTGAGGGTTGTGAAGTGTGAACTACACACCAGAATTCCTTTGAAGCAAAGTTTAGAGCCTTCATGAAAACAACAATTTCATATGGAAGCATATGAGAGAGTACAGAGGTATACTTTAATGTGAGTGATATTGTCACCATGAAAATGAGATGACAACAAAATAGGGTGACACAGGCCATCTTATTATAAAGCTTTGCCTTCACATGCCTCGCATGCTTAGAGAGAGAGAGACCTTCTTCTTTTTTCTTTTTTTTCCCCTGGGATTGGATTTGGGTAATTGATGTTGGAACAATCTTCTGTGTAAATAAAATAACTAGAAATAAACAAACAAAAATAAATAAATCTTACAGAATTTATTTCATTGAACCGAATAAATAATTCAAGACCAAATCAAGTGTGTGACACTCTGTCCTTAAGACAGATTCGCCCCGCTACGGTACTTACGGTTGAGTGGCATCTATCTCCCAGGATACAATGATCTTCACAAAATTGTTGTAGCACACCAAACAAATTTGTACGGCGAACCAAACCTAT